>JAWZYT010002035.1:0-7500 GCA_034508575.1 Petrolisthes manimaculis | reverse complement strand
TGGAAAATTGGACACACGTGTAAAAAGAAAGTGACCGCAGGAATAAAATAATTGAGGATGTGTAAATTGGAAAATGGGTATAGTGGTGATGGGTGGGTGGCTGGCGAGGCGAAATGCTTGGTAGCCATCATCATGCAAAGCTTCACACTCCATTGGACATCAAGGGGCTCGTCCACCGCAAGTTTCTTTTCTGGTAATTGGCGAATATATCAGCATTGTAATACCTCTCCATCTCTTTCTCTGGACCCTGCATACATTACCGAGGGTGGGCACAGGGAGGGTGGTGGTGGTGGTGGTGGTGGTGGTGGCAGACAGCGGGAAGGAAAGAAAGGAGAGAGCTAGATGTTGTTAGAGAGGGAGAGAAAGGAGGGTTTTTTTGGGAGAGAGAGAGAGGGAGGGAGGGATGGGGGTGGTGGAGAGAAATGATGAGAGAGAGAGAGAGAGAGAGAGAGGAGAGAGAGAGAGAGAGAGAGAGAGAGAGAGAGAGAGAGAGAGAGAGAGTGGGGTGGAGAGAGAGAGAGAGAGAGAGAGAGAGAGAGAGAGAGAGAGAGAGAGAGAGAGAGAGAGAAGGGGGTGGGGGATGGAGAGAAGTGATGAGGACTTTTAGAGAGCTAGGGAAAGTAAAGGAGAGAGGGGAGATAGGGAGAGTAGCCTATAGAGACTAGGAGTATACGGGAGGAAGGGAAAGGGACAGAGACACAGACGGTAAGGAAAGGGTGAAGTGTGGAGAGATATGGAAAGAAAAGAGAAGGGACGGGGGAAGAAGAGGAAGATGGAGGGAAGGATTGTGGATAGCAAGGAAAAGAAGGAAGGGGAAGGAGGAAGAGAGTGAGAGGAACAGGAAAAGTGTGGGATAGAGAAGGAGGGAAAGGAAGGAACGAGAAAAAGAGAAAGCTGAAGGGAAGGGAAGGGAAGTGTTGTGGGTAGCAAGGGAAAAAAATTGAGGGTACCTATAGGATGGGGGTGGATGGGGAAAGAGAGAACTGCATGAGGGGAAGTAAGTGGAAGCGCCTCGGGTGGAAGGGGAAGAAAGTAGAGGCATGAAGGAGCTGGTTGTTGATGGAAGATAGATAGGGAAGAGAAGGGGAAGATTAAAGTTACAGAGAGAGAAACGACGAGAGGGAAATAATGGATAATGGATAATGTACTATTTGTTACGAGATTGATATAGTTTACACATAAATAAGTAAGGTTATAACGTTAAGAGAGAGAGAGAGAGAGAGAGAGAGAGGAGAGAGAGAGAGAGAGAGAGAGAGAGAGAGAGGAAGAGTGGGTGTTTTGAGAGGTGTCAGTTTGATGTGATGAAAAGGTGCAGTACATATGAGAGTTAGTATAGTGTGAGTAAAAGGTGGTTTATGTGTTTGTGGCGTGGAGGGGGTCGTGCAGTATAAAGTGAGAGAGAGAGAGAGAGAGAGAGAGAGAGAGAGAGAGAGAGAGAGAGAGAGAGAGAGAGAGAGAGAGAGAGAGAGAGAGAGAGAGAGAAGGGGAGGTGGGGGATGTCTCTATTTTCTTACCTTTTCTCTATGTTTATTTTTCCTATTTACTTTTCTGCAATCATATCATATTTAATTTGCCCATTTGTTATTCCATTTTATCTACCTTCATTTTCCTTTCATTTATCTATCTTTACTTTTGCCTTTCTCTTGACGTCTTTCCTCCTCCCTCCCTTATTCTCTCCAACCTTCTCCCCTTTGCCTCCTCTCCTCTCCGGGTCACTCCTCCCCGCAAGTTTATTTATCTACCTTTCTGCTTCCCTCTAAAAGAACACACACACACACACACACACACACACACACACACACCACACACACACCATACACATACAGACACACACACCACACTTGATGAGTTTACAGAGTGCCAGGCAGATTCTCTCATACACAATACAGAAACAAAACCTCTGCTGAGATAATATGTTCAAGTCGTTTTTGTTCAAGTATATAGTATATAGTTTTATGATTCATATTCGTAACTTTATTTACATTTTTTTATGATGCTCTGTTTATAATTATATATGTGTGTTTGAGTGTATATATTTTTTCATGAAGAGGAAGCTGCAAGAAGTAAATCATTAGTGAAGAGGACCATAGAGTTTGGGGGAGAAAAACTCTCAATATTTTCTATAGCACCAACGTCATGTAACATAATTATATTCTTCGTTGTGTGTGATTGTCTTAGTGGTGTTATAGCCTCTTTCCTCGTCTTTCTCTACTCTTTCCTTGTCTATTGTATTATCTGCTTAACATGCATTTTATCATTTTGTTTCCCCTGTATAATCTCTTCCATTTCTCTTCCTTCACACATGCATCTCTTTTTCTGTGTGTGTGTGTGTGTGTGTACTTTTCCATTCTCTCACCTCCCTTCACGTCTCCTCATCCCCTCCCTCTTTTCTTTCCTTTTGTTCTTACCTATTTATTTCCATCATCGTCTCTCGTCACATTCCCCTTTCATTCGTCCCTCTCATATTCCTTTCTCATTTAACGCTTCATCTCGTCACTCTATTCGCTTTTTATTGCCCTCCTTCCTCTTACCTTTTATCTTTTTATCTCGGTTCCCATTTTTCTTGTACCCACCCATCTTTCTCGTCTCGTTTCTCATTATTCTTCATTGCTTTTTGCTTTCCCCTCAGCTTCACTCCTTTTCTTTTTCCCATTTTTTTCTTCTCCAATTTCTATCCCTTTGCATTGTCTTCTCAGCTCCATGTCTCATTTTTTCTCTCCCTTCCTCCTTCTCCCCTCCCATTCCTTCTTCCCTACTTTACCTTCTCCTTCTCCCCTCCCTTTCCTCCTCCTACTCCCCTCACGTCCTCCTTCCCCCGTCCTATTCCTTCTTCCCTTATAATTACCTCCTCCTTCTCCCCTCCCATTCCATTTCCCCCCCCCCCTTACCTCCCCTCCCATTCCTTACCCATATCAGACTCACGTGACAGTGTTTGGGCGTCCACTCACCAAGGATTATAACATCTTTTGAAGCGGGCCACTCAGGCGGGATAAATGACAGCTGTCGATACTGGCCACTCCAGCGGGATTTTGACGGGTCGCCGGGGCCACTCAGCCGGGGTATGGGGGTAACAAACATCTGCTCACAACTGTATGTATGTGTGTATGGACTTGGGGTCGCTGGGAAGGGGGATTTTTGTTATTATTTTTTTTATGTATACTCTTGGTTCATTAGAGCAACTTGATTCCTCCAAAATTATACCAGGAAACATTGACTAATAGGAAGGGGATTTTTGTATATATAGGGGGGGGGGTTGTTGGGGGGGTGCGGGAATAGGGAGACAGGCTTGGGGTGGGTAGAAAGCATGTCCTCTATTCCCACACACCCCTAACCCCCCCCCTTCCAAGTCTGTCCCCTACTCTCGTACCCCCCAAGGTCTAAGAAGTACCTTGGTACCCCCTAAACTAAAAAAAGCATATAAATTATAATTCGTGTCTACCAACGATATTGATAATCACCAAAAATAATATTGGCTTCCAAATTTATTATCACCATCACTGTATTTACCAAAGTTATTAATAATTCCCAAAGATATTAATAACTTCCAAGATATTAATAATTCTCAGAGATATTAATAACTTCCAAGATATTAATAATTCACAAAGATATTAATAACTATCATCTTCAGTTACCACCGTAAAATCGCCCACATCTGTTTAAACAAGGTCATATGTATGGGGGTCTCCTGGGGTCAAGAGGTCAATCTGTGTGTGACCTATATACCATTGAGAGGAAGGTCAGGTGAGTGGTTGGTACACCTGAGTAGAGTATTGTTGACATCTGCCAGGCCTGCCAATATTCACTATACATTCTCTTATTTCACTTTTTTTTTTTATTAAATTATTAAACTTATTAGATTTATTAAACTTAGTCTTATTAAACTTAGTCACTATTGCCACACTAAAACTCATCTGTTATTATTCCAAGTATGTAATCAAAGACGTAAGCTGTAATGTCATGGTTATTAAAAGTTATTACGGTATTTTACCTTTCGACGTCAGATTTCCCTTCCCAAACCAAAACTGTCTGATGTTTATTAAAAAAAAAAAAAAAAAAAATCGTCAGCCATTTTTTTATCTTAATTTAATTATGCTTCAGCTGGAGTCCCATTGTCACATTAATAGTTTCTGGTGCTGTCGTGACGAAGTTTGATGTGTTTTTTTCATATGTGTTTTATGTTTTCTATATACTTTTATCTTTTGTAGTGAGTTTTGGATGAGGAATGTTGGTGTTTTTCATAGTTTTTTTCTGTTTTCTATATACTTTAATCATTTGTAGTTGTCTGTTTTCTATATACTTTTATTTTTTATAGTGAGTGTTGTGTGAGGAATGTTGGTGTTTTTCATATGTGTTTTCTGTTATCTGTATACTTTTATATTCTATAGCAAGTGTTGTGTAAGGAATTTTTGTTTTTTCATACGTTTTTTTCTGTTTCTATATACTTTTATATTTTGTAGTGAGTGTTGGGTAAGGAAGTTTGGTGTTTTTCATAGTTTTTTTTATGTTTTCTACATTCTAATCTTTTGTAGCGAGTGTTGTATGAGGAATGTTGGTGTTTTTCATACGTTTTTTTCTATATACTATTATCTTGTATAGTGAGTGTTGTGTGAGGAATGTTGGTGTGGTGGTTGTTGTCTTGGATATGCAGTACATACAGGTGTCTGAGGGGCAGGACTCACACACCATTAGGAACAACTCGTCTATTGTATCACACACCCATCTTTGACACCTTACCTTTCTCTCTCTCTGTCCCTCTTGCCGCTCCCTCTGTCCCTCCTTCCTCCTTCCCTCTCCTCTCCCTCTCCCCTCTTTCCTCCTTCCCTTTCCCTCTTTCCCTTTTTCACCTCCCTCTTTCCTCCCTCCTCCTTCATTCCCTCCCTCCCTCTCCCTCCTTCCCTCTCTCTCTGTCCCTCCTGCCACTCCCTCTTTCCCTCCTTCCACCTCCCTCTTTTCCCTCCTTCCTTCTCCCTATTTCCTTACTTTTACTCACTATATACATTTCTTCCACTCTCTCCCTCTTCTCTCTTTTTGTCAATGGTATGCAGAGAAGGAATGGAGTTATATACAGTTATATATACCGTAGTGTGTGAATATGAAGATAGAATTATAGAGTAAACTGGGTATTTTTTGTTCATATATCAGTTTTGTTTTCATGACACTTTATTAATTTTGTATATCATCTTCTTGTTGGTTTTGTTTGAGTCTCATCAGGATCATTTTTTAATCTCTTCCTCATTTCCTTTTTGGCCTCACATTACACTACTGTACTTCCCTCATCTCCTCGACCTCTCACACCATTCTCTTCCACCTCATTCCCTCCCTCCCTCCCTCTACTCTTCCTCTCCATTTCTCTTCAATCCCTCCCTCCTTCCATGGGCTCTCCTCTCCACTGACTCCCTCCTTCCCTCCCTATACAGACCCACCCCACACACACACACACACTCCCCCACTCCTTCCTTCCCCTCCTCCCATTTAGACAAGTAAAATCAACTCCCTATTGGCTTCTTGTGGGTTTTGTACATTCCTTCTCCTTTCTTCTCCTTCCCCCCACATCTATTTTCCTCCTTAAATCTTCTCTTCTCCTTGTTCTCTTCTTTCTACACCAAACCCATCCATCCCCCTTCCTTTCCTCCTTTCAACCGTCTCGTTTTTTCTCTCCCCTTCTCTTCCCTTCCCTTCCCTTCCCTTCCCTTCCCTTCCTATCCCCTCCCCCTTCAGCTCTCTTCTCTTCATCTTTCCTTTTCATATTTTTTTTCTTATTTTCACTTTTCCCTTCCTTCCATTTTCTCCATTTCTCCTTTTTCTCCTTTCCTCCCTTTTCTCCTTTCCTCCCTTTTTGGCTTTCATCCTGTTTCTCCTTTCCTCCTGTTTCTCCTTTCCTCCCTTTTTTTCCTTTCCTCCCTTTTCATCTTTTCTCCTTTCCTCCTTCCCTTATCCTCCCTAACAATACCCCCTCCCCCCCCACTCGTTCTCTTCTGAGGTCTGACTAACCCTTAAGTGACTGTCAAGAATTAGATTCGCCCTGTTGGCTTCTGGCCCCCGTGAGAGAGAGAGAGAGAGAGAGAGGAGAGAGAGAGAGAGAGAGAGAGAGAGAGAGGAGAGAGAGAGAGAGAGAGAGAGAGAGAGAGAGAGAGACTGGAAGGGTTAGATCTAAAGTAAAAGTCGTCAAGAATTTGGTCAACATTCCTTCTGTCGTTTCCTCAGTTTTTATGTATGTTTTATAATCCATATATGTAATAGAGGAGTAATTTATCTACACACTGATCTAGTAGCCAAAAACTGTCTTGTATCCACCTCAGTAGTAATAACGACAAATACATGGGGTTACAACATAGACCTTCATAGACTGATACGGAATCATCACACGATTCATTAAATGTTTGTATTGCTACCTGTATCGGTATTTACTTTTGAGATGGTGTCAGGAGCCGCCTTGTCTTGAATTAAATAGCTGTACAGATAAATGGTTTTCCCGGCTGTACATGAGAGGTGACCGAGGAAACGACAGCAAGTTGTCCATAAGATCTCGATCGAACATTACTGAAATTGAACACTATATAATTATAAAGTTTGTGAGAGTTCCAACCTTTATTATCAAACTACAACCAGCCAGGAACTGATACTTTATGATCAAAACACTAATATATTAAAATCAGGTATCATTTCCTGAGACCGCTATATACAATACATCCTTCCATCGTACTTTATATTTACCTGATGTTTTTTTTTTTTACCCAAATGCATTCTTTACAGCTAATTCATTTGTCGAACATACATTTTTTAATATTATTGCAGTCATTCCTAATTAATTGCATTTTTTTGTGTTCAGTATATTGCATAACATTTCTTACGTGTTCAGCGAGATTTGTTTACAGGGAGGGTTAATTTCTCTTTTCCTAGTCTTTTCCACATTTCTCCTTCCTTTCATCTCTCTTCCTTTTACTCGCCATTGCTGACCCCATCCATCAATAATTCTACTTCTCACCATTCATCCATTCCTCTTTCCCTCCTTGCCTCCATTCATTCCTCCTCCTTTCTTTCCTGACTGAGGAGTGATTGACAGGAAAGTTCCCGTGATTTCCATTTAGTGTGGGAGTGAGAAGGAAGGAGTGTGGGTGGGAAGGAAGGAAGGAAGGGGGGAGAGAGAGAGAGAGAGAGAAAGTACGGAGAAAGACTGAAGGGAAAGGAGGTGAAATAGGGTAAAAGGAAAGTGAAATGATAGATGGATTAAAAAAAAAGGAGGGAGAAAAGAAAGGAAGTAAGAAACTATAAAAGTGGTTTGGATAACGAGTATAGGAAGAAATGGTAACGTAAGTTATGAAATGAGCTGCAACTTTAAACATGAGATTAAATGCATCATAAATACTCATGTTTGCTATAAGAGAGAGAGAGAGAGAGAGAGAGAGAGAGAGAGAGAGAGAGAGAGGGAGAGAGAGAGATGGGGAGGAGGGTTAGGTAGCTGCCACTAAGCAATTGTGCACCTCGGCTCAATTTCACGCC
>JAWZYT010002034.1:315000-324870 GCA_034508575.1 Petrolisthes manimaculis | reverse complement strand
AATACAGTCTGTGTTGGTCATCACTATATAGGCCATAATACCATTGACGTGTGGACATAAAAATCTTGTAAGTTGTCCATCAGATATTTTGGTTCACATCTCAAAGCTTGATAAGTTAGGGTGCAAATTTTATATATAATCCTTGCCTTAATTAGCAACCAATGTAGTTCTATGAGTACTGGTGAAATTTTCTCACTGATAATTTAATTTAAATAGATTCATTTACCTGTCAATCAATTTAATGAGATTAATTAATTTAACTGCGAATTTAACTAACGAGATTAATTTAAGGGGCTGTGGGAGTAGGGGACAGGCTTTGGGGGATGCGGGAATAGGGGGACAGGCTTGGGGTGGATAGAAAGCCTGTTCCCCTTTTCCTGCACCACTGTAACCCCCCCTCAAGCCTGTCCCCCTATTCCCACACCCCCTTAACAAGATTAATTTATTTATTACTGATTTACCTGCGAATTCAATTAACGAGATTAATTTACCTGTCAATTAATGAAGATATTAAAATATTTATTAGTGAATTAAAAACGAGATTATTTAATTTTTTATTGTTATTTTTGTTGATTTTGTTATTATTATTATTTATTATTATTATTTATGATTACAATTAATGACAACATTAATTTACCTGTGAATTAATTAATGAGATTAATTAATTTATTTATTTTTTGTTATTTTTGTTATTGTTATTATTATTATTTGCATTATTATTATTATTATTATTATTATTATTATTATTATTATTATTACTATTAATATAACTGTTATTATTACAGTATTATAATTATTTTTGTTATTATTATTATTATTATTATTTTTGTTATTATTATTATTGTTATTATTATTATTACTATTATTTATATCATACACATTATTTTTATATACATAAATATACATATATATACACAAACACACATGAAAAAAAGCACACACACACACAAACCCACTTAAGAAAAGATAAACAAACACACACACACACACTTTTAAAAAAAATACACACAAACACAAAAAAACAGCCATTAAAAACATACCGAGGTGCGTAGAAGTGTACGAGGACGACCTGGTGTTTGGAAAGGACGTGTTTGAAGTTGTCTCTGGTGAGGACCAACACATCACTCTCTGTCACCACCTCTATGTTACCCTCCAACACCCCCACCCCCTCGTCTGCTGCTGTTTAGGGGGGTGCAGGGTGGGGTTAGGACGCAGGGTGTGGTGTGGGGCAGGGTAGGGTGTGGGGTAGGCAGGGAACAGGCAGGGGTACAGAGAGAAAGAAAAGGGGGATTATTTAAAACACTTTTTCCTATACCTTACCTAACCTTACCTTACCTAACCTAACCTAACCTAGACCACAGCAGACTACGCTGATCGTCTTAGACATTTGGCTTTGTATTTGGTATATGGTAGGTTGACTATAATCTTTCTATTTTGTACTGAGCCGTGAGGAGTTGACCGCGGTGATGTCAAATCTAGAATCAAAACATTCACCACATAAAGGAAACTCTCCACTAACCACACTATATTGACATGACATTTTCTACACACAATGAATTTTTCATTTAATGGTATATGATACGAACAATTGATGTGTACGTAAAATGGAGAAGATATTTCATATGTGATGTGGCATTTCAATCAAAAGACGTTGTCACTACTTCCAACCCAGGAATTTCCAGTGTGTGGAGAGTGAGGTGACTTGAGGTGACATACAAAATACTCACCTGGTTGGTACCCTTTAACTTGGTACATGGGCATGGCAGAGATAGTACTAGGGTACGGTATAAAGGGAATAGCACTACTGTACTCTACAGGTACATACATCAGTCTAACAAGGGGCAATACACTATTAAATCACCTGGTTGGCTACCCCTTTACTTGGTACAATGGGCATGACAGAGATAGTACTATAGGGTATAAAGGGAATAGCACTACTGTACAGGTATATACACCAGTCTAACAAGGGAATAGCACTACTCTACAGGTACAGTTGGACACAGGAATTCAAGGAATAGCTCAAGTGAAAGATGGTTAATTTCTCCCAATATCAAGTTCCTTAGTGCCAAATAGGAGACACCAGGGACAGAAGTCAGTATTGAGGATGGTAATAAAAAGCAACTACCGTACCTGATAATAGACACTGGTTACTCAAATGGGACAAGTATATTTCACCTGGGCTGTAGCACAATTCTTGTGTCCAATTGTACATACAGCAGTCTAACAAGGGCCAACACACTATTTGAGAATGACCAAGGTAAAAAGACTGAGTTGTGTACCTTTGGCAGATCAATTTCATTTAACGGGTTAAGTGTTAGTAGTAAGGAGTGAAGAAAGAAGAATTTAGATAAGCAGAAGATCAGAGCTGGTTGAAAACAAACAGTAAAAGAGGGAATGGGGTTACCCGGCAAATTGATAAAAAGGAGAGGACCCAGAAAATCCTGGAGAGAAGATTTGAAGGTCTATATAGAGGCGAGTGACACTACTTCATCTGGAAGGCAGTTCCACAGGCTAACAATTGATTATATATACATATATAACAGATATACAATTTGATTATTATATACCGTACATATTTACAAACCAGTAATACACATATCTGCGTATGACACACAACTCAGCCCAAATTATTTGGTGGTGTTCTAGGCTACCAATAACCTATTGTCTTGAGAGTACAGTATGGTAAAACATGACTAATATGACCAGGGGTAGCCAACCAGGTGAGTTAATGTGGTAACATTGCTCAAGCCTAACCAAAAACACAGTTATTCTGTAATAATACCAACCCATGTGATAGTGGCTTTAGAGTGGTCCATAATAGTGAATAATTATACTAAAATATACACTATAGTGAACCCAGTTATTCTGTAAATTTGGTAAAAATGCTGAAGTAGACCTTCCTGTACAATATATATTTTACTGTCATTACCCACTATTATGGACCGTTCTAACACACTTTTCTTCTATGGTTTTTCTTCCTCAAATGCCACGTTTTCGAGATGTTGTAGTAGTTTGCCCAGTTTAGATCCCGGTAGTTTGCTCAGGCTAGATCCCGGTAGTTTGCCCAGGTTAGGTCCCGGTAGTTTGCCCAGGTTAAAAAAACATAGAAGAAAAATATTTTTACACGTTGCCACAACTCGATTTCGAAAATTTTACTACTACCAGTGTTTATATTTCACTATTTCAAACAACTTTTCTATATATCATTTCTTCTGCAAATGCTGCATAACAGTAGTTACCTCTTATAATTAGGTCCCGGTAGTCTGCCCAAGTTAGGTCCCGGTAGTGTGTCCCAGTCCAGATTAGGTTAGGTCAGGTGAGGTCTGACTAATTTCTACTGTATATTTTTTTCTGCTTAGGTCCCGGTAGTCTGCCCAGGTTAGGTCTCGGTAGTCTGCCTAGGTTAGGTCCTGGTAGTCTGCCCAGGTTAGGTCCCGGTAGTCTGCCCCGGTTAGGTCCCGATAGTCTACCCCAGTTAGGTCCCGGTAGTCACACTAAATCCTTCTAGGAAATATATTTTTTTCCAGTGAAATCCTGTTGTGGAAACTTGTAAAAATTTACCGAAAAGTGTGTTAGAATGGTCCATAATAGTGGGTAATGACAGTAAAATATCTATTATACAGAGAGGTGCACTTCACCACTAATACCAAAAAAAACTATAAAACATTGCAATCTGCAAGCCTTCAGTCCAAACTTGATTATGGTCCACCGCATAACTATTACCGTTAAAACACACAAACACGTAATTAAAACATCTAAACTATATATATATTGTTTTTATAATATACACTCACCGCCATGAGGATCAATGGTAATGGTAGGTGGTGATTCTTGTATACCACCATACACACATACACACACAACACTATACAACAATACCTTTATATACACCATGGTGGTGCTTGTTTTCACCCTGCCTGTGTGTGTGTGTGTGTAATTCACCCCAGAGCCTGTGTATGTATGTGTTTAAAGATACAGAAATACGTATGTGTCGTTGTTTTCACCCCAGAACCTGTGTATCTATATGTATGTATGTGCTATAGATGTTGTTGTTTTCACCCCAGAGCCTGTGTATGTATGTATGTTAGTGTATTCACCCCTATGTATGTGCTATTTATGTCGTTGTTTTCACCCCAGAGCCTGTGTATGTATGTATGTGCTATATATGTGGTTGTTTTCACCCCAGTGGCTGTGTTTGATGTATGTATATGTCGTTGTTTTCACCCAAAAACCTGCTGTGTATGTATGTACTCAACAGGTGGTATAGGCGTCATCTGTATGCGAGGTAGTGTATTCACCCCAGAGAGTGTGTGTGTATGTGTGTCCTTCGGCTCCTTCCCCTAACATCAACAAACAACTCACTACGTTGATGATGATGATGATGATGGTTGATGGTGTACGTGTTGCCTTTGTATCGGCACTTCGATGCGGCTCTTACTCTTGCTGTTACAGGTACCCAGGGTGTTTATTCCAGGGTTGGCCTTTGTATCGACAGCTTCCTGTAAATAGAAATCGAAAAAAAAAACAATACCACGCATATCTATTCACTTTCTACATCTTGCATATCATATTTTCTCAAAGATTTCTTTCACAGCACCAATCATTTCATCTGTGGTCTGCTCACACAAACCTAGCAGTAATATCATCCATTCTCTCCCTGTTAATTCCATTCCATCACATTCCATTTCAGTCAAGATGATTTGCATCATCTCTGTTCTGTCTCTCTCATACATCTCACATCCCAGCATCACATATTCTACCGTTTCATCCTCTCCTGTGTCACACATCTGGCATACCTTGCTTCGGGATTCAGACCGATCTATAACTTCTTGCATTCACCTCCATACATTGTGCTCTGGCTCCAAAGAGTAGATCACCACCCAGACTTCCCTCATACCACTTCATATACTCTGGACATTCTTTCTCCTTATACCATACAAGAGTTTCCTTTTGTTCTATTTCATTTTTCCACTTTCTTAACCCCAGGCATTTCACTTCTTTGTCAATCTCACTTTTCCACTTTCTTGCATCCCAGTCTAGCCCCTCTCTATTCCTGCTCATTATCTTCCACTCATGCATAATTCCTCTAACTACCATACCATTCATATATACCATTCTCTCACACTTCTTTCCCCATTTGCCGTTGCTAATGTTCCATATGTAAACCTTTCTTGCCAGTCTTGTATCCTCCATTCGTTCCAGTCTTACTTTGTATCTAAGAGTTGCTTTCACCAGTCTTTCTCTGAATGTACTCCATCCCATATCACCTCTCAAAGCTGCTGTCGCTGCATACCTTGGTACATTCAGTGCCATTCTCGCTACTCGGTTCTGTCCCACCTCTAACTTGTCTATCTCACTCTCCTTCCATGCAATAACTTCCATGCCATACATAATGCTCGGGACAGCCACACTCTTCCATACTTCTCTCACCACATCATACTTGTTTGCTCTCAGCCTCGCTGCACTTGCCAGTCGTCCAACCCATTGGTTCGTTATGCTAATCTTTTCATTCTTTGTCTTTTCACTTCCACTTGGACTCAGCCATACCCCTAAGTACTTATATTCATCAGTCTGTTTCAGAACATTCTCTCCCACTCTCCATGTATGCTCTCTCTCATCATCTGTTCTATTCACAATCATTACTTGGCTTTTCTCATTACTAAATTTCACACCAAAATCTCTCCCATACCCACCTACAACATCCAAAATCCTTTGCAGTTCCTCTGCAGTTTCACTCATAACTATCACATCATCTGCATACAGTAACATACATATCTTGTCATCTCCAACCCTTACTCCTGCATTCATTCCTCTTGTTCTCATAGCTAGTTCTTCTGTATATAAGCTAAATAGGGTTGGAGAAAGTATACATACTATATAGCTCTCTATCTTTATCTATATCTCTATCTATCTATCTCTCTATCTCTATCTATATCTATATCTATCTATCTATCTATCTCTATCTATCTCTATCTCTATCTATATCTATATCTATCTATCTCTATCTCTATATATAAAACAGTCTGTCTGATCGTATAAAGTTTTTTGTCACCGTAAGAGGTTTTCTTTGATAATATTTCATGGGATACTATTTTATTTATGTATTTTTGGACTTAGACACTCTTGTCTTACCCAAATTTGGTCACCTAAGAGGCTCCCATTTTCAGTTCCTGGTGTGTAAATTCAAGCTCTTACTTTCTGCAAGAAAAAAAATCGCCTAAATGAAAGTTGAAACTTGTAAAAATTGACCCCCATTTTTCAGGTGGTGGTGAATTAAAAGAAAAAAATCGTTTTTAAGGGGTTAATCATTGAAGAAAAACAAATTAAAGGGCCAAGACACTCCTCAGGTCTCAGCGAAAAAACGTATGTAAAAATTATTACTCTCGATGAAAAGATTTTGGCGTGCATAGTGGTCATACAGACAGACGAACAGACAGACAGACTGTTTTATATATATAGATTATCATTTTTTTTCTTGGGGTGACCACTTCTTAAAAGGGGTTCAATCAATATTTAAGAGGTTCAACCGAGGGGTTCACCCTCAATTAAAGGGGTTATTTTCAAAATTTCAATATAACCATATGAATATGAAAATCCAAATAAAACATAATTAATATTTTTGAGACCTTTACATATGGATATTTTATTATTTAACTTGAATCATTAGGAGCCGGAGCTTTAGAAGGGTTTTCCTTCATGTTCTTGTTCATTCACGTATAATTTTGTTTTTCTCTCTCTCTCTCTCTCTCTCTCTCTCTCTCTCTCTTTAATATAATAGTTGATTATTATGTATTCAATAATAATAATAATAATAACATAATCTAATTAAATTATTAAAAACTATCGAAGTTATTATCATTATCCTATGTGTGTGTGTATGTGTGTGTAGAGAGACATATATATATCGTATGTGTATGTATATGTGAGAGAGATATATCGTATATGTGCGTGTGTGTGAGAGATATATTGTATGTGCGTGTATATGTGAAAGAGAGATCGTATATGTGTATGTGTAACCTAACCTAAAGAGAGATATTGTATGTATGTATGTGTGTACCTCAGTAAGTGTATGTATATATATGTGTGTGTGTGTGTGTGTGTGTACCAATAAAAAAAATTACCGCCATAAAGGTTTATAGAGTACTTCCGCACCCCCCTAATAAACCCCCCAAGCCTGCCCCCTATTCCTGCACCCCCTGAACCCCCCTATTCTCGCCCCCCCTAACCCCCCCCAAGCCTACCCCCTATTCCCACACACCCCTAATCCCCCCAAAAGCTTGTCCCCCTACTCTCGCCCCCCCTAACCCCCCCCCCAAAGCCTGCCCCCTACTCTCGCCCCCCCTAAACCCCCCCAATAAAGGGTTATAGAGTACACTTCCTGCTTGGTAACACTGACTGATATACCACTTCCTGCTTGGTAACACTGACTGATGGTTTTGTTTACATGTGACGTCATCAGTCTGGCATTCCAATATTGACAGTGGTGCAGGAAGGAAAAACGTGTGTGTGAGTGAGTAACTGTGTGAAAGGCCTAACACTGTGTCTGTGTGTGTGAGAGAGAGAGAGAGAGAGAGAGAGAGAGAGAGAGAGAGAGAGAGAGAGAGAGGAAGGAAATATTGACAGTGGTGGAGGAAGGAAGGAAAGAAAGAAAGAACGTGTATGTGCAGGCCTAATTCTGTGTGTGTGTGTGTTGGTGTGTGTGTGTGTGTGTGTGTGTGTATAATCTATCTATAAATCTATCTGTGTGTGGAAGGAAAGAATAACGTGTGTGTATGTGTGTATATAACTGTGTGTGTGTGTGAGGAAGGATAAACAAGGAAATAATAGAGAGAGAGAGAAGAAGGAAATATTGACAGTGGTTGAGGAAGGAAGTAAGAACGTGTGTGTGTTTGTGTGTGTGTGTGCGCATAAGGAGGAAACAAGGTGTGTGTATGTATAATCTATCAATCTGTCTATCTATCTATATATCTATCTGTATTTGTCTATCTATCTGTCTATCTATCTATCTGTCTATCTATTTATCTATCTATCAGATTATCTGTCTGTCTATCTATCTATCTATCTATCTATTTATCTGTCTATCTGTATGAGGAAGGAAGGCAATATTGAAAATGGTTCAGGAAGGAAGGAAGGAGTTACAAGGAGTTACAAGGAAAAGAAATAGCCTATGGGACCTTACAATCCATATAAAGATGGTACCTGTGGATTTAGTTGTGCAAGTAGGCGACCGTCCTCGAATGTGTCATGTGAAACCATCAAGGAACACTCGCACAACGGCTTAAACACCTTGACAGTGATTTAAAACATTGTCGAATCTGGACTTGAACTGATCCACAGAGTTGCTGTTGACCACATCAGCAGGAAGCGCATTCCAAGTATACGCAAATGCTGAATGTAAAGAATTTACCACACAGATCACGGTTGTATCGTTTCAGTTCAAGTTTGTAGCCATGATTCCTGGTTTTGCCCTCACTGAGTTGAAAAATGTCCCTGTAGTCTACATTGTCAAAGCCTCGTAGTATTTTAAACACTTCGATAAGCTGACCACACAGTCTCTGGGTTTCCAAAGAGAACAGGTCGAGGTCTACCAACCGATCTTCATAGCTCTTGTGTTTAAGAGAGGGTATAAGTTTGGTTGCCCTGGTTTGCACTCGTTCCAATCTCGCGATATCCTTTCAGTAAGAAGGACTCCAAAACTGGACTGCATACTCCAGGTGCGGTCGGACAAGGGAATTGTACAGACAAAGTACTATCTCTTTGTTCCGGTATCCAGACTGTCGCTTTATGTACTCTAATATCTTTTGGGCTTTCTTCTCCGCCTCACTACACTGCTTGAAGAACTTGAGGTCGCTGGTGATAGTTGCAACCAATTCTTTCTCAGTATCAGTGCTTATGAAAGCAATGCCCTTAAGGTTATACACTGTTTGGGGTTTTCTGTGGCCTATATGCATAACATTGCATTTGTTGACGTTAAATGGCATTTGCCCCGTGTCAGACCACTCCCCGATCTTCCTAAAATCTTTTTGTAAGCGGGTAGTAATTCCTTCTTTCGCGACATTCATACCAAGCTTAGTATCATCGGCGAATTTGGAAATCTTGGCAACCATGTCACCATCCATGTCATTAACATAGATGATAAACAATAGTGGTCCCAGAACAGAACTTTGGGAAACACTGCTAGTAACGGGCACCCACTCTGAAGCCTGTCCATTCACTACCACCCGCTGCCACCTGTCACTTAGCCAGTTCTCTATCCAATTTGCCACATTTCCGTCTATTCCCAGTGCAAGCACTTTCCGAAGGAGGCGGCGGTGGGGTACCTTATCAAAGGCTTTCTGAAAGTCTAAATAGACAACATCGACCGCTTTATCCCGATCATGCTCATTGAAAACAAAATGGAAGAATTTTCCACCAGATTTATAAGGCATGACTGGTGCTGCCGGAACCTATGCTGGGAACCCCTCAGTAGCAAATTTGATTCAATTGTGCCGTTATTTTGTCCACCATGATGCTCTCCATGAGTTTACATACTATCGAGGTTAAACTGATGGGTCTGTATTATGACAGTTGGCTAGCATCTCCCTTCTTGAAGATAAGAGTCACCTCTGCCACATTCAGTCTCTAGGAATGCATCCAATCTGAATTACCCTATTGAAGACCATCCACTTCTTTCAACACTCTAGGTAAGAACCCATCCAGACCAGGGGGACTTGTTTGCCTTTAATTCGATTATCTTTACCTCGATTTCTTCTCGGGTGAAGACCATTGACTCCAACTTCTCACTGAAGGAGTCCAAAGGTTTGGGAATGGGACCACCCTCCTCAGTGAACACTGAAGAGAAGTACTCATTTAAGAGGTTAGCATTTTCTA
>JAWZYT010002034.1:305000-310000 GCA_034508575.1 Petrolisthes manimaculis | reverse complement strand
GGAGAGTAAACACCAAGGAAGGAAATAGAAGGAAAGGAAGGACAGTAAACACCAAGGAATGAAGGAAGGACATAGAAGGGAGAAGGGACAGTAAACACCAAGGAAGGAAGGAAGGGAATAGAAGGAAAGGAAGGACAGTTGACACCAAGGAGAGAAAGAGAGAGTGAGAGAGAGAGAGAGAGAGAGAGAGAGAGAGAGAGAAAGAGAGAAAGAAATTTATGACATTTCATGTATGTATGTATTTATATGTGTATTTTATTGTGTACATAATATGTATGTATGTATGTATATATGTATGCATGTATGTACAGTCGTGGTCAATAATAATCATCCACATATGGGTATCTCAAACAATTTACTGTCTAATGTTTTCACGTTCACATAATGATGTTATTGTTTTAAGTAGTGTGTGTGTGTATGTTATTGTTTTAAGTAGTGTGTAGCTGTTTATATTAAATTAAAAGATGGTAGTTAATCTGTGTGTGGGTGTGCGTTATTGTTTTAAGTACTGTGTGTGTGTGTGTGTGTGTGTGTGTGTTATTGTTTTAAGTAGTGTGTAGCTACTTGTATTAAATTAAAAGATGGTAGTTAACGAGTGTGTGTGTGTGTTATTGTTTTAAGTACTGTGTGTGTGTGTGTGTGTGTGTGTGTGTGTTATTGTTTTAAGTAGTGTGTAGCTGCTTGTATTAAATTAAAAGATGGTAGTTAACCTGTGTGTGTTGTTGTTTTAAGTAGTATGTAGCTGTTTATATTAAAATAATGATGGTAGTTAACGTGTGTGTGTGTGTATTATTGTTTTAAGTACTATGTAGCTGCTTGTATTAAATCAAAAGTTATTTATTGGAAAGTTTATCATCTAAGGAACAGAGGGAAGCTGTCAAACTCTTATGCGAGATACACCTTTATGGATGATTATATTTGACCACGACTGTACATACATACATACACACACACACACACACACACAGGCATGCAGAAATCGTAGTACACGTACACGCACACACACACACACACACAGGAAGCTTGTTTGTGTAATTATGCTAAATTGTTTCCTGTGTCTGTGTGTGTTTGTAATAACAATATGTGTGTGTGTTTGTACTTATACCTGTGTGTGTTTGTAATAATAATAAGTGTGTGTTTGTAATAAATATGTGTGTGTGTGTAATAATAATAATGTGTGTGTGTTTGTTCTTATATCTGTGTGTGTGTGTGTGTGTGTTTGTTCTTATATCTGTGTGTGTGTGTGTGTTTGTAATAAATATATGTGTGTGTGTGTGTGTGTGTTTGTAATAATAATGAATGTGTGTGTGTGTGTGTGTGTGTGTTTGTAATAATAATGAATGTGTGTGTGTGTGTGTGTCACTGTGTGTTAATAATAATAATAATAATAATAATAATAATAATAATAATAGTATAGTAGTAGTAGTAGTAATAGAGAGAGAGAGAGAGAGAGAGAGAGAGAGAGAGAGAGAGAGAGAGAGAGAGATGATTAGATTGTGATATTAATAGGCCTGTGTGTGTGTGTGTGTGTGTATAAAAGAGAGAGAGAGAGAGAAAAAAAGAGAGAGAAAGGGAGAGAGAGAGACAGATAGACAGAAAGGAGTGTGTATGCGTGTGTGTATATGTGTAAGAAAGAGAGAGAGAGAGAGAAGGAGAGAGAGACAGACAGAGAGACAGGAGTGTGTGTATGTGTAACAGAGTTCAAATTCAAAATTCAAATAATTTATTTTCCACTGGGCAGTGGTTATTTTTATACATACATAGTAATAAAATAATGTTACAATAAATATAACTATGATTTAACAATAGAATTTGTCTCAAACCAAAAGACAGTTGTGTCACAATGTTAAAATAATAGCAAAATCAAGTTACTTTACTTTTATTTAATAAAAGATCAATGAGCCTGCCTTTGAAGGCTGATGGGGAAATTGCATGTTTTACATTACTGGGCAGGTTGTTCCACAGTTTAGGTTCCATCACTTCCAGGCTCTGGGAACCATTGTCTGTATATTTTTTAGGTACAGTTGGCTCCACTTCCGCGTTTCTCCATTGTCGTTGCCAATGTTAGGCCAGTCAGAAATTCGAATCCCTATCCACAAGTTAAAAAAATCGAAACATCCATATCCTTAGAATAGATATTCGAATTTCAGACTGGCCTAACATAGGCAACGACAGGGGAGAAACGCGGAAGTGGAGTCAACTGTACATATAGGCAATTCTGTTGCCTAGTTTTACTATTTGTTATTTCTCGTGTTGTTGGTAATTTTCTTAACCACTCAGGATACAGTCCATTTAATATCTTATACACAGTGGTAAAGTCATGGTCTAATGTACTGCAACCTGGTGAATAAAAGCGAGCTATTTGAGTTAATTTTATGAACCAAAATTGCACACACCAACAGCTATAGTTTCGGATCATTTTTCGAAGCCATCTCATTGGAAGGTGTTGCAGTACATTAGACCATGACTGTACATGTGTCAAACGTATGCTTCTCATCTACCTTGAGCCACCCGAGTTCCTTAATTATTGGTGTTACGTGACCGTATCTTGTGTGTGTGTGTGTGTGTATGAGTGAGAGTGTGTATGTGTGTGTGTATATGTGTAACAGAGAGAGAAAGAGAGAGAGAGAGAGAGAGGAGTGTGTGTGTGTATGTGTGTGTGTGTGTGTATGAGTGAGAGTGTGTATGTGTGTGTGTATATGTGTAACAGAGAGAGAAAGAGAGAGAGAGAGAGAGAGAGAGGAGTGTGTGTGTGTATGTATGTGTGTGTAAGAGAGAGAAAAAGGGAGGATGAGAAAGAAACGGAGTAATAATGAGAGAGAGAATGAGACTGAGTGTGTGTGTGTGTGTGTGTGTATACGGAAGGCAAGGTCAGTTAATCTCTTTCTCTCTCTCTCCACTTATCACTTCCTACTTCTTGTCTCTCTCTCTCTCTCTCTCTCTCTCCACTTATTACTTCCTACTTCTTCTCTCTCTCTCTCTCTCTCTCTCTCTCTCTCTCGTGAGTTTGGAATAAAGGATATCGCGAGATTGGAACGAGTGCAAGCCAGGGTAACCAAATTTATACCCTCTCTTAGACACAAGAGCTATGAAAATCGGTTGGTAGAACTAGACCTGTTCTCTTTGGAAACCCGGAGACTGCGTGGTCAGCTTATCGAAGTGTTTAAAATACTAGGAGGCTTTGACAATGTAGACTACAGGGACATTTTTCAACTCAGTGAGGGCACAACCAGGAATCATGGCTACAAACTTGAACTGAAGAGATACAACCCGTCAACTGTGTGGTAAATTCTTTACATACAGCATCTGCGGTACTTGGAATGCGCTTCCTGCTGATGTAGTCAACAGCAACTCTGTGGATCAGTTCAAGTCCAGATTAGACAAAGTCTTAAATCACCGTCAAGGTGTTTAATCCGTTGTGCGAGTGTTCCTTGATGGTTTCACATGACACATTTGAGGAGGGTCGCCTACTTGCGCAACTAAACCCACAGGTACCCTCTTTGTATGGATCGTAAGGCCCCCTAGGGTACTTCTTTTTCTTGTAACTCCTTGTAACTCTCTCTCTCTCTCTCTCTCTCTCTCTCTCTCTCTCTCTCTATCTCTTACACACATACACACAGTTCTGTCTCTCTCTCTCTCATACACACACACATTTTTTGTATATATATATATATATATATATATATATATATATATATATATATATATATATATATATATATATATATATATATATATATATATATATATCATACACACACACACTATATCCGTACACACACACACATACACAATATCCGTACACACACACACACACTTATATCCTATAATGTATAGGATTTAAATTTATAACTGAGAGAGAGAGAGAAGAAACGTGTGTGTATGAGAGAGAGAGAGGAGGGAAGAGGGACTGTAATAAGAGAGAGAGAGAGAGAGAGAGGGCTGAACCTAACCTTGCCCGGGGCATAATCTGATTGAGTTACTGGGTACTTTTACAGACCAATGCATAAATTATATACCTCTCTCTCTCTCATACGCACACACACACATTCCTTTTTTCTCTCTCTCTGTCTGTCTGTTTGTCTCTTTCTCTCTCTCTCTCTCTCTCTCTCTCTACACACACACACAGACCAGAGGGAAAAGGGACTAATAAGAGAGAGAGAGAGAGAGAGAGAGAGAGAGAGAGAGAGAGAGAGATTCAGGTTCAGTTACAGCTTCAAGTGTTGCTAAGAGCTTTGAATCGCCTTCCAATGCACACATAGAGATGGATTGATTGATGGATATTAGGCGCCGTAACATCGAGGTCCTATAGCGCCAGAAAAAAAGGTGATAAAGAGGTGTGACAGCACGCAGGAAGGAAATAAAAAGAAAAGAGGGACAGTTGAAGAACTGAAAGATGGGAACCATTTAGTTTGGTCTCTCACTAGCGACCTTCCTAGCATAGGAAACCCTCTCTCCCCGAAATCGGGGCAGAGCAGGGGCCGGAGCCCCCTCTAGTATAGCTCGCCAGGTCTCAGAGACACACAAGCCCCCCACCACGGCTGGGGGGCACACATAGAGAGTGACACAGAGAGAAAGATATTCAATTCAGTTACAGCTTCGGTTCAGGCGGAGAGCTTCGAATTGTTTGGCAGTCCTAAAATTTCCCTACCCACTTAGTTAGTCAGTTCCCAATTCCCATACAGACATTGAGTTGTAAGGATGTGTCTGTGTGTGTGCGTGTGTGTTCGTTTCCGGTTACATATATACATGACCGTGGATCCAGGTATGTTTATGTCTGTATGTGTGTGTGTGTGTGTGAAGAATGATGATAATGATGTGTGTGTGTGTGTGTGTGTGTGTGTAGAATGTTGATGGTTTGTGTGTGTAGAATAATGATACTGAAATTTGCGTGCATGTCTGTGTGTGTGTGTGTATAAATTGTTTATGGATATCTCTGTTCCATAACCGATTATTATTATTGTTATTATTACTACTACTACTACTACTACTCCTACTAC
>JAWZYT010002034.1:0-302500 GCA_034508575.1 Petrolisthes manimaculis | reverse complement strand
ATAATAGTAATTACAATATCAATAGTATAATAATCCTATTTTTGATGAAAATGGTAATTATAACAGTTGATGACATCAGCAATAGTAATAATATTATAATATTAGCTAAATAATGATGGTTATAAAATTTGTAACAATAATGATATCAACAATAATATAAGAGCAGCAATAATAGTATATTGATGTAAATGGAATATCAACTCATGATGACAACAACAATAATAATTTCATTAATAACAATGATATATTGGCAATTATAACGATGACGGCTATACAAGGTAGTAACAATAATAATATTGAAAACAATAACTATAATAATAATAATAATAATAAATATGTTATTTGTGAAAATGGTAATCACAACACACGATGACAACCACAATAATAAAAGTGGTAATTACAATAATTATCATGAAAACAATGATAATTTCGATAATATTGATAATAATAATAATCATAATTGTAACAATAATATTTTTGATGAAAATTATTACAACAACAGATGATAACCACAACAATAACAATGATAGTTGCAATAACAATATCAATAATTATGGTTACTATAGTAGTAATTACAATAATAATAGTGAAGACAAAGATAACAATAATAATGATAATATTAATGATAACAACAACAATAATGTCAACAACAATAATAATAAGGCTAACTTTGATTATTTTTGACATTAGGAGTAAGGGTAATAATGTAAATTAAGTATAAAATAAAGTATTTTTTAAGAATATAGGGATAGTAGGTATTTTTTGTAACTATTTAGGAAGGATTGTAAATTGTTAGACTGTTTTTCAGGACCAAGGTATAATAGTGAATGTGTGAACAGTGTTATTTTGTGTTTGGGTGTAGGTAGTAAATCTTGGTTTCGAGTATGATAAGTGTGAAGGGGTTGTGGATTGTATTGGTTTAATTTTATTTGTTTGTACATATAGGATGCAATATTCAGTTGAGTGATATCTGTCAGGTTAATGATATTTAGTGATTTGAATAATGGTGATGTGAGTGTACAAAAATCACTATTATAGTCATTATCCAGATAATTTTTTTTGTATAGAATGTTGAGGTTATATAAATGAGTGGAATAAGTAGTTGACCAAATGGAATTACAGTAATTTAAATGATGATATATATGGGCATAATAAATACATTTGAGAACTTCTGGTGGGGCATAATGTTTAACTTTGAGGAGGAGTGGAATCATTCTGGATAGTTTCAAACAAAAATCAGAAATGTAGGACTTGAATGTCATTTTTTTGTCAAAAACTACACCAAGAAATTTAGTTTTATTTACCTGTTGAATATCATCATTTCATATGGTTAGATTTGGCAATGGTTGTTATTTATATATAATGTTACTGAATATCATATAATATGTTTTTGTGGTATTTACAGTAAGTTGGTTTGCCAAGTACCAATTTGAAATTTTTTTGAGCTCTAGATTTGCATTGTTAATTAAATCTGTAGGTTGGTCTCCTATCTTGTAAAGTGTTGAGTCGTCGGCAAATAAAATGGTTTCTAAAGTGTTAGATATATTACAAATATCATTAATGTACAGGAGAAACAATATTGGACCAAGGATGCTACCTTGTGGAACTCCAGGTGTACTGATTTAATTGGTGAAGAACACTTATTAAGATTTACATATTGATATATATTTGTTAGGTAGGAACTGAACCAATCATGTATACATCCTCTTATACCGTAGTGATACATTTTATCAAGAAGAATATTGAGTTGAATAGTATCAAATGCTTTTCGGAAATCAATGAATATTGATAATATAGAATTGTTTTTGTTAAGAGCCGAATAAATATCTGATGTAAATGTGTTGATAGCATCAAAAGTACTCCTGCCAGACCGAAAGCCAAATTGTTTATTATTTAAAATATTAAGTTTATCTAAGAATGACATTAATTGCTTTTTCATTATTGCTTCAAATATTTTGGAAAACATTGGTAGAATGGAAATTGGTCGATAATAATTTGACATGTCTGATTTATTGCCTGACTTGTGGATGGGTATTACTTTTCCGATTTTAAATCTGTCTGGGAAGATGCCTGTATTTATAGATTGATTAAACAATATTGAGAGTGGTATAGAGAGTGTATCTTTATTTTCTTTAATAATGTTTGGTGGAATCTCATCAAGATGTACTGCCTTATCTTTCAAAGTTGATATATTTCCTCATGGTGTCGTAGTTAGTTATTGGGGGTATTGCCATAGAGTCTGGATAATTACCACGGAGATAGATATTATGGGAGTTTATTTTAGGAGGCAGTTTGCTAGCGAGTTGTGGAGCAATGTTTACAAAATGTTCATTGAATGCTTCGGCGATTTCGTCAGGATCACTCTTAATTATATTATTTTGACTAATAGAGTGAGTAGTATCCTGTTTTTTAACAGAATAATTAGATAATTCATTTATGGTTTTCCATAACTGTTTGGTGTTTATTTTAAAATTACTGATTTTTTTAAGATAATAATTTCTTTTTGTCTGTTTAATGGTAGCATTGAGTTGATTTTTATATGTTTTGTAAACATCCAAAGTGATCATTCCAAGTTTGAAAGATTTATAGAGTGCAAATTTATGTTTAATAGCTTTAGTAATGTCTTGGTTTAGCCATGGCTTTTGTATTCTTTTAGAGGATATATGTTTAGTGATGAGCGGGAAGAATGAAAAGTATAAACTATATGACGTATCAAGAAAAAGATTACAATTAATGTTAGTGTCTTGATACTTAAAACTAACCAAGATTGAAAAAAAAAAAAAAACTTAAATGCAGTTAACGAGACATGTTTTTCGTACTAGAGTTTCCTATAGATACTTTTGATCAATAGCCCAGAGAATAGAGAACGATCGATGCTTATTTAATTATTCGACATTTTTATCTGTGCTTCATTTACATCTTTTAATCTGATAACTCCTCTACCCCTTCCTAACTCGCCATAATATAAATTAATTAATTATTAATCCTCTACCTTCTCCAAATGCAGCAATCACAGCTTCTCTTTCCTCAACAACATTTTAAAAACTCTGAAAATACAGTACTCAGTCAATCTCTTCTCAACTCCCTCCTCCACCAGCTTGCAGTAGTGTAGCCTACTATCATGACCAGTGAGTAATGTAGTCAACCCAGTACGAAAAATATGTCTCGTTAACTGCATTTAAGTTTTTTTGTCCAATCTTTTTTCTTTTTATGGTAACATCTGAGTTTTTACCAGTTTAATGAGTGGCAACAATTATAAATATTATTACTTGCCCAGAAGAGCTGGTAGCTTGAGTTATAGGCTAATATGTATTAAAATTTCTCACGATAGTGTTGTAGCGCACATTGTAAAGAACACTAATCTCTCCTTATCATTTACGTTAAACATTATTTACAATCTTTGGATGTACTTTACACGTAATACGCGAGTAATAATGTATTTCATATGCATTTATTGTGTTTAATGGAAACTCCCTTCATGACGTCATTACCCCGTGCCTGTATTCTCATCTGTGTTCTCCCATGATGAGAAAGATGATGAGTGATAAACTCTGGTAGGTGCCTTGTTTGGGTAAAAATTTATATCATTGAGTAATATTGTCAGCGTTCTGAAAAGTACCTGTACTTGCAAAAAAGTACTGTATAGTTTATTATTTATAAATTGTAAAAACAATGCATTTTATTACTAAAGATGAATAATTTTAAGGCAAAAACAATAAATAAGTATTTCTTGACCTGGGGTTCATGAGGATTAGGTATTAATTAGTTAACATATGTATCCACTATACAACCAATATAGGCTGTATAAATGATGAACATCTCAGTGACTCTAAAATGTATAAGAACAAATTAATTTTAGGAGTAATTCATTTTGCATGTTTACAGATCCATTGCAGTGGACCACCACATCGCTGTGATGCAGTGGCCAAAGTACTCTGACACAATGAGTTGTGGTGGTGGTGGTGGTGGTGGAAGGCATCACCACACAAAATGGTAGGGGGAAAATAAAGTGTGGTCCAAAACAAATTGACGACATTGTGCTTCGGTTTGGCCATATAATTGATTTTTAATAATCTTAAACTGATAAGAATAAACTTAAACACATCATTTAGGTAAATTTGCCTTGCTTCTGCATTGTCACACTTGACTTTGACAGATATTTGTTGTTAATTTAACAAATATATGAACAAATGCCATATTTAATATTTGATTAAAATGTTTACAGTACTACTAAGAAATATTGATTAATTTTGTCCATATTTTCTAAAATCAATCTCTCTATTTGTAGCTCTGACGCCTCGTTCGATCCAGGAACTCCCACCAAGGGGGTGGCCACAGCAGAAGGAGACTCTTCTGCCCTGTTCCAACACTTCCTCGTCACTTGCTCCATCCCCCATCACACTTCTCTCTCTCATATACTCTTCCACTCTGTTCTGCCATCTAACTGGTGGTCTGCCTCTCACACCATGTCCCACAACTTCACTTCCATACACCTTCTTTACAAACTCATCACCTTGCATTCTCTCTACATGTCCAAACCATCTCAATGCATTATGCTTCACTCTCAACCACTCCACACTCAATACCAATTGCCTTCTCACTCATACCACATATCTCGTACACATTCTCATTATTTTCTCCATCCCATCTAGTAAGTCCACATGCTCCTCTCAAGGGTAACTCATTTCCACTGCACCTATTCTTGACTGATGAGCCCTGCTCCATGTCTCTGACGCATATGTCAGTGTTGGCAGGATTGTACTATTTCTCAGTCCCTTTTTCACTTCCATACTCTCACTTCCACCCTTTATTATCCTCCCCAGTGATCCTATGACCTGCCTGCCCACACTGCTCCCTCCTTGATTTCTCTTTCCATACTTCCATGTTTATATACAAAACTGTTTCCTGATACCTGTACTTGAATTCCCTCACCTCCTCCATCCTCTCACCCTCTAAAATTTTCTCATATTCCATCCCAGTTGGTACAGCCACTCTGTAGGGTGTAGCAAAGTCAATTACTTCTGTTTTGGTCCTCTTAAATACCATCTCCTTACTCTTACCAACATTTGCCAGTTTTACCTTCAGTTTTCTTCGCTTACACACAAACTGAAAGTCATCCACCACCCTCTGTAACTTCCTTTCACTCTCGACCAGCAGCACAGTGTCATCTGCAAATACTCTTGCAACCAAGGACCAATCTACTCCATTCAACCTCAGTTTTGCACCCAGGCCCTCTACCTCTGCCTTCATCTCACTCATAAAATTATCCATAAAGATATTGAACAGCCATGGTAGAATGACACACCCCTGCCTCAATCCTACACTGATATAATAGTTCTCACTAAAATCACCCTCTACCCTCACACAAGCTTTTGCCTCAATCCCCTCCAGCAAGCGTCCACCAACACTGTAAATTCTTATATTTTTTTAGCAATAATAATAATAATAATAATAATAATAATAATAATAATAATTATAGTAATAATAATAATATAATAATAATGAATAGTGAGCCGTACAAAACACACACACACACAAACACACAACCAAAACAAAACAAACACACACACACACATACATACATAGAAAGTATACACGTGTTGTTTTATTTTTCTCAGTATTTTTGTGTATAAATGACGTAAGTATTGTATGTATTATGTATTATAGATGTGTGTATGATGTATAGATGTGTGTATGATGTATAAATATGTATATAATGAAGTATTTGTAATGAATATATACGTATATTTGTATGTATGTATTATTTTTGTGTATAAATGAAGTATGTATGTCATGTATTACGTATTATAGATATGTGTATGATGTATGGGTGTGTGTATAATGAAGTAAGTATGCATTTATAATGAATATATACGTATGGTTGTATGTATGTATTATTTTTGGGTAATAGTTAAGCGTTGGACCATAATCAGGTTTGGACTGAAGGCTTGCAGATTGCAATGTTTTATTGTGTTTATTTAATGCATTTCTTGTTCATGGCCGTCGCATATTAATGTTTGGGGAGATACGACCCCCCCCCCCCCGCGCCCCCCCATCCCAATCTCCATAAACCAAACATTAAAACATTAAAAGGTAATTTTTTACAAGTTGTCACAACAGGATTTCACTGGATTTTTTTTTTTATTTCCTAGAAGGATTTAGTGTGACTACCAGGACCTAACCAGGGCAGATTACCGGGACCTAACCTGGGAAGACTACTGAGACCTAACCTGGGCAGACTACCGGGACCTAACCTGGGCAGACTACCGGGACTTGACCTGGGCAGACTACCGGGACCTAACCTGGGCAGACTACCGAGACCTAAGCAGGAAAAAATATACAGTAGAAATTAGTCAGACCTCACCTGACCTGACCTAACCTAATCTGGACTGGGACACACTACCGGGACCTAACTTGGGTATATAGAAAAGTTGTTTGTAATAGTGAAATATAAACACTGGTAATAGTAAAATTTTTGAAATCGAGTTGTGGCAACTTGTAAAAATATTCCCATTAAAATGTGACGGCCTTGAACAATAAATGCATTTAAAAAACACTAAAACATTGCAATCTGCAAGCCTTCAGTCCAAACCAGATTATGGTCCAACACTAGACTATTACCATATTTAGCTGTGTATAAATGAAATATGTATGTATTGTATTATGTATTATTTTAAAGTATAGATGTGTGTATAATGTAGAAAAATGTATATAATGACGTAAGTATATAATATATATGAATTGTGTTTTGGACACAGATACATACATAAATATGGTAAATTTATAGTAAGTTAGTTCATTGAGAATACTGTACATTTTATTATTATTACCTATTATTATTATAATTAGCCATTATTATTCTAACCCAACCCAACCTAACCTTACCTTATTTAACCCAACCCAACCTAACCTAACCTAACCTTATTTAACCCAACCCAACCTAACCTAACCCAACCCAACCCAACCCAACCCAACCTTATTTAACCCAACCTAACTTAACCTTATTTAACCCAACCTAACTTAACCTTATTTAACCCAACCCAACCCAACCTTATTTAACCCAAACCAACCTAACCTAACCTTATTTAACCCAACCCAACCCAACCCTAAGCCTCTTGTTACAGTCACCACGTCATCTATCCATGTATAATTTCTTCCAATTCTCAGTATTGGTACAGAAGTGGACCCTTCTTGAGCAGTGTTATCACATTAGGTTAGGTCCTGGAAATTTGCCCCAGTCACTTTATAATAGTTTACACCAGTTATACCCGGTAGTTTGTACAGGTTAGGTCCCGGTAGCTTGTACAGGTTAGGTCCCGGTAGTCTGCCCAGGTCAGGTTCCGGTAGTCTGCCCAGGTTAGGTTCCGGTAGTCTGCCCAGGTTAGGTTCTGGTAGTCTGCCCAGGTTAGGTCCCAGTAGTCTGCTATGGTCTAGGTTAGGTCAGGTCAGGTCAAGTCAGACTAGTTTCCAAATTATGTTTGTAAATGGGGCATTTCCCAGACAAACACCATAGATGAAAAGTGTGTTAGAATGGTCCTAAATAATGAATAAAGATACTAAAATATCTATTATACAGTAGGGTTCACTTCTGTACCTTTACCCAATTCTCTCCCTCACACTTTCTCTCATCCAAAATCGTCCATTTCTTTTTCCATTTAATTTTGGATACTGTAAAATTTTGTGGAAATACATGAAATAACATTAATATTCTTTGTATGTATTTTGTATTAATTTTAGAGACAAAAAAATACATTTATATTATTTGTATGTATTTATCTTTAATTTTGAATTTTGTTAAATTTTCTGGAAATACATAAAATAACATGAATATTATTTGTATGTATTATTTTATCTTTGTCTGTTTTCAAAAATAGCCTATCATAGTGGTTAATTATTTAAATATACACCTAACTTAACTTAACCTAACCTGACGACCATGCACAAACACACACACACACACACACACATATTGGAGGAATAATTTGTTACAGCTTAACTAAAAATAATTATAATGACAATAATAATAATAATATATATATATTTTTTTTTTTGTACATTGGAGTGCCTTGATTCCTCCAAAGTATATCAGGAAACAAGATTAAATAATAATAATAATAACAATAATAATAATAAAAATTAATAGATAATAATAATACTTTCCTTCTACTACTACTACATTATTATTATTTTTATTTTTATTATTATTATCATTATTATTATTATTATTATTATTATTATCATTATTATCATTATTATTATTATTATTATTATCATTATTATTATTATTATTATTATTATTATTATTATTATTATTATTATTATTATTACTATTATTATTACTACTTCTACTACTACTATTATTATTACTATTATTATTATTATATTATTATTATTATTTTTATTATTATTATTATTATCATTATTACTACTACTACTTCTACTACTACTATTATTATCATTATTATTATTATCATTATCATTATTATTATCATTATTATTATTATCATCATTATTATTATTATTATTACTACTACTTACTACAAGTACTATTACTATTACTACTACTATTATTATTATTATTAATATTTTTCTCTTTTTTCCAGTTACAATGGGTGTCAAGAGTCTACACACATACATACAGACACAGTTGCCAGAGTGCCTCGAGTGCCACACCTTACATAACACCAAGGTAGTGGTTGATGGCAACAATTTGGCACACACACTCTACCAACAGTGTCCGGGAATCAACGCTTGTCTCGGTGGCGACTATGACAAGTTTGCCGCATATGTCACACAATATTTTAAAAGGTAATATAGTTTTTCAAATGCAGAAATAGCAAATTTCTGTAACCACATTTGCCTTAAAAAAATATTCTACCTGGGTACATTAAAAAAAAAAAAAAAAAAAAAAATATATATATATATACATATACCGGTATATATATATATATATCGGAGACATGGACATGGAGTAGGGCACATCAGTCAAGAATAGGTGCTATGGAAATGAGTTACTTGAGAGGTGCATGTGGACTGACAAGGTGGGATGGAGAAAGTAATGAAAGTGTGTAGGATATAAGAGATGTGGTATGAGTGAGAAGGCAATTGGTATTGAGTGTGTGTATGTGTGTGTGTATAAGAGATGTGGTATGAGTGAGAAGGTAATGGATATTGAGTGTGTGTGTGTGTATGTGTGTGTGTATAAGAGATATGGTTTGAGTGAGAATGTTATTGATATTGAGTGTGTATGTGTGTGTGTATAAGAGATGTGGGTATGAGTGAGAAGGTTATTGGTATTGAGTGTGGAGTGGTTGAGAGAGTAAAGCGTAATACTCTGAGGTGGTTTGGACATGTAGAGAGAATGTAAGGTGAGGAGTTGTAAAGAAGGTGTATGTATAGAAGTTTATAATAGGTGTATGTAAGTAAAGTTGTGGGACCTGGTGTGAGAGTCAGACCACCAGTTAAATGGCAGAACAGAGTAATAAAGGAGAGAAACATATATATACTGAATTATGCATTTTTGTTTTCAGTTTGGTATCATAAGGTATATACAGGATAGTAATAATGTATGGTGGATACAATGCACAAAGTTCCACACGTTTTTGCATTGTAGCTTTGTATTGAATTATCCATATATATATATATTTTTTTTTTTTTCAGTGTGACGTGCGAGAAAACTATCTATATATACAATGGATATATTATTACAGGCCGTTCAATTATAGTATAATAATATTCTGGTTTAGCTTTCCAGGTTGCCTATTAAACTTTAATATGTAAAGTATAACCTGAGGAAAGCTGGATGATTTTTTATCCACTGTTGTTACTGCAATGTAACCCCTTAATGTAATAAATACAGAGAGATAACCTGACTTGCCACAACGGATACCTTGACTACCCCTGTCCCATACGGGACATGGCATTGTAACAAAAAATAAATGTTTACTAAAATTTTAACTAAATTTTGATTTTTTTTGCGTTTCTTTCAGTTTGGAGTTGTGTGGAATATTTGCCATAGTGATAATGGACGGTGGTCAGCCTCCAAAGCTCCGTAAACTCCGCACGGCCAAGGCCAGACTTAAGAACCAGCTGGCCGTGTGTCTGCGCGTGAGGCCGAGTACCCAGGCCACCGCCAAGACCTACCCTTGTATGGCCCGCGGGGTATTCGTGGCCGCGGTGAGGTCCGTCGGGTTCCCGGTGCTCCAGGCGGACTTCGACGCGGACCCGGACATTGCCGCCGTGGCACGGACTCTAAATCTGGCCGTACTCACCAACGACTCGGACTTTTTCATCTACCGCGGACTGGACTTGGTGATTCTGGACTCTGTCAACCATAATAATGTGGTAACTAAGAAACGGAGGAATAGGAGAGGAAAGGAGAAGAAGAAGGAAGAAGAGGAGAGAGAGAGAAAGAAAGATAAAGAGGAGGGAGAGAAAGAGGAAGAGAGAGAAAAAGAGGAGAGAGAGAGAGAGGAGGAAGAGGGAGAGAGAGAAGAAGAAGAAGAGGAAGAGAAAAGGGAGAAGAAGAAAGGAAAAGAAAACAAGAAAATAGAGAAAAAGAAAGAGAACAAGAAAGATAACAAAAAATATAATAAGAAAGATAAAGAAAATGAGAATGAAGAAAAAGATAAAGATAATGAGAACAAGAAAGAGAAAAAGAAAAAGAAAAATAATAATAAAGATAATAATAAAGATAAGGAATATAGATACCTTCCTTGTCAACGCTTTAATCAACAACGATTCTGTGAGGTGAGTGTGTGTGTGTGTGTGTGTGTATTATAATTTTTTTTTCAATATTTCTGTTTTTTTTTTTTTTAATTTTTTCAATTTTATTTCATTTTTCAATCTTTCGTTTTCATTTTTCATTTTTTTTCTTTCTTTTTTTTCATTTTTTTTTTTTTCTGTGTGTGTATTTAAGCTTCTGTGTGTGTGTGTGTGTGTGTTTAAGCTTCTTTATGTGTGTATGTGTGTGTTTAAGCTTCTTTATGTGTGTGTGTGTGTGTTTAAGCTTCTTTATGTGTGTGTGTGTGTATTTAATCTTGTATGTGTATTTACCTATTTGTGACATACGGGAAGAGAGCTATGCTCGTGTTGTACCGTCTCTATTATCCCAATATTTATCCAACTTCTTTTTAAAGTTATGTATTGGTGTGGCGTTAACCACTTCTTTGTCTAGAGCATTCCAAATATCAACAGTTCTATATGAAAACTTAACTTTTTAATGTCTCACCTGCATCTTCCCTTCTTCACTTTCCTTCCATGTCCTCTTGTGGTCCGCTCATCCCTCACTATCAAATCTTTTTTGTCGATTTTCTCCATTCCTTCCAGGAGTCGATACATTGCTATCAAATCTCTTGTTCTTCTCTGCTCCCTCCAGGGTCATTAGATCCAATCTCATTAATCTCTCCTCATAAGGGAGGTCCCCCAAACCTGGTATCATCTTGGTTGCAGCTCGTTGTATCCTCTCCAGTTTCCTTATATCCTTCTTCAGATTCGGTGACCAAACCACTGCTGCATATTCCAGCCTTGGACGTATCATAGTTACAATAATCTTCTTCATCATATCTTCATCCATGTATGAAAATACCACTCTTATGTTCTTTAAAAGATTATAAGTTTCCCCTACAATTTTATTAATGTGCTTTCCCGGTGCCATATGGTCCTTAACTGTTACTCCAAGATCTTTCTCTGTGTTCTTCTTCTGGATGTCTGCTTCCCCTAACATGTATGTTCCCACAGGTCTATTTTTACTTTTCCCAAATTCTAGTACACTGCACTTCCCTGCATTAAAATCCATTTTCCATTCTTTACTCCATTCATAAATTTTATCCAGATCCATTTGGAGCATATCACAGTCTTCTTTCTTCTTCACTTCTTTCAGGACCTTGGCATCATCAGCAAACAGGCTTGTGTAACTTTGTACTCCTTCAGTCATGTCATTTATATAGACTGCAAACATGACTGGTGCCAGGCCTGATCCTAGAGGAACTCCACTATAAACACAATTATATGTAGACGTCTGGTCTCTAATGACTGTCCTCATCTTCCTGTCCTTTAGGAAATCCTCCATCCTTGCCAGCAATCTTCCTCCCACACCACCTACTTCTCTGAGTTTATACACAACTCTTTTGTGTGGAACTTTATCAAACGCTTTCTTCAAATCCAAGTAAATTCAATCTGCCCATCCATCCCTCTCTTGAATTATATCAATAACTCTGCTGTAAAAGCATATCAGATTGGTCAATTTATACAATCATTATATTTTTTCATTTTTTTCCAATTTTTTTTTCAGCAAAATTTTTTCAGCAACATCTTTTAATACAATTTTTTTTCCAGTTGACGGGTTTAGACGTGTGCCAACTGCCGCTATTGGCAACACTGCTGGGCAACGACTTCATCGACGCCGAGGAGTTCTTTCCCATTTTCTACCACAACGTGATAAAGAAAACGGAGTGTGGGCGTGGAAGGTATCCTAAAATAAAAGGAATTATTAAATGGCTCTCAATGAATAAACAACTCAGTGGGAAAACTTTAATTAATAAGGTGAGAAAACTTTAATTGTTTTAATTAGAGAGAGAGAGAGAGAGGTTAGGTTAGAGAGAGAGAGACTATGTGTTTGTGTGTCTGTGTGTTAAGAGAGAGAGAAAGAGAGACGGGTTAGGTTAAGGTTTGGTTAGGTTAGAGAGAGAGAAGAGAGAGAGAGAGAGAGAGAGAGAGACTGTGTGTGTGTAAAATTCTTTTGAAATTAAAATGTTATTGATCGCTCAGAAAAAAAATAGAAAAAAAAAAATGCTATACAATTTTTATGCAAAATATTTTAAAGTTTAATATTTTAAGAGTTTTGACTTTTTCTGATTTTTTTGTTTATTTAAATCAAAATATTAATTTGTTAGATTATATTTACTAATAAACAAAATAATTATGAATTCAAGTATTTATTATTATTTTATTTTTATTATTATTATTATTATTATTATTTTATTATTATTTGTATTATTATTATTTTATTATTATTATTATTATTTTATTGATAATTTGAATATATATGTTTTACTAAATGTATAAGTTATATATTATTAAAAATAATAATAATGGGTATATTATATGTATAGAATAATTTATATAACAATTTCTTCATCCATTTATATATCAATTTCATTCATTAATTTATATAACAATTTCTTCATCAATTTATATATCAATTTCTTCATCAATTTATTTATCAATTTATTCATTAATTTATTTATCAATTTATTCATCAATTTATATATCAATTTCTTAATCAATTTATATATCCATTTATTGATATAATTTCCAATTAAATTAGATTAAATTTAAAAATGCATTTTTTCAATTCAATTCCAAATCACGATTTATTACAATTTTATTACAATTTTATTACAATTTAATTCACAAATTTACATCATCCCTGGTTTCCATTTTTCTTTCTTTCTTTATTATTATACATTCTCTCTTATTCCCATATTTATCACATTTCCCTATTCCCATCTTTATCACATTTTACTTATTCCCATCTTTATCACATTTTTCTTCATTATTCCCATCTTTATCATATTTTCTTTCTATTTCAGGTGTTATTGTTATCGAAGGCTCGTGAACGCAGTAATACACACATGATACACGAATCCATACACAACTATACAGACCTCAACAGTAACCTTATCAGTCATGTACGTATGTGTGTAAGTATGTATGAATCACAGCGGAGGAGTGTGTGTGTGTGTAAGAGTGTGTGTGTGTGTGCGTGTAAGAGTTTGTGTGGGTCAAACTTCAGTCCGAATTCGCACATTGAGCTAACGGAACTATTTGCACACACAGACACGCACACGGAACTATGCGCACACACGGACACACACCCAGAAATACACCCAAACACACACACAAACACAGAATCACACACACACACAAACACGGAATTATACACACACACAAACACAAACACAGAATCACACCCACACACACACACAAACCCAGAACAATACACACACACAAACTCACACCCACACACACACACAGACACACAGACGGAAACGCGCCTGTCGTTAAAATCTCACAAGGACCGTTGCCCCAAGCCTCTTCCCTCCTGGCTGGTGACTGCTTACAGACACCATCACATCTCACATGAGGTGGCAGACATTTTGACCGAACGCTACTTTATATCTCCCCCCCACGTTGAGGACCCCATGCTGGACTCGGCCTATGGGGTGGTGAGGCCTCTGGTGGTGTGTTTGTGTACCATGTTGTGGCAGAGCAGCTTGTGGAAGAAGGGAGATGGTGCGAAAGAGCGTGCGAAAGCGAGAAACGGTAATAAACAGCGTCCGAAATTGGGAAACATGCCTAAAGATTATTCAAATGTGGGAAACGTGATTAAACAGCGTGAGGAGGTGGGAAACATGCCTAAAGATTATTTTTCGAATGTAGGAAATGGGATTAAAGTTGATTCGGAAGTGGGAAACATGCTTAAAGATTATTCGGAAGTGGATAACATGACTAAAGATTTTTCAGAAGTGGGAAATGGTGATAATTTTTGTGGGAATGAAGGAATGTTTGATAATTTTGGTGTTAAGAAGAATATGTATGATTGGAAGTTAAAGTTAAAGAAAGAAAAGAGAGAGAGGAAAGAGAGAGCAAGGAGAGAGAGAGAGGGAATAGAGAGAGAGATTGAGGGAGTAGAGAGAGAGGGAGAGGGAATAGAGAGAGAGATTGAGGGAGTAGAGAGAGAAGGAGAGGAAGATGTGATAGTGGAAGAGGAAGAGGAGGAAGAGAAAGAGGGAATAGAGAGAGAGGAATATAATGATGTGATTGTAGAAGAAGAAGAAGAAATAGAAGAGGAGGAAGAGGGAATAGAGAGAGAGGAAGAAGAGGAGAAAGAGGGAGAGGAAGAAGAAGGAATTGAAGAGGAGGAAAAGGAAATAGAAAGAAAGGAAGAAGAAATAATAGAGGAAGATGGAGAGGAAATAGAAGAAGGAATAGAAAATGATGAAGATAAAGAAACAGAATTAGAAGAAAACTTGGAAACCGGAGCACTCAAAAAACCGCAAACTGAGGAAATGGAAATCTTCGAAAAACAGCAAACCGAGGAAGAATCAGAAAAATTAGAAAAAGTCGAGGAAAATTTGGGAAACGGAGACCTCAAACAACCGCAAACCGAGGAACAATCGAAGAAAATCTCGGACAAATCAGGAAAAATCGAGGGAAAATCAGAAGAATCAGAAAACAACCAAGGAAATTCAGAAAAAAACTCAGAAAAGTCGGAAAAATCATATGAATCAGAAAAAAACGAAGAAAAGACTGAAAAACGCGTTGCCGTCCCAAAACCGAGAAACCCCAACATCAAGAAGTACCGTAAGAACAAGACTGGCGGGCCTCCGACGCGACCCCATACCACCGCCTCCCTCAAGTGGTACACCCGCCGCGGCTACACCCTCTGGCCGGATAAAATAGTGTTAAGGTACGACGAAGGTTTGCCATCGCTGAACGACATCGAGCGTATGTCACCGGGCGACAAGAAATCCGTTTTCTACCACGCACTGCGATCGAGATTCGACCTACTCGAACTTGACCTTCCCAGCGACCTTGAGATAATATTAGAGTGCATCGTGTACTGGTTTAGGGTCGGGGGGAAGGTCAAGAACTCCCCCCCCCTGTTCTGTACGCATGTGATGACCGTATGTGTGTGTGTGTTGATGTTTTATGTCATTGATGGGAAGGTAGGTAGGAGGAGGACTAGTAAGGATTTTAAAACACTTTGGCAGAGACAAGAGAGAGAGGAAGAGGGAGAGAAGGAGATAGAGGGAGTAAGTGAGAAGGAGGGAGGGAAAGAGACAGAAGAGAGCGAGAAAGAGACGGAAGAAAGCGAGAAGCAAACAAAAGAAAGCAAAAAAGATATAAAAGTGAGCGAGAAAGAGACAGAAATGAGCAAGAGCGAGAAAGAAACAAAAGAGAGCGAGAAAGAGACAGAAATGAGTGAGAAAGAAAAAAAGGAAAGCAAGAAAGAGACAAAAGAGAGCGAGAATGAAACAGAAATAAGCGAGAAAGAGACAGAAGAGACTGAGAAAGAAACAAAAGAGACAGAAATGAAAGAGAGCGAGAAAGAGAAAGAAACAAAAGAGAGCGAGAAAGATACAAAAATGAGTGAGAAAGAAACAAAAGAGACGGAAATGAAAGAGAGCGAGGAAGATAGAGAAACAAAAGAGAGAGAGTCGATATCGGTGACTCGCCTTCTTTCGGAACTCACGATGCCTGAGTGCGTGAGAGCATCGTACCGCCTTCGTGAGTACCACCACATGGACCGTAGTGTCACCGATAGTACTTACGACCGCACCGTAGTGCACGCGTTCAGTTCGTACCAAGCGTGTGTGTATTTCGTACAAGTCTTGAACGGACTTTTGGGCGCTCCCTACCCGACCATTAGCGCGGATCGGCTATGGGGCGGCACGTTCAGTTACAACATGTTCCAGCGCCTCCACCGGGAGTACGACGCCCTACGCTTCGTGTCCGAGGCGTTCTTGGGCGTCGATTCAAACCTCGGGAAAATTTTCGTTTTGGTGTATCGGAAATTGTCGGAGGTTTTGGAGTTAGCGGAGCACTCGGAGTACTCGGAGACATTAAAGAGAGAGATAGAGAGGCGGGAGAAAGCCAGGGAGAGAGTGAGAGAGAGAGAAAGAGCGAGGGATGAGAGGGAAGGGGGGAATTGGGGGATGGGAGATAGGAGGGATAGACTGAGGGAGAAAGTAAGGGAGAGAGAGAGAGAAAGGGAAGGAGATAGAGAGAGTGTGAGAGAGAGGGAAGGAGATAAAATGAGTGAGAGAGAAAGTGTGAAAATAGGAGAGAATGAGAGAGAAAGTGTAAACAAAGGAGAAAAAGAGAATGGGAGAGAGAAGGAGAGAAAGAATGTGAGAGAAAAAGAGAGTGAGAGAGAGAAAGTGAGAAAGAATGTAAAGAAATTGAGTAAAAGTAAACAAAAGAAATTAAATAAATGGAAGGAGAATAATGATGAAGTGATAAAGATGGTGGAATATATAGAATGTAATAATAAAGAAAATAATAATAATAATAAATATAAGAAGGTGAAAAAGTAAAATAATAATAATAATAATAATAAAAATAATAATGATAAAGAAAATAATAATGATAATAATAATAATGATGATCATAATAATAATGATAATAATAATAATGATAATAATAATAATAATAATAATAATGATGATAATAAAAAAGATATGAAGAAGGGGAAGAAGTGAAAGAGAGAGAGAGATAATGATAAGGAAAATATATGAATAAATAATAATGATAATAATAATAAAACTAATAATAATGTTAATAATGGGAAAATGGAATAAGAAGGAAAAATAATGAAAATGGAAATAGGAAAATAAATACTGAAATAGGAAAATGGAAATACAGTGAAAGGAAAATATATAATAGGAAAATGAAAATACTGTACTGTAGTAGGAAAGAAAGAAGAAAAGGAAAAGTGATAATAATAAAGGAAAGAGATTTTTTATTATTTTTGTAATAGAAATAATATTAAGATTATTATTAAGATTATTATTATTATTATTATATTTCTTATAGAATTTTTTATGTTTGTATAAATAATAATAATAAATATAATAATAATAACGACAATCATTATAATAATAATAATAATAACTGATAATTTGATGATACTGTAATATTACAGTATTATTATTACTGTTATTATTTTTATTATTATTATGCAATTATATAATGAAAAATATGTTATGTATGTATAAATAATAATAATAAAAATGATATTATTTTTATTATTTTTCTTTTATTATTATAATAATTATTATTATTATTACATTTTATAGTAAATATTTTTATATATTTATAAGTATTAATAATAATAATAATGATAATAATAATAAATATAATAAAAAAAATATTATAATATTAACCCTTTCACTGCCGTCAGTACCATATGGCATTCGTTGTTGGCAGCTCGGCAGTGCCGTCAGTACCATATGTTATTCACTATGTGCAGTGCCGTCACTACCATATGGTACAGTACTTTCACATCTAGAATTTTTTTGAAAGGAGGGACAAGATAAATAAAGGATAATAAAGTGGCAACCCAGTATGATTTTCTGACACCCCAATATCGTCCTTCTGGACAGCCATTAGAATAAAATAATAAGTTAGAAGATGCGCCATACTAAACCAACACAGTGGACAGGTCCGTTTTGGCGGGAAGTAGCCACAACACCTGCCACACTGCTGGCTACTATACTCGGTACCGGTAGCGCCAATTTTGAACATAATTTATGACAACTATAGACATCATGCCACTTACAGTATTTACCTAGTTGTGTGGAGAGGACTTAGAGGACCTACATGATGTGAAGATTATAAAGAGTGATGACAGGAATACCAGTGAATTATCAAAGTACACTGCTCTACTTAACTTTAGTATTATCCTTACCAGTTTTGTCTATCATAACCAACTTCAATTATCTATCCAGACTCTTTATATGATACAAATTATTAAATACCAGACTGAGCTAATTTTAGTTGTAGTCAATTTATACAGTTGTTATAACTATAGAGTACAGTTATTATAAGACAAACTGTACCTTGAGGAACAGTTACATAATGCCAAACCATAATACAGGTATTTGTATAAGATGAACTTGTTTGGTTTGTAACTACAGGTATTATAAGACAAAGTTTACTTTATGGACTAGGCTACAAAATGACAAACCATTTGGAATTTATATATATTTGTTTGGTTTGTAACTATGTACCGGGTACTGTATATAATTATGTATTGTTATTTTTGTATATACCGGTACCATTATTTGAGTTGTGTACCATTATTTGAAATGTATGTAAGCTCCTATTATTTTATGCCATGTAATAATCTTTGAAGTATGTGCATTATTCGAACTACTGTATATGATTTATAGTTATTTGAACTCCACTCTATATGAAATGGTTTATTGCTATTTGAAGTAAATACTTTTGTTGAACTGTGAATTGTACTACTGTATTGAGTTGTGGAGTACAGAGGTACTGTATAGTATATTAATTTGTACCCATTTGAATAGAGTACCATGTTTTGTGCACCAATAAAACTGTATGTTATTAGTTGTATTTGATATTATCTGAGGAATATCCCATTATTTCATTGCAAAATGTTTGAACTGGATGCTTTTATTTGATCTGTGTAGCTATATAGTGTACTTTAGTTTATTATAGGTAACTTTGAATCATGTATCAATATAAAAAGTATATATATTGCTCTTCTTATCTGAATATGTACCAATATTTGGATCAGCATTGTGACCTTGTTTCCACTGGGTGTCGTTGAATTTAGTACTGTGCTGCCCTAATATGAATTGTGTGTCAATACTGTACAGTATAGGAATTATACGCTTCCCCTTTTCTGAAATGTGTACCAGTATTTGAATTGTTTATTCACTGTAAGGCCAGGCTAGCCTATGATATATGGAACCTTTACAAGCCAATTATTATTATTTTATCTTGTTAGATACCTTCAGTTACCACTTTGCCATTTCGCAAGCTCCAATCACTGCTCTCTTGATGTGTAGTGGTTATATCAGATTATAATAATTACGAAAGGTAGGATGGGAAAGAGGCTGGAAGTGACTAGGAAGGCACTAGAATTGGATGGGTACAATATACAGAAGAAAGGGAGGTATGGGAGTGCATGGTGGATAGATGAGTTGAGAGAACCAGTACAGAAGAAAAGTTTAGAAGGTTTAGAAAAAAAACACTACAGAGGAAAGTGTCAGAGGGAGGTGAAGGAAAGATGGAAGAGGGAGTAGAAATTGTGAAAAAAACAAATTAGCCAGTCACTCCAGGTCTTTCTACATCATAGTCTGTCAACCCAGGTCCTGCAACACTGCCCATGAGGATTTCACACAGATTTGAATGGAGTGATGGACATGATTTTGTACCTGACATTCACCCTTTAGATGATAGTTCTTCTGGAGTGATATATATATATAATACACTTGTGTTTTGGGGGCCTTCTGGTTATGTGGTTGCATACATAACAGACCTTCCATCCCATACAGGCTCTGGTTCACTGTAGCATCACTTTCTGTAGGTGGTATATATATATATATATATATATATATATATACTTACTATGTTTGTGTGCAAAAATTATGATGTCCTTGTGGCCCGGAGTACCATTCTCTACCAATATTGTAAGGGACTACAGTATTGATTGGTGATTTTCGGCATGGATGTGTAATTATTTTCATTACTTTTAGTGTATAATCTCAGGAATTATTATTATATATTTAGGGATGTATATAGTTAGAAAATTATGTATGCAATGGTACTGTACAATGACAAGTTCTGGTATTTTTTACTCTTTTCTCACTTCCAGACCTAATTTCATATTAGGTCCGGTAGTCTGCTGCAGTCTACAGGTTAGGTAGGGATGAGCTAATTCCCAAATTCTCCATTTGTAATACACTCTCCTCGTTTTTTACGCGAGGTTAGGTTCCTGAAGGAGACGCATAAAGTAAATTTCGTGTAAAGTTAATTGTACATTTCCAGTGAAAGCTCCTTTAACCGCTCAGGCGCTCACCCATTCAGAGCGCAGAGTGAGGAGGGAGTGACGAGTGTTAAAAGTGAAGAGAAATGTTCAGTACTGTTACTTTACAAATGTAAATACAGTATTACAATTCGTATTAAGCATATTGAATGCATATAACAATTTGTATTAAGGTTTTCGCAGACGAGTCATGAATGAAATCAGTCGTTGGCATGCGTGGTAGACTGGTAGTGGTGGAGGTGGTAGGGGGAGAGTAGGGAGAAGGGGGGAAGTAGCGTGATATCGTTTGTTTACATTTTATTGAGCATATTCTGGTATTTCCTTCTTTCTCTGTTCGAGAAAAACCTTCCCTCTTGATATGGAAGGATATGACCTTCTGTTTTGTACATGCACCACCTGACATGACTGAGTGTTGAAGCTGGTGGTTAATAACTCGTAATTACTAAAAACGAGCAAGTGACAACAAGGCAGGGTAGGCCTATATTCCTTTGACCTTGAGCTAGGGTGAATGGAGACTGAGGGTAGGGGGGAAAGGAGCGTGGGAGATTTTACCGAAGATAAAGGAATACCAGCTTTAGCACTTTTCTTTATTTTTTCAGCATTATCACGTATTGAGCGCAAAGTACTTTCATGCAACTGCATCGACTGTTTTATGACCGACGTGCTCTCGCCACAATCGTACCTCGCCAACACTTGGGGTGGCAGGCTCATGGAGGTATAATCTAAGAGGAGGCGGCATGACGTCACAGAGGTGAAGCCAGTTTTCTATTGGTCGGCTGTCCTCCCTACCCCCCATTGACTCAAAACATTGAACAGCTGATCATGTCGGACCATCAATTTCACCAACATTCTTCGCCATTTTTTAAGATAATGCTGGCGTGTTCAGCATATGGGTGTACCTAGAGAGACAGGAGTCTTTCTACTACATTTCATATGTATGTTAAGAAAGTCATATAGAAAAATATACGACAGAAATTGACAAATCAACGAAGTGAATTTCATCACCTGCCTCGCACACCGCGACACGTACCCATGTCCTGTAGAATATTAATACTGTACACACAAAAACTGTAAAGCCAAGGCTATTATAGTGTTGTGATATTAACTATTAATGTATAACCTGACGTATATATAGCATTGACAGGGTTATAAAAGATAAACTGGCTCCATGGGGGGACCTATTTGTGCCTAGGTTAGGGTTGGCCTGAAGGATAACTCGAGTGTTGAGAGATTGTATTATGAATGTTTTAGCATATTTCATAATGTTTTAAAGATATTTAATTTATAATTGTGTTTACTATGTAGACTATTTGGTTGTTGAGAATTTAGGTGTAAGTTGAAAAACCGTAGTCTAAGTTAAGCCAATGTGCGGAAAGAGTTTTTATAATTGTGAAATTACTGCCTGGGACTGATGAGTAAAATTAATGTTTCTGTGTAAATCAGAGTGAACTGAAACTGAGTAAGTGATGACACACTTTATGCAGTAACATGCAGCCATCATGGTAAGATTCCATGTGGCTTATAAATGGTAAAATGTGTTTGATACAAGACGACACACCTGAGTGTCAACTCAATTACATGAGTTCTGGGTGTTACACTACACATCACATATCTCCAGTAGGCCTACCATATACACATCTTCACATGTTCAGTACACTATACACTTCTTCACTATACACACATCTCCATTACCTTAATTATACACATCATCACAACCCTATACATATTTTCACTACATTATACACATCTTCACTACACTATGTAGGCTACATTTTCACTGCAGATCACACATCTTCACAGCACATACACACATCTTCACTTCACTATACACATCTTACTGTATAATTATAATCTTATTTATATACTATACATAAAGAGTGACACAAGGCCTTCCACAGTCTCATACTAGAAATCTTTATATAATTAATACCCACACATGAAGCTGGTAGGCCTATGGTTCGTTACTTGTGAGGTGGCTATAACGAAAGGAAATTTAAGTGAAAAAAGATGTAGTTTGTTGACAGGCAGACAGTAAAATATTATTACTACCTGCTTGTCAACAAACTATAACTTTTGCTCACTTTCCTTCCTGTTGTAGGTATCTCGCAAGTAGCGAGGCATACCAGATTCACGTGTGGTCAACTGTACTTGTTATTTCTCTGTAACGTTATAATACGGTCTGTGGGTTGGTGTGTAAGCTATCACCTTCTCTTTTACTATACTTTTTGCATAAAATAAACTATTAATTCATTAATCAATTCATTCTTTCATTCATACTCCTAGGAAAAGTTTGCGAGAAGAGGTAATGCTCTAGCTGGAAACAACGATATTTAATGGGTTTAAGTACTTTTGATAATATACAGAATTGGATAATTTTATGTAGTTATCATATATGGAACAAATTCAAGTCTCTTTCTGGCTATGATTATAGGATATATGAGAAAATAAGACCATAATTATAATGGGAGTAAGGCGGGCGAGGCAATGTTTTGAGTCAATGGGGGGTAGGGTAATAGGCTCCGCCCCTTGCTTCACTTTGGGTGTACAGGACGAGCGGCTCATGCCGCCTCCTCTTAGATTATACCTCCATGGGCAGGCTCCTGTTTGGCGGGAATTGAGCCTCCTTGTTCGTTCGTGTTATTTTAAGAGTTCGTGTAAATTGTATTTATTTTATTTTTTTAATTATACGTACTATTTCAAATTCACGTAAATTAAGCTCGTGTAAAAAGCGAGGAGAGTGTATGCCTTATCTTGGATATAGGGCATTTCCGAGGGAAATATCACAGATGAAAACTTTCTTATAATATTATAAATTAGAAGGTAATGATATAAAAAACATTCTAGAGAATATTTATCCACATTTTGTTAGTAACAAATATTTTCATTACCTTTAGTGTACAGTGTATGTAGAACCTAATGTAAATATACTATTACTATTACTTATTATGTGATACTGTAACCTAGATTACATTACAGATCCGATATAGACAATGAACTCTGGAAATATATTTTTTGTTCATTGTCCAAGGTGGTGACAAGTCGTTATGGCGAGATCAAATAATAAAATTACCGTAGTTATTCATCTACTGTATATTTCTGTCTTTCTGTATCACTTACTGTATGATTAGCCCATCATTTATTTATTATAACAAAGGAATAATATAATGAAATACTATGAATACTTCAATCTCAGCTGATCACCAATGTAAACAATGGGTGATGGAATGTAGCTATGTACTAGGGAGGGAAGAAATGGCTGAGGACAGAGATGCTACAAGCTCATATTTTCGTCATTATTGGCGCTTTACTAATATATAATCATAATGATATGACCATGAAGTAAGCCCAAAAATGATCTCTTTATAACTAGCGAAGTTTTAAAATAATATTCTCCTTTTTGTTGTCGTTTTGATAATACTAATGAGTAGTACAGTTGCGTTCAGGAGTAATGCTACACTTTGGGCTCGTGGGAAAAAAAATCTTTGAAAACCCGCGGCTGAACACCGTAGACTTGCATGCTCTGGAGTCAACTGACTGCTCGCATTTTACAGTAACATCACGTAGTGTTATTGTAATCAGGTTGTGGACATCGGCGAGGTAAAGTAACTTACTCAGTATTTGTAAAATGAAAAATCATATAAATTTAGTTCTCCATGCAACACATGATCATAATACCATCAACTAGATATATTATTATTATTATTATTGAAAGAATCGACAATACGGTATATCTAACATTGACACTGTGATGGCGTAATATTTCCATTAACTTTAAAACGGACATCAGTGAGTTCACTGTCATTAAATGCTTAAAAAAAGTAAAACATAATGATTTTACCCAATTTGTTTCACAATTTCTTTGCTAGTTTTATGTTGTGCTTTTTGGAGGGTATAATATAATTTTAATAGGTAAAGTTTAACCAACTTATAAGTATGCTTTAATAGATTTATGACCAATTCCTGGTGTGAAAATAGAGTTAAATTTATCATAATCATGCATTATAAAGGCTTGTCCACACGGTCGAGCACGTCACGAACCATGATCTCGTGTCGTTCGTCTAACATCTTCACAATTATTTTATGGTTCCTCCACCAGCCCCATTTGATTATATTTATATTGATAAATTCAGTGTCAAACGGTCAAGGAGGAACCATAAGATAATTGTGAACATGTAAGACGTTACTGCCTTACTTAATCCTCCCAACTTCCTAATACCTCCCTCCCCCTCCCCTGTTTCGTTTGCCGCCCACACCAACACCACTACAAACGTTTGATCCCATTTCTTCTCTACTAAATCAGCTATCCACGGATGACGTAGTGTGATACACTTAGTCAGTAGTGGAGTGGCAAAGATAAAGAGGACAGGTGTGTGGTTAATTACATACAGTACAGACGTGAAAATTATAATAGCTATGCTACGTTACATAACAGCTGATATGAAATCACCTGTGAAATATCTGGTTTATACAGGTAACATACTCAATATTAAGTGGATGCAACTGTGCTCTCTTGTAACATCAAGCCACTCACTAACGCTTCCCATCGTGACCTGGTAATTATGCCAGGTCCACAATGTCCAGATTTGCACGGTTGTCTGTCACCTGTTTGGCGACAGAAATGGAGAATTAAGAGTGTTTTTTCCATTTCTCAAGTCAAACCGAACACAGACTGCCAAGCAAAGCTAGCCATGTGGACGAGGCAACAATGTTTGCCCAACGCCCGGGCATAATCAGTGTTTAATTAACGAGTTTCTGATAATCATACTAAATATCATTATGTTAGTGCTGGCAATCTGAAACCCGGACAGAGGGAACAGGAACTTATCGAATTGCTTCCCCAGCTGTTTGTGTTGGACGCCAGAACTGTCAGTCATATCCCAACCAGAAGGGCACATGTGCTTCACCTTGTTGTTCTTGGACTTGTGATTTTCTCTCTCTAAGCTTTTTATGTGTTCTTTATCCTAATTCTAAAGACATTACATTTATGAATCTGATATCTGGTTCTTTGGATGCGGAGGGATTAACAAACACTTATTTTTTTAGTCTGGATTACTTTACATTTTCGTCGCAAACAATCACAACAAACTTTAAAATGATACAGCAAGTTTATATCATAACTGAAGTAAGTCTTTTGGATAACAAAAATATTTACATACAAATCGAGGACTTTCATTTTAAAGATTTATTATGACAGGAATTATGCCATTGATACAAAAACCACAAATAACACTGGGAGAAGTAAATGACTATGCTTCGGTTCAGGAAATAGCTTCGGTTAGTTCGAACCCAATTAAAACTCCTTTTCTAAATTATCAGCCTGTATAGATAAAAATGACTGAGGTAAGATTCGGCTGATATAATATCATCCATACAACACATGGCAACGTGTTCACCTACAGCGAACATAAGAAGCTATCTCTAACATAATCGTTATGATATTCCATCATATATGCCTCAACAGTTGCCTAAGCCCACTGCTTCATAACTATATCTTGACTATGAATAATATTCATACTGTATTAGGTTATTTATATCATATAATTACATTATTCGCCATGATGAAGGGGACACGAACAGTGGAGTATTGCTGACATAGCAACTTTAGAATACACACGACTAAAAAAATAAAAAATAAAAAATATGTCAGACCATAATATATTACACAAGGTGATAACGCTTTAAAGAAACACTGATATTGGCTTTTATCTCGAAGAATTGTTTGATTAATAAATGCAAGTTGGAATGCAGTGTCATCCAAGGCGAATGCCATTAAAGAAAATAATAGCATCAGGCCCTTTTGGACCTTATGTCACTCCCTGGCAAATAGGTTATATCTTACTTATGTGCATTCCTTGGTGCCATTGTTTAACAGCTCCTTTACGGTATATTGGTGATCTGAACCGAATCGTTTGTAGACTCTATCCATTTATCTATCGCGTAAATGTAAGACAAACAGCTTTATGCAATTACTGTATATCCAATTTGGCATATGAAACATTATAGGGCATACCAATAGCTATCTTGATCCCTCCAAACAAGTTGTCAATGTAAAACGAAGACTAGGAAACTCATGGCAATAAGGCGTAATCTATAGGAGGGGGAGGGGGTGAAAAGTAACTGCCTATTATTAAGAGCCACTGACGTCTTTTTAAGAACAGTTTCTTCTCACTTACCCTGCAGAACTGGTATGGTATATACTGCCAATGATAGAACGAATAACATGAGACAATGCTTCATTCCTTGTCATTTACGTAAGTTCAAGTGTGGCTGCCAGAGGATTGTTTTGATTAACTTCCTTCCCAATTCGTGATGTTTATATTAAACACCACATCTCATTTATAACATATCTTCTTTCTAGATACCGCCCTAGTGGTAGAAGGCCACCCATGGCTCAAATTTAGTCACCCAAACCATTAATTCGTGCAGTAAGCCTCTCATACCACTCACACATGGCCCACTCAGCCTCCCATCGCATGCACCACCAAAGTAACCTCAAACACATGCCCCCATCGTCATTGACTTCTTAAACCCTAATATTATATGCTACTCATATAATTGACGAGAATTGTGTACTGTTAACACTTAAAATTGCAGCACAATAATATTAAAAATCCCTTGACATTTGGACTGTTTGACCATTACTAACACACACAAACTCGTCACCCATTACAGCTGTGACGCTTCTGTATTGATGCGTTCCATTATTGTTATACCTGTCTAATATTATTCTTGTTTTTATTTTTTACTATTATTTCTAATAAATGGTATTATGATCATGTGTTGCTTGGAGAACTAAATTTATATGATTTTTCATTTTACAAATACTGAGTAAGTTACTTTACCTCGCCGATGTCCACAACCTGATTACAATAACACTACGTGATGTTACTGTAAAATGCGAGCAGTCAGTTGCCTCCAGAGCATGCAAGTCTACGGTGTTCAGCCGCGGGTTTTCAAAGATTTTTTTTCCCACGAGCCCAAAGTGTAGCATTACTCCTGAACGCAACTGTACATGAGACTGGTGTGTGTAGTGACACCTCCACTTCCCGCCCACCTGGGCTATAGCCGCGGGTTTTTCATCCATATGACAATACTGTTTCCAAGGCAATTCTCCATAGCAAATGCACAGGTTAGCATAAAATTTGTTACACTATGTTACAACTCGAGTAAGGTATTATATGAATATAGAAAAGAGAATATTTATAACCTTGATAAATATAGGCCATACACTGCAGCCAATTCCCGGAAACTGGCGTAGCGAAGATAAAGGGACACATTTCTGGGGCCTGAATAATAATTGTTGATTGACGCTACGGCGCAATTAATTAAAAAAAAAATGTATGTGTGTCTCACTTCCAGTTGTCTAATGTGTATGTATGTACAGTATGTCTATATGTATGCGATTTTATGGCATTACTTGTTGCATTCCACCAATTCCCAGTGTTGCCAGCAGATGGTGAAATCGGCATTAACGATCAGGGTTGAATATAAATATAGGGGAAATTACAACCAATCAGAGCCCGCGGAGCCCAGTAATGACGTCATAGAAAGATAGGGAAATTACAACCAATCAGAACTCGGTAATTTATATCTTATAGAATATCCTCTACTATACTATATCTCTATATCTCACAGTATGGTATCTCGGCTAGGAAGTCCTAACTTAACCAGACGCTTATATTGTTATTGTGTAAGTATTTTTTAACGAAAAAAGTACCGGATACAATAATGTTACCTCGGTTTTGTGTTCCATCATAATATTAAAAAGTTTATATTACATTTAAGTTAAGGTTATACTACTACTATTTCTACTACTACTACAGTCAAGTACTACTACTACTACTACTACTACTACCACTACTACCACTACCACTACTACTACTACTATTATCACTACTACTACTATTTCAGTTTGATTTAGTCTACTGTTTTAGTGTCAGGTCCAATTGTACCCCACCTTGTTGGTCCAACACTGTTCATGTTTAACGCTAATCTTGTAATGGTCTATTTTTGCCTTCTACAGCAAACGTCTGGAACCACCACAACGTAAATACAGCACCTTTGACAGAGAGCTAGTGGCAAAATACGAGTCTGTAAAAACCTTGAAGGCAGGACGTTCCACATCCGCACAGACCATAAGTCTCTTACCAAAGCCATGCAGCAGCTGGGTACCAACTGGTCCCCACGGGTTACACGTCACCTATCGTTCGTCTCGGAATTCACTACCGATATTCGCCACGTCCGAGGAGAAGACAACGCTGTAGCAGATGCCCTATCAAAATCTCCACCAACACAAACAACCGTCGCCACCATTCAACACATCCCGCCCCTGGATTTTCCTGCAATTGCAACAGCGCAACTGTCTGACTTACACCTGCAAAACCTCTTAACAGGCAACACGGGATTACGCCTGGAATTCCTGACAGCTCCAGACGATACCACGAAGCTCTGGTGCGACACATCCTGCGGCACGCCACGCCCCTAAATACCGTCACAGTTCAGAGAGGCAGTGTGCTCGCACTATCACTCACTCAACCACCCAGGGATTGCAGGAACACAGCTACTCATGAGCCGTCGTGCAGTATGGCCCAGTATGAAGAGACAAATTAAGGAGTGGGTTACATCATGCCTGCCATGTCAACGAGCTAAAGTTGGTCGTCATACCCGCCCACCCCTTCACGAGTTCACAGTCCCAACCGCCAGATTCCACACAGTACATGTAGATATTGTTGACCCATTGCCAGCAGCACGGGGGGCACGATATTTGCTTACGTGTGTGGACAGGACGACTCACTGGTGTACCGCTACCCTTATGAGTGACATAACGGTGGAAGGTTCCGCCCGCTAATTCCTCAGCGACTGGGTCGCCAACTTCGGCACACCCGCTATCATAATCACAGATCAGGGTAGCCAATTTGAATCGAGGGCATGGCAGGACATGCTTAATATCCTGGGAACTAAACGGCAATGAACTACTGCCTACCACCCCTGTAGTAACGGGATGGTGAAGCGTTTCCATTGACGCCTTAAAGATGCCTTCCGTGCCCTTCAACATGATCAATGGACTGACGCCTTTCCGCTCATACTCCTAACCATTCATACGACCATGAAGGAAGACCTACACCATTCCCCAGCAGAGCTGGTTTTCGGAGAAGACCTTCGCCTCCCTGGCCAGATGACCGCACCTAATGTAGACACATCCAACCTCTCATTCCTACCAACACTCAAGCGCGCCATCGCTAATGCGGCACCTACGCCTACACGCCATCATACCAGGCCCACTTACATACCACCCGGACTACACACTGAACCTTCACTCTTATTGAGGACAGACGCACACCGAACACCACTTCAGCAACGGTACACCGGACCCCATCCTGTGCTCTCCAGGACGCATATTCCGAAACTGTTGTTAATTTCGGAACCATCTAAATTATCATCCAATCGGCGCCTTTCTCTCGTCATGACATCACCTCCGATTGACCAATCACACTCTTCCAAAGGTATGACGTCATAGCGTCGTTCACTCCAACGTATACGATTACACCAATCATTATTATTGAGCATAGTAATACTAATAATGATTATTATAATACGTTATTATTATTATACATAAATATCAGCCAAAGAAGTGCACTCTCGAGCATAATGTCTGATCCATGGATGTCTGATCCAATTTTTTTTAGTAATTGCCGCCATGACGTATCTGGCATCTGCTGCATGCGCCACAGACCCAGATTGCCAATTTATCAATTTTGAAGCTTGATTTGGCACTTTATAGAACAATATAGCTCTTACAATTTGAATTTAGTCCCATTTGACAGCAGCTTTTCAGTGTTTTTGTTGCACATTTCTTGGTGGTTTTAATTATTTCAGAGTAGATAATATATGATTAAATACTTAATTTAAGTTCCAAAGCATTAATATATTCTGTTTTGATCTAAAAAATCTTAATTCGTAGCAGTGATGAATACTTACTAATGCCATGAACAAACAAATTCAAAGGAAATTGATATAGTGTGGAAAGTAGAATTTACATACCTGCATTTCAAAAAACTAAATTTAGCACCCATTAATTTCAGTCAGTTATTATTAGTCACCCTCCTAACCACATGGAATAACTTGCAAATTGATCATAACTCGCTACCCTTTGCTTGCTGCTACAATATTTGGACAAAAAGGAATAATAAATTTTTTAGTGATATATATTCTGTTGGCGTTTTAAACATTATTAAAGGTTGTTTTTTCAATGCACAATCAGTGGGAAATAAGACAATGGATATTTGCGATCTAATTAACAATGATCATTTTGATATCATGGCGTTGGCAGATACATGGCTGAGTAGGCCCCTAGTTATGACAAAGCTAAGATTCGAGAATTGACACCTGTGACGCATACTTTCTTGCATGTGCCGAGGCAAGGCAAGAGAGGTGGTGTGGCACAATTTGTATGCAATATTTTTAACAAAGAAAAATTGGATAATGTGGAATCATGGATTAGTTTCGAGCATATGCAGGTTAGTTATAAGTGTGGTGAGCTGAACTTTGTGTTTATAGTGGTGTATAGGCCACCAAGTGCTAACACCGTACCGTAAGCAGAAATATATTCATATTGGGTGATCTGTCGGTAGATGCTGCTGATAACCATCATGCTGTTGAACTCATAGAGATGAATGGTTTTGACTTTGTGAATAAAGTACGGGACATAATATTATGCTGGATCTGAATAAAAAAACGTTGATGTGGATGAAGTATGCAGCATATCTCTAATTCACAAGTTAGTTCGATTTGAAATTCCCTTTAAGAAAGAGAGGGCGCAAAGAAAATGGATCTCAATTTCAGCTGAGTTTTTCCGAGTTAAAAAATACTTCGATCCTGAGACACTTATTGACAGCGCGATACGAAGGTTGGAAACAGACATGCGATATGGGTATCGATTTTGTATAATCGTGTTTTTAAAGAGGAATATTAGGCAATGTGTCCTGTAATTAAAAAGGAAATAATTATGAAAGATTATGCACCATGGTTTAATGCCGAGATATCACGAGCTAAGGCAGAGAAGAAGAAAACAGAAAGAGCTTGGCGTAGACTATGTACTGATATTGCTAGAAGAGATTATCAACATGCAAAGAGAGAATTAAGAAATGAGACTCATAGTCCGGAGAAACTGCAATATTGCTCTTTAAAAAGTCAAGAAGGAGGCCAGGGTCTCCTCGGTCAGATCTGACTCAGCGCTGATCGCATCACTAACTTTACCCAACTCTGTCACAACATCTTTCCATCCACCAGTTTTTTCATTTGATCCCGCATTTCATTCACCACTTTCTTTAACTCACTAATATCCTTTTCCACTTTATTCATACCACGATAACACGTGTCACATGACCAGTTGATGAACTTGATATTTTCAACTTTCACGCCATTGAGATAAGCACATTTCAGGGCCCGGATTCTCAAAGCAATTTAAGACGTCCTATCTCATTTGGGACGTCCTAACTTCCCCAGGCGAGTTAGGTCCACATACTCAAAACATTAAGACCTTATACTCAAAAAAAATTCGGCACTGTGGGCAGCCATCTTGTGAGGTCTTAAGACACGCGGATTTACAATCCGCGCGACCCTGTCACAAGTGAGTTAAGACCCGAAACACATAGAAAACGTATATATTTTTGTCAATTCTCCTGTGGTTCTCCCCGAGTCCCCGTTGCTGTGTTGGCAAAACACCATCACCCACGTCACGTCTTGTTGTTTGTTGTTGTGGGAGAGCTGAATGAACTGAACACCGAGCGCTAATTTACAAATGTGATGGAACTTATAGTGGTTTGCATATGAGAATAGGCGTCGCCTACGGAGGGAAAGAGTGTATAGGGATCCATTGGACCCTCTACATGTTAGTGAAGAACACTTACTTCGCTATTATAGATTTCCTCATCAAGAAATCTTAATTAAACTTGTGCCAGGAACTTGCCAATTGACCCATATGTTCGTCGACAAAAGAGGAGATCTCATGGTATACCAACACACACCCAAGTGTTAGTAACTCTACGAGTATTAGCTAACTAGTGGAACCTTTCAAAGTGTGATTGGAGATTTTGCTGGAGTGACTCAAGCAAGTGTGAGTAGAGTGGTGAAATCTGCTGTAGTACATTTGTTGGCTGAGAAGGCAAGAGTAGAAATAAAGATGCCCTCAGGTATTGTGGAAATTGGCAGAGCCTGCAGAGTATTCCATGCAGTGAATGGTTTTCCCTGAGTGATTGGAGCCCTTGATGGTACTCATATACCTATCAAGGCTACAAATATAAATCCACAAGTATATATTAATAGGAAAGGCTATCACTCCCTGAATGTGCAGTGTGTTTGCACCAGTGAGAAAATAATTTAGCATTATAGTATGAGATACCCTGGCAGTACCCACGACTCCTTCATCTGGAATAACAGTCGTCTTCGGGCTCGATATTGTAGATAATTTCTTTACATGAAATAAACTTGGTAAATTTAAATAAATACATTGTTGTTAATTACTACATCTCCTACTTATCCCAATATCACTCAAAACTACATTTTAACCGTAATAAAGTGTTTGTGAAAATATAATTCTACAGATTACATTCAATTGTTTATTGTTCAAAAGCAGTACAGTATTAAAATACTATCACAGCATGACACACCTAAAATATAATCACATTTGAAAACAAAATTAAAGTTAGTGAGAGTTCTGTTAGCATAATCACTGTACAGCTACAATAACACTCGATAACATATTACCAGTAATAAAGACTTTGTGAAAATATAATTCTGTATTGCATTCAACTGCTTATTGTACAGAAGCAGCACACTGTTAAATAACCTAATTAGTTTGGCACAGTATCACATTGTTTGGCTAACTCTGTAAGTTCCTCAAGTGCAGAGGCAATTCTTGGGAGGCTGCCTCTCAACACTTGCAGAATTTCTCCCTGTACTGCCAGCATCTGGTCACTGATACAGGGCTGTGAACAGGCACGGCTGCTGTGAACACGGCTACTGGTGTCATGACTCTCAGATCTACTTGCCCTCATACTTGATGCTGGAGGTGGTGATCTACAGTAGGCATGGTCAAAAGTCACTGTCTGGGGAATGGTAATGTTTTCTGATGGTTCGTGACTTTGAATATTTTCTAACAGGCCTGAACTCTCAAAGTCAATATGTTCTACAGACATTGTAAAGTGGCGTGTTAGGTCATCTACTCCTGCCACCAAAATCTGTAACAATAAGAAGTGCTGTGTTTATGTAATATGGTTACAATGAAAAAGGAACTGTGATGCATAGTGGGAGCAATAAACATGGGGCCGCCTTTTTCCTTTAAGTTTCTTTTTGCTTAGTACTTCTTCCTCAAAGTTTCCTGTCTGCATTGCAGTTTCTTTGGTAAAACTGTACATACATTTCACTGTCACCCAACATATATAAATATAATCACACTTGGCCTAACATCTGCTGAAAAAAGATTTGAGAACCACTAGTGAACAACATCTTCAATACAGTACAGTATGTATTGCATCTCGTCAACCTACTGAAGATTATATAATGAACATCAGCTAAGCTCAGCAACATCTTCATGACCAATTATGCATCTACTTACTGGGTAGTGGTGCATGCTCATCATGTGTCCTTGTCAACGGTATGGGTCTGGCAACACTACCAGCAGAGGTCGATGGCAGAGGCTCATCTGTAACAATAATGTGTGCAGTGTTACACAACAGTATATCCAGTACTAATGCAACATGTTTACTCTGAGCTTTTGTAGTAACAGACAACACATAATAACCATAATACTGTATGTATAAAAGACACAAATACAGTACAGAATTGGGGCCTTGCATTCCCCTGCACTCTATAAGTTATTTTAGACCTTAAATGTACAGGCCTAACAATACAAAGTCACTGAGAAAGGCATGACAATCCCCTACACAGTTCTTCCATTATCTTTTGTGAGAGAACATTGTCTCAATGTGCACTCCGTAAAAATTAGTCAAATTTACCAGCAATGACGTCCTTGCTTTCGAAAGGGCCAGAGTGCCCCTCAATAGCCTCTGTCTCGTTGAGAGCAAGTAGTGCCTCCTCTGTAGGCTTCCAGTCCTTTGTGTCAGGTATTCCACCACCTGTAAAAGCCATTAAATTACAGTCATAGCTAAGATGAACAGTAGTATCATTGCAGCATTGCTTTAAGTAGTCAAACTTTAGTACAGTATACTGTATTGGGCTTCTTGAATGCTTAATTTCTTTCTGTATTGTGAAGTATAATTCTGCCAATCTTTCTCAATACATTACATTAGTTGATGGAATTCCTAAAACTATCCTACATCATACAGTATTTAATGATCACTTAGAATAGCATACATATTGTACCCCAACATTTCTTTAATTACATACCTAACCTAACCTAATGTATTTAGGATGAGTTAACAAATATTTTGATGCACACTTAAATGTATAATGCAAGAACAACAACAACAAATATTTAAGCTAATGCAGTTCTCTAATATGTTTTTTCCCAAGTCAAATTTTGGTAATTAACCTGATCTAACCAAACCTCAGAACCACAGCAGACTACAGCTGGGACTTAATTGTGGCAACCCGTTATATATGCCTACTAGTAACAATGGAAGAAACAATCTACTGCACAATGGCAATATAGTACATAAATATCATAGAAAAACTAATATTTAATGGTTATTATGAACGTCAATAGTCAATGATGTTACTAAGAACTTACCTGTCACTCTCATTTCACTCCTTTCCTTGGTTATTGCGACGTTACTACTGCTGTTGACAGTCTCTCTGTAGGCGATAAGAGAGAGATAATACTATTGTCACTGCATCACACTCTTCTCACGTCCCAGCATCACTTTATGTTTACACAACACAGCTGATGGGGTCCATATTGGCACTGTGGCATTCCTTGCTTTTCATTGGCTGGATCCACATGAAAGACGCCACCTGATTGGCTGAAGATTTTCCGATGTCCTAGAGGAAAAGACAGTCTTAAGTAGTTACGAACCGATTAGGACGTCGGAAATTTGTTTTGAGTATCTTGTCTTACGACACGAAATACAACATCCTAAATTGTTCGTAAGATCCGACGTCGGAAGTGAGATCAGACGTCCCAAATGAGATCCGACGTCTTAAGTTACAACCCGTTTTGAGTATCCGGCCCCAGGGGTGGGATCTTCAAAGTTTCGTAAGCGCAGTTACGATTATCGTAGCGCCATATTTGTTCGTAAGGTGTTCGTAACCGCTAAGAACGTATTTTCAAAGCTTCGTAAGCGAGTTTTCGGCCGCCATTATGCGCCATATTTGTTCGTAGCGCTATGAAGATTGAAAAGCACTCGTAAGGCTCATAGCAGGGTCGCGTAGTCGATAAACAACCCGTAAATAGTGACATTTGAGTTTATTTACACTTGGCGCGGCTGACACAGACGACATAATGGTTGTTGTTATTGTCACTTATCGGTAAATATAAACAAGAGGAGGAGATTCAGCAGCTTAGGAGAATGGAGCTGCAAGTGTCAATTTAAACTGATGCTCTGTGAAATAGAAAGTTACAAATATTTTGTGTGTGTAGGCCTATCATTACCTTTGGAGTGTTTAATTAAGAATAATAGGATATAATGGTGACTTACTAATTACAGGAAATTGGCTTCCAGTTACCTGCAAACAAAGCAGAAATTCTTCATTGCATAGTTAGACCTAATTTAATAGTCCTTTGTATGAAGTGGATATTCTTTAGGATGATAAACTTTGATTTATTGACTTTCTAATGAAAATATTACAAGCACATTAATGTGATGTGTGAGCTGGTAACATTTAAATAACTGGAATTATATACTTACTGATACATACTGGATGTATAAAAGGTTGACCATATTCCAGAATCTACGGCAAATTATGTCTCAGAATTAACTATTGCAAATATTATCATGTAAGTTTCAATAACATGTACCGTACATGAACCTTTCTTACCAACTCAATTAATTTTATTGAACAGTATAATTTAATAGATAATTTTCACCTGTTTTCATATAACATAAGACTTGTCTTTTTCTAAAATAAATGCTTTTCAACAGCTAATAACAAATATATGATTGGTATGGGTTTTTCTTAATGTTTTAATTATAGACTATAAAAAAACATACATTTTATTTACATATGACACCTGTAAAGTTTACAGAAATCCATGATACCTCCCTAGCTATTTGTACTATTAGTTTCCTGCATAATCACAGTTCATTACATCATATATAGGCCTACCTGCGTAAAAACCTGCAAATTTATGATATTGGAAAGCTGTTTCACTCATGTACTTTCTACCAGCTTCGACGAGCTGTCGCCAGTCAAAACCTCACAGTCTTCCACTGTAACTGGCCCAAAGTCCTGCCAACTGGGCCCAGGTGTAAGTGAAGGGACCCTTGATGGCAGTCCTTGGTTAGGTGTAGGTGAAGGGGCCCTTGATGGCAGTCCTTGGTTAGGTGTAGGTGAAGGGGCTCTTGATGGCAGTCTTGGGTCAGCCACATCACCTTCATCCAAGTCTTCTTCAGCAGCTGAGAAATTATGAAAATTAGCAACTTTCATATAATTTTAGAGAAATATTAACGATTATCATTATGAATTAATATTGTAAAGTCATACCTAAAGAAAGCAGTATATAATTAGTCATACATATAAGTACAGCAGCAGTACTGCAATTTTTTACTTAGTTAAAGTACTCATATGATACATATGGAATCCAACAAAGCATCACAAATTTAGTTTTGATTAATATGGCTCCAATTTTTAAGACTATATGAACTGCTGCTAACAGGAGTTATTTATATGATACACAAAATATAAAAAATAACTATGTACATGACTCTTGTATATTGGGTAATCACAGTACAGTACATGTACTGTGATTACTGAAGGTATGGATATATGAGAACATCTTGTATATATATTCCTAGGACTAAGGCCTTATGATTTGCACTGTTTAACTTTGAATGGAATTGAGAGGTAATGCTGCTCAAAATTCATGTTTTATACGGTATATATAAACTCTAAATGTAATTACTTCACTAGTGCCAATGAGGGAAGATTTCCATATTCCTAGCCTAGATGAACAGCAGGACATTATTTATTGTTATATACTGTACATACTGCCTGGGTCTTGGAGTCCACAGGAATACCCAACACTTGCACTTTTACAATGACTTGAGCCATAGCCTCTTCTATGTAGGTGAATGCCTTTGTGTCACTAGTGCCACTACCTGAAATATAACGAAAAATGGTACATAATTCAATAACAAAGCAGAACAAATTACAATACCTGGTTATTGTATTAAAATGGTACCGTACTGTATCTAATTCAGGCAATGGACACTCCCCCCATCCTTCAACCCGTGTGTGCCCATGCCAACACCCAAATCCACAGTATTAATAATGCTTATATAATTTATTTCCTTAATCTGTCTTTCAATAAAAATGTTTGAAGTATAAGTTATTAAATTGCACTTGCCAGATTTCACTACATATTGTATAATTCTGCCTGTTACTTGGTAATGGCAGTCAACTGTAACTTACAGATTTTGATATTCTCATAGAAACTACTGTAGGTAGGTTTAAAGGAAATAAAACAGTGACAGTAGAAGTTAAAAGAATATAATGTCCTCCCAGTCAATGTCTTTGATTTATTTTCATGACAACCATGCAGCTGCCAGTAAGCGTTTTGTATTATGCTGTTTGTTCTTGATATACAGTACGTAACCTAACCTATCTTTAACTAACATAGCCAAACCTAACCTAACCAAAGCTATATACAATATCATACTAGTGATTGGCGTGATATTAAATATATACCAAGGAAGCTGCCTTAGCTATGTAATGCTCCTTTTTATTCAATGGGTCTCTTTGAGTTACCCCTTTATTATTTGTCCATCCTCGATAGCTATGGTCATGGTAGAAGAAAGAAAACGTGATAGTAGTAATTAATGTAATGAAATATGTATATATATTGAATGTTATAGACGTGTTAGGCGGGGTTCTCACCAATACGTTTGCAATCCGTTTGCACGGAGTCCGTTCACGTTGATGACGTCACGAACGTACGTGTATGTGCCCAAACAGTGGGAATGCGGTGCGCGTCTCGACCTCACGGAGACGGACCACGTCCAACGTTGAGGATGAACTGAATTCATCTTTTTGAGTAGCAACGTTGGCGGTGGTGTCCGTTTATAATGTTGTTGACTCCTCAACATATGAAAATAATATGAATTAAACTTCTTTGTTCGCAAAATGATACGATTTTATGTAAATAAAATAATAATCATAATATATTTGGGTATAGTTCGTCAATTTATGTACGATTAATAAGAATGTACATTGGGACTGTAGGCTTGGCAACACCGCACTCTGGTGCTGGGTAAACAAACAACCTACCAGCCAAAACAACAGTTGTAGCTGCTCACTACATTAAAACACAATTATTAAAAGTTGAAGACCAGGTACAACAAAATGATTGAATTAAAAAATTATTTGATATCATCCATGATTCTAAATAATATTTGTAATGTAAATGCATATATATAGGTTGTAATTAAAAGTACTAGAAAACATCCGCATTTTTAATAGGCTGATATGGTATCTAGTTTATTGGTTATTATTTTATGACTTTAGTAAATCCTTGTCCATCTCCGGTAAAAACTCGGCCATAGTCGCTTGTTGTTGATGTGAAGAAACGGGCGGGAAACGTCGCTCAACTCCTCTGTATCCGTCTGGACGTTGTGTTCGTGACGTCATCAACGTGAACGGACTCCGTGCAAACGGATTGCAAACGTATTGGTGAGAACCCCGCCTCAGTCATCTTATTGCGTCAGCCAGTATCGAAGTAATTCACGTATAGTATAGTCTTTAAAATAATGTATTGTAATTCCCAGATTAGCAATAATGTATAGTTAACAAACCTCCAATATCACTTACCTGACTCACCAATCACCTAGCTTATTTTTAAAACTCACTGCAAAAGTAATTAACAAGTTTCAGAGAATTATTGACGAATTAATTAATGTTCCAATATTTCGCTATGCCTGACAGAGCTCATTGTTCTTCTATCTCCCTCTGGGACAGGTACGTTCGACAATAGTCGGTAATATGTATAGTAATCAAGTGATTAAGGCTATAATAATAGTCCATAACTGTAAAGTAAATATTAACCAAGTGTTTGTTGTGTGTTAATTAGTAATTTATCTTAAGATGACAAAGATAAAGTGAGATTGATTGATTCTTCTATCTCCCTCTGGGACAGGTTTCGGCCATCACCACGAGTTCATCACGAGTCATCTATGAAGTCAATGATATTTCTGAAACGTTAGTTATTAGGTGTAGCTGCGTTATTTCGTAACATGGTTCAGGGTTCATTGCCTGCCATGCGATATATTTCTATGTGTGTTCATCGAGTTTAGTTGAGTTGATCAAGTTCTGCTGTCATTTCTATTCAGTGCATCAATTTCTATGCAATTTCTTTCATTCTTAATTCTTAAATTATCTCATGCTCAAGTGATCTTGTAGGCTTAAGTATAGTTCTTTCGTTATTTCTATTATGGTGCATGCCTGCCGTGAATATTCCATTCTATGAGTGATTCTTTCGATTATTTCATCGAGTCAGTTGAGTATTTAAGTTCTGTGATCATTTCTATTCAGTATTATTAATTCCTATGTAGTTTCTATGCCTTGGTGGAACTTATCTCGTGTACAAGTGTTCAGTTTAGGTTTAAGTGTAGTTCTAAGGCAAGTTCTTTTATAGTTATAATGTTTAATTCAGTTCTATTCTAGTTACAAGGGTAATTCTAATCAATATTGATCTCAATACTATATATTCCTTAAGAGGAAAGTTCGTCATTAGTTCTAGTGATTTCTGTGATTATATTTAATTCATATTTTGTGGGAAAAATTAATAAATCCCGGTTAAACTTTATACAGTAGTTATCTTGTCGTTTGTTTGCCCCATTCCTATAGCATTCTTTATTCTCCTACCGCCTGGCCAGAGCGAGGAAAGCTAAAAAGATACCAACAACGTTATATCTTTTTTGTGTGTGTTAATACTCGTTAATCTTTCACATATTTTATTCGAGCCGTTACACTGGTGGACAGCGGTGGGATAAATGTGTGAAGGGTAATTTTCGAGTTATTACAGCTACACTATTGTGTTTAATGTTTACCAACACAATATAATAATTCGGATAATTCCCTTACCTGTCTTTTGTTGTTGCTGTCTGATGTAACTTGGTGACTGTCATCTCTATCAGCTGGTAGTGTTGACATCTTAGACAATATTTATTTGTTGACATTGTGATACTACGCCACAATTGGCTTACAGTATCAAGGACATTTTGTTTCCTTCATTGTGATTGGCTGAGAGTCAGTCTGCTTGGTGGCGGGAACGGCCAGCGACGCTCGCTACGAAGACATCATTGTGAGCTACGAAGGAGGTTATGAAGCGTTGGAGATACCAACTTACGATCTTCGTAAGCCACGAACAAATATGGCGGCTACGAGATCGTAAAGTTGATCGTAGCGCCACCAACTTACGAAGCTTTGAAGATCCCACCCCAAGTCCATACGGGTGTCCAGACTCCCCTGTGTTTCTACCCCCATTGTAAGAAATTGGCCATTATCTCACAAGATTTCCCAAAGCCTATACTTGATGTCAAGCACGTGAACACCCTATCATTCACCATATTGACTGCAGCTGCTTAGTATTAACTTACTTGTCATATCTTTAATGGCCGCCATATTTACTGTTATATCCCCCTATCCTTTTATGCAAGCTACCGAATCGCTGCTTTCTTGCGAGCTTGGATGGATACGTTGTTGGTCTTGGTTTCAGTGGCTGGCAGCAGGGTCCAGCTTGGTGGATCAACGAATCCTTTTAACCGACCAGAACAGTTCCGCTTGCTTTGGCTTGGTTTCACCCAAGCGAACTTCGTATTCGATTGACGACCAGATGACGGCTATAGTAGCCTAAAACAGAGCATGATATAACAAAACATAGCGTAACATAACATGACCTAACCTAACCAAACAGCATAACATAACGTAACATAACATGACCTAACCTAACCAAACATAGCATAATATAACGGAACATTACGTGGCCTAGCCTAACCAAACATAGCATAGCATAACGTAACATAACATGACGTAGCCTAACCAAACACAGCATAGCATAACGTAACATAACATAACCTAGCATAGCATATAATAAAACATTTCGTAACGTAACATAATATAACGTAATTTTGACATAACATTATGGTACATTTTTGTGTATATATTTTGTTATTCCATTCTTTCGTTTAGTCACCAATTTATATGTCAACGTATATATTTTTTTTCTTCATGTTGACAGTATTTTCTTAATTTCTTTTGACTTTTATTTTAATTATATATTTATGTAATATATATTTTTTTAAATAGTATTCGATGGATATGAAACCCGCAGTACAAAAGATGAGGAACACTTTCGTAGAGGAGGAACACAGTCATCCATAGATATAACTGTAGAAAGCCACATGCAAGTCCCAGTGTCTCAACAATAATTTCTGGGTAATGCAAAGAACAAGGCAAGGTTTATCAAGCTTCTCTCCACACATCTTCAAGGTGCTGGTTGTCAAATCCAACAAGCAGAGGCAGATGCTGACAGATTGATAGTAACAACAGCATGTAACAATAGTGATTCAGAACAGGAATCAGTTCTTGTTTTAGTACTATTAATAGCATTAGCTAAGCAACAAACTTATATCAAAATGGTGATCTCTGCAAACAGAGCAGATCCAGACAAAATATTCAGCAGTAAGAGGATTCAGAATCAATTGGGTAGCATAACTGGCAGCCTGCTCTTCCTACATGCAATAACTGCTTGTGATATAACTTCTGCTGAAACTGCAGCAAGACACTCTGCTATGTAGAAAGATGCAGGTATTCAATGACCCACAGGCCTCTGCAGATGATATAGCTGCTGCTGCTGGGGAAGATTTTCTTTTAGTCTTGTATGGAGGAAAATCAGATGGTAGTCTTGATAAGCAGAGATATTCTACTTACACAAGGACAATAGCTAAAAAGCCTGTTCATGCCCAATTCGACTTAGCTACTCTTCCCCCGACATCAACAGCAGGACGTCACCATTCATATATATCGTGCATTCCACCAGGTGCAGCAGTGGCTAGGGAAAGTTCTTGATCCAACAGACTGGGGTTGGAAATTGGAAAATGGTCGATTACGACCGGTTACATCTTTGAAGGAACCTGTACCACTTACACTGCTTCATCTTAATAACGTGCCATTGTAAAAAAAAAGGCTGTGAAGTGGACTGTGAGTGTCGGAGATGTGGTCTTCCTTGTACAAATATGTGTGGGTACTGTGCTGGCCATGGGTGCAATAATCAAGAGTCATTTGATGAAGATGAAGAAGGAGAAGCAGATGGATATGAGGAGGAGCATTGCAAAACTACTGAGAATGTGGATGATTTTAATTTGGTTGGTTTATTTGAGGATTGAATATTTGGTCAGCAATATATGGTCGATGAATGGTTTCTTAAAGACAAAAATGGATCATACATGTTCCATTGTCAGAATAGGGTGTCAAACGGAAGTAGAGAGGATAATTTTGAGTTGTTATTTGTGAGTAGTTAAGTAAAGATAATCTGGCATTGGTTAGAGCTAGAGAGTTCATTTTGGTCTCCTTGTAAAGCTTACAAATCGCTGCAAATTATTTATTTCCATACATGTTTTGGTAACACTTATAGTGTTCGCGTTGTAGGAATGGGAATATTAGTATTCGGTGCCTGTAATCAAATTCTTAAAAAAATAAAATCTATTATTTCCCTTTCATAACTTTAATATTGAATATTTATGTATATATAGCTTCTGAAATTATTAAGCAATATAAAAGTATGCATATTTCAATTATCAACTTTATTTCATTTACTATTTTGTATCGATAACTAAGAAAAATTAAAAATCTAAAATAGCCACCATTTTGTGGCCATAACTCGAAAACCCGTCACGGATTTTCTTGGGATTTTTGGGATAAAGATATCATAGGCCACCTCTATATATCCCCAGAGTTTCAGTTTGTCAATCTAAAGTCTGAGGTTAAACCGTAATTGTACTGTACTAATAATACTTTGTGCGTTACATCACTGTCACACTCATTATTATTATCATCATACAATCCCGGCAGAGCTACAACTGAAAAACTGAAAGTATAATACACTTGTATTACAGATGCATACCGGCTAGGGTCTGCTTGTTAAAGTTGTTAACTTCAAAGTGCTGTATAGGCAAGGAGGATATGGAGTGAGGTAGTTTAATTTACTATAGTTTATTTCCCCCCATAAATTATAAACTATAAAATATTGTCAGTACACATTTGGGCACACAATAACACCACTAGGCTCAATAGAACTAGGGCAGCTCCCGCAACACAATACAATCCCTTGGAACACTATAGTGGGAAAAAATATACTGTGGTAAAGTCTGTGGCTGCAATTCCGTGGCCCAGCGTTCGATCCTTGCTCGGGACACTGTTAAAAATACCACTGATGCCAGAGGTTACCACCCCTGTGAGCAGGGGGTGGGGGGTTTGAGTCAGCTGTCTGAGGTCTTCCTGCTTAGTCAGCCATAGCAGAAGCTGACTCGGGTCTTAGGTGGGTGGAGAGGTCGCTGGGCCACACATTACATTACATCCTTGTGATGTGTGCTATAATTGTGTTTCATCCACACAGTGTGTGCTACACTCTGTCCCAGTGACTGCCACTCGCTGGCACCTTTAATAACCCGTGTCACGCTTGCTGTTAGAGAGAGGTAACTGCTGCAGGAAACACGTGGAGAGCTTACAGGGTGTAGGCAAGGCCAATAGAGTATTGGCCTTCGGTGTAGGCAGGCAGGGTGTAGGAGGCTATGGCAGGACAGATGTTGCTAGGATCAGAGCAGGAAGCAGAGTGCACGAGCAGCGGCGCTGCGGCCTGCTTTAACCCAGCCAGGGTCGGTTGCGTGGGATTATCAGGTGTACAGGTGAGGCAAAAGTTGCGTAAAGTAGGGACCCTATATAAGAGAGACTAGATAGCCGTCATTCTTGCTCATCTCTTCGAATTTTCTGCGATACTTCTCAAGTTAGTAACTAAAATTAGTATAGAAAAAATGTATAAGTTGCCAGATACTATCAGCTTGTAAAGTTGCATTTTTTCCTTATACAGGTATAATTTTTAATACTAAAAGAAACCTGAAGTTATAAATCCTATTATACGTCACGTAGGCGTTATTTAACCCCTCCGCGACGGGATAACTATGGATAGCCATTTTGTCAGTCCGGGGCGAGTCTTAATTTCCCTACTGCCTGGCCGGGCGCTTTTGGCCGATTTTTCCAAAATCGCTCTATTCCACTTACTCTGTACGTCTAAACTACGATACTGAAAAACTTAAATTTGGTCTTGTTAGCACCATCAACTCTTCCTCTTTCCAATAAAACCAACCCCAGCTCTCTACGACTCTCCGTTGCCGAGAAAGTAAGTGAGGAATGAAGGGTACTTTTTCGTGTGAGCGCGGCCGTGTTCGCTTAGGTGGCGTGGCTGTGACGACAACTGAACGTGGCCCGCGCGGGTGGCAGTCAGTGTTGTAAGTAAGCGTGGCGTACCACAGAATCGGACACGCACGAGAAATCTAATCCACATCCATCCATGTTTACAGTCAGTAACACACTGACTGACGATGGTGATTTGTAGGGATGGTGGTGAAGTATAGCCAAGTAAAAAAAAAAATGCCAAATTGGGCTCGTAAATGCCGACATTGGCAATAGCGGTGCTTCATCCCGCCCGGTCACCACTTGGCAAGGGTGTAAGACACCACCCGGCCGCTTCCTGGCTCCGTCTATGACCTCGGTCCGGACGTTAAGGGTTAAAGCACAAAATAAAATGAGACCAGTTGCTAGATGACGCTTCTAATAAACGGAATTGAGTTTGTTTATGTTTGAAAGACGACAGTAGTAGTCAATGTGTCTAGGACTTTAGCTTAGTTTAATTATTTTTTGTATGAAAATGGTTTCCTTTGGGGTATTACCAATATTAACACACTTCTGTTTATACGCTGTTCACTGCTGCAAAACGGTAATTCTTTCAATAAATACCAAAATATCCTTAGGTTCCCTTTGAAACACTACCTTATCAAAACATTCAACTATTCTACAGGTATTGTCTTATGATCGATAGTAATATACTGCAGTTTGCTCGTTACTAATTAGGCAGCCCATTCACGCTCAGATTCGGCCTTCAGGCTGGACCGAAGTGGGAGGGGTTTAAGGAAATCGGTGTGTGTGTGTGTGACAGGTCTTTTTAACGTCCAACCCGGCCTCATGAGACCACCGAAGAGGTTCAAAATGGGTTAGAGCCAGCCATCATCCATGCTGTAGCACAGCCTCAAGACATCGATTTGCCATCATGTTTGATATTTGGATCGACTGAAAATTCTGGACTGAGTGTATTAATATGTATAGAGAAAATCCTTGTCTATGGAATGTGAAGAGCAAAGATTATTCAAACAGAATTAAGAAAAATGAAGCATATGAACGTCTTGTCAATAAATTAAAGGAAGAGGAAAATGGAGCAACTCGTGACACTGACAAAAAATAATAATAATAATAATAACATGCGCAGCTCTTTCAGAAAGAAAGTAGAGTCTTTCAAGAGATCAGGTTCCTGCACAGAGGATATATATCATCCCAGTTTATGGTACTACGACCTGCTGCTTTTCCATCGTGACCAAGAAATACCACATACATCATCATCTAATTTTGCCGAGGTAAGTAATAAAAACATCATAGTGCAAACTTAACATGTATTTAACACATGCCACTGCGCAAACAGCCAACAACTGCAGCTCCGAGTCTGTTATTCCGTCCCCTATTTCTGCTGGCCTGATATGAACAGATCCAGTTTCGTCAGTCCGCCTATTTAGTGTGTGGCGCTATCCGGCCAATGAAGCCCCGCCCACCAAACACAAGCCTGAAAGCCAAAACTGAGAGTGAATGGGCTGCCAAAGTAAGGTAAAACGGACAAACATATTGCATAGAATCCCTCCACCTCAACTACCTGCTGACTGACAAGGTTTAATAAAAGCTGAACATCCAATACTTTATTTTTTTTCGTAATTGCGCTTTTTAGGCATATTGTTTATTTACATCAATACTCTATTCAACATGGTATATATACTGTATATGATATATAAAACACAAAAGTGTAATTCCAGTGCAGTATAGTAATTATAGTAATAGTAATTATAACCTAAATTGTACTATTCATCCATCACAGGTGATTACAACAAAATTAATATCACATCATTGGCATCATATTGCATAAATAATAATAACAATAATAACCTTAAACTTAGTGGCACAATTTATCACAGGTGATTATAGAAAAAATTGCATAAATAGTCACAGCGTAATTCTAGTTCTGTAGTGATAATGTAGTGTAACACAAGGTTCCATTCCCTATATACTTTGGTGTGTGAAGGAACAGACTGTATTTTCCAGTCTATATTTAACTTAATCCCTGGCCAAAGCGCCTGGGGCAAGAGTTAATCCCTCGACCATCCAGATATAAGCCAGGGCGCTGCCTGGTCACTGATCCACTCTTCACCCAGACTCCAGCTACACCACCCACCAGCAACATCTCTCCCTGGCTGGTCACCATTCCCTACAAGCAGTAACCCACGCAGCAGCAGCACCACCAGGAGACTCACTGGCGCCCTAGCTACACCCACGCTACGCCACACACCCACGCTCCTATCCTGCTGACCTGCGTGGCTCCTTCCCCTTTCTGTGTACCTCTAATAAACCATGCCTTGTAAAGAGTCTATTGTATTACACCTCCGGAAGTAAGGGATACGTTATTTCCTACATTGGTGACCCCTGGAGTGTATAGTAGTACTCTTACTTGGCGCTATAAGCTACAACCCCCTACAGGATACAACACCTCCTACAAGATCCTCATGCCGCATCTCTGTACGCCACCACCACAACAAACAAGAACCCTACGTGCATCGCTGCCCGATCATCTCACCTCCTCCGACACGTGTAACGGCAAGCCAAGGTATCCCCCACGCCACTCCAGTCTCTACACCTCTACAGTCTCACGACGACGTCACTAGTACGCCACTCGACGCCTCTACGCTCATCCACGACGTCGTTAGGAGCATATCAGTGTAATTCCAGTACATTTATAAAAACCCAAATCACAGACATAATAAACGAATGCATGCAAAGACTTAATGCCCTTAGAACACTTGCCAACACAACATTTGGACACAACAAAGAATCCACAATCACAGTTTACAAACAATATATTAGATCAGTATGGATCATGCAAGCCCTACTTGGACCTCAAACCTCACTGAGACTCATCGCAACACCCTTCAAACCATACAAAACAAAGCACTAAAGTCAATCATAGGCTGCACAGCTACAAACACCTACAGACCATCAACACTATGAAACCAAATCCACAGAATCAAGGATCATCTTGACAAAAGAGGCACACAAACACTTGTTGCAGCTTCCACAAACCCACACCATCCACTACACTACTGTATATGGCACAACACCCACACATGCCAAGGAACATCAAAACAACACCCAGTATACGATCTCAAATCACTCATCATTCCATCCAAACACTCAAAAATAACACCCAGCTGCATGCACGACCTCCTGACATCCACCCATCTGAATCCTCCCTTCCCTGTGAGGACAGAGTCCACCTGGCTAGGCTGCGGTGTGGCCACCACCTTCTGACATATCAGAAGAGGCTGGATTGAGCCATTGTAGATACCTGTCTGGGATGCAACACAGCACCTCATTCTATTAAACACATTATGGAAGACTGCAATGCACACAACCACACTCACTAACAACACAACTCTGCAAGGGCATTGTGGGAAAGCCCACTTCAGGCCATGGCCTTCCTCAGGAGCTCGGGGCTGCTCGGCCAGACAGCTTGAGGAACTTCAACAACAACAGCACCCATTGATGGATATGCAAATGCAGTTCCTGATATAATAAGAGCATATGTACTCATTATGTATCAATCTGTATAGCTCTGATCCTCACTTCTGGAAGCTGCTGTTAAGCGTGGCCACATTAGATTTCAGGAGTGAGGCATCAGCCAGATGCTATCCTGAAGACATAGATTAAAAGTACATTTACTTCAATTGCAACAGGTTTTCCTCTTCCATACACATCACTGGATGTTTGTTATTGAAGATTAAAAATGCTAAACAGGGCAAATAACCAGAGTAGTATACAATTAGTCTTCATACGGTACACCCCTATACCTTTCACCTCAATAAATGCATTGCAACACTCTTGCTGCTCTGACTGCCTTTTCTTTGCTTGATTTGGATATGGTTATTGCACGACAGTGAAGTAAGTGGTTAACAATGATTTGACAACATTGTGGCATTTAGGAAAGGGCACTATATATGATTGAAATGTATTAAAGTACAGTTTGACAAGACTTTTCCTAACTGAGGACTTCTGTACAACTGAGTCAGCATAGGTCTTGAAGAGTAATTCAGCCTTAGAAAGGAGATCTGATACAGCTTTGGATGGATAAACTAGAACTCCCTTTTTATAACTAATGTAAACAACAAAAGAAGAGCAATTCTTTTCATTTTCTTGCATTACAATTGCATCCTTGCAAGCCACACAGTTTACTTTCTATAAGAATTTGTGAGCACAGTATCCTGCAATCTAATAGAGTAGAGTTTCTTCTTCTTCAGGTATCTGGCTATTAATCTCCCTTTCCTGTATAAAAGCAGCATCACATTCAGTGGGAGGGATATTCTCTATATCATTTAAACCATCTGCAAGAAATGTACTATCATCAGGGTCATAGCTACCAGACGTAGATGGCTTTAAGTATTGAGACACAGTTACCAGCTTTAAACTTTGTTTGAACTGAAGGGCAGTGGGGACAGGTTACTTAATTGACTCTAATACATGAAAAAATGTTTTCAAGTCCTGAGTCAAGCGGGAAGTCATGAGGAAAGAATTGGTTGCAAGAAACATTTCCTGGAAATGCAACAAAGAACTTGTACTCAGAATGATACCTGACTAAAATGGCTTCCAAACACTTTCAAATTTTGCACTATTGATAACGGTGATTATGTCTCTCAAGAATTTAATGGTCTCATCATACTTCTCCTTATGTTTCAAAGACAGTGCCAGTAATTTACTTTTTGAAGATAAAATTTCAAACAATTTTCTAATCATTTCCAAAAACCAAGCTGATGGATGTGTCACTTTCTGGAGACATTTTCTTTTCTTTCACCATGTACCTTATTCCAGCAGTGACAGAAGGATGAAATAATGTTTTTGCTGTGTCTACCCTCATCTTCTCAAACCTTCCAGGAAGCAGTACGTTTTTTGTCAGCTTGGGAGCAATCTTCAGTTCATTTTTGCATTCCAATTTATACAAAGTTTGAACTGGTTTAGTACTGACAGTATCTGAGTCAAGGTTAAATTTCTGAACAATATTTATTGGTAAAATTACTTGTTGATTACTTTGAAAAAAAAAAAAAAAAAAAAAAAAATGATGCTTTTCAAAAGATAGGGGGGGGGGGGAGATCTGCAAAAAATACAAATATCTGTTTCTATCTGCTTGGTGTTCTGCAGAGCATTTAACAATGGTATCACCTGATACTCTCGACCCTCCAACTCCAAACACTTTTCACATCGCTACATTTGCAGGTCCCATATCAGATGTTACAGAAACATCTCTCAGCCGTTCCTATACTTGTAAAATGATATGCTACAGCCTGTTTCCATCTAGTTTTCATTCCACTCAACATTATGACTACAGCATTCTCGGCTAAACCACTTTGGTTGGGCAGGGTAACACTGCCTAAAAAATTGATCCAATGATTGATGGATATTAGGCGCCGCAACATCGAGATCCTATAGCGCCAGAAAAAAAGGTGATAGAGAGGTGTGACAGCAAGCAGGAAGGAAATGAAAAGAAAAGAGAGACAGTTGAAGAACTTAAAGATGGGAACTATTTAGTCTGGTCTCTCACTAGCGACCTTCCTAGCATGGGAAACCCTATCTCCCCGAAATCGGGGCAGAGCAGGGGCCGGAGCCCCTTCTAGTGTAGCTCGCCAGGTCCCAGAGGCACACAAGCCCCCCACCACGTCAAGGCGGTTCCCGTTGGGGGGCTTGATCCAATGATGAATCATACTCCAGTTTAGGTGTAATTTTCATTTCATCTATTGTTGCACAGAGTGTTTCACTTGGTGTTAGTGCTTCTACTTTTGGTTTCAAGATGGTAAAAATACCATCCAAGATGCCACTTTCAAAAGAAAAACCTTCAATATGCCTTCGTAATGTTCTGAGTGATGGCAGTGGGAATCCTTGGTCAATGAGGTCATCATAACCCCTAGTTCCACAAGAGAATTTCATTCGCAATTATTTTTTCAACAAGACTAAATGGGCACTGAAGTGAATCAACCTGATGTTTCCAAAAGTCTTCTGGGGTTGTATTGGCCACCTGAAAAAATCCATATTAACTATGAGTGATAAATAGGGAAAGTTTATGGATGCTGTGAAGGAAGAACGAGCAGGTCATGAGAGTAACAAAGGAAGATGCACTAGACAGAGCAAAATAAAGATGATCTGCTGTAACAACTGGAGGGGGAAGGTTGTCATCAGCGCTGCTCCAGTGTGTTTACACAAGGCTGGCTATGCTGCAGTTGGTGTTTGAACTTGTGCTTGTGTTGGTTGAGTGCGAGAACACAGTGAATGTGATAGTTCACCATGCCTCCTAAAATTGACAAGAGAAAAACTAAAAAGACTGATACAGTGGAAAGCCTGAATAGTGGAAAAGACAAAAGTGTTTGTTCAAAAGATAGTTCTACAATTCAAAGTGTGTATGATGAGAAACATAGTGATAATGAACCTTGTTATATTTGTAATGAATCTGTCACAAACTTATTGTTCAGAATTATAACTAGCTTGTTTGGGGATTCAAATGTATGTATTGGTTCCAGGTTACTCGTATGGTTGAGTTCGAATAATGTATCAATTTGTTGTTTCTTTCTCTCTAACGGAGGTGACCTCGTACCGGCCGGCCCGACAGGAGGCAGTAACCATCTGCTCGTGGTCGTGACCGCATCTACCAGCCACAACAACCCCACTATCTGTGACTTGAGGCTTGTATAACTTAGGGTACTAGTAAGTTGTAACAGTCAGAAAGAAGGTACTGTGTGGGCTAGTGACCAAAGAGGGACCAGTGTCAAGGACGGGACTGTCTGTGGTAGTATGAGGTTGTGGTTGGTGAGGCCTTGCGATCGCTAGTGGAGGTTACTCGTTAAATTAGGTAGGATGTCTTTACTGTAGTATATTTTTGGGGTAAATTAGGAATTACTGTACTATGTCTTTACTTAGCTAGGCTGGCTTTAATGTATTATATTTTGGGGGGAAAATTAGGAATTACTGTACTATGTCTTTACTTAGCTAGGCTGGCTTTAATGTATTATATTTTGGGGGAAAATTAGGAATTACTGTACTATGTCTTTACTTAGCTAGGCTGGCTTTAATGTATTATGTCTTGGGGGCTATAACTAGGCGGTAAGGAAGTGTGACTATGTCTATAGGAGTGGAAGTGTTGGGGTTATAATGAACGAATAAAACTGTGTGTAAATCCATATGGTCAAGTGTTCATATCCAGTACAGGGGTTGGTCAATGAGAAAACAAAAGTGAATACAGGAAAATACACGAATCTGTGACAGAATCAAGGAGTGAAGCAGTTAAGAATTGGATTTCTTGTTATCTTTGTGAAAAGTGGTTTCATGTTCAATGTGTTAATTTGAATATGAATGCTTATGATGTGGTAAAGAACGAAACCTGCTACCAATACAAATGTGATGACTGTTATGATAAGAACATTCCATTAAATCCTTGTGAACTGTATAATGAAATAAATCTTACTGTTTCAAATCGGCAATAAAAATTATCAACTCAATGAAGCAATTAGAGAAGGAAAATAAAGAGTTAAAGCTGAACTTGGTGACATGAAAAATATGTTGGCTATAGTGGTCGACAAACTAGATGTGATGTTGAATAGACAAAATACTAATGGAAGTGGAATTAATACTGGTACTCAGTCAGTTAATACACACAACAAAATGACCTATGATGATCAGTTGAAATCCAAAAACCAGCTGATAGTGAAAATTACATCAGAAGATTTTAAGGCCAGTGAGAAAAAGAAGGAAATTGCTAATGACCTTAATAGTGTTCCCAATCAAAATACAAAGATTACGAAGATTAGCGACGTGGTTGCTGAGTTTCGAGATCAAACTACTCTTCAGCGGGCAGTTGGTATGATTAAAAAGGGAGAGAGCAAACTTAGAGTGACTGCTGCTACTAAAGAAAAGTTGAGACCCAAATTTAAGATAATGCATGTTAGTGTTGATGAGGATGAGAAGGTTTTTATTGACTTTATTGTTGAAAAATGAGTGGCTAAGGTTGCTAGTGAAAGACCAAAAGGAAGAGCTATCCCTAGTGGGTAAATTGAAAGAGAAAACTGAAGATCAGCAAACTTTTTTGATTAAATGTAGTGCTATAATAAGAAAGGAGTTAAACAAATGTAATAATCAGATCCACGCTTTCTACAGTAATTGTCCAATATTAAATCATTATCATGTGAGACAGTGTTATCGATGTCAGGGTTATGGTCATTATGCAGGGGATTGTAAAGAACAGGCTGAACAGCAGGTGTGCGTTAAATGCTCTGGTAATCATAGATTAAGTGAGTGCACCTCAACACATAAGTGTAAAAATTGTGATCGTGAGGGTAAGAATTGTACTCACTGGGCTAATAGTATGGAATGTGACTTTTTAAAGGCAGAATTAGCTAAGGTACGTAATAGAACTGATCATGGGGAAGATTAAAGATGTAGTTAATGTGGATAATTATATAGTACAGGATGTATAGACAAGACATGCACCTACACATAATTATACATACCACATGACACAGTAAACATGCCAGACACACAGACATACATTCACCAATTCTACATTCATACTGTGTGGCGAGTGCTGGCAACTATTCCCTACTTCCGGCCTTCCGGCGGAAGGATACATCAACAGACTTCGAGTACACAGAGCTAGCCCCAGGCGGTCACTTACTCTACCATGACGCCTCTCTATATATTTCCTGTACTTGTGATCTAACACCGTCCTACCACCAATCAACGTGTTACCTGCATTCCCTGGAATTCCTTGAAGTAACCTACGTCTTGCTACAGTTACATCAAGACTTATTACCTAATCTAACTAGGTGACTCTCAGAAGACAGAGACGAACATGGCGCAGTGAGTACCAAGGACCCAGGAAGGATTTACTGTGCATCATACAGTGTTTAGTGCTTATACTGAGCAGGATGTGGTGGAATTTTGGAAAGAGCAGTTAAAGGGGCCCTCACACGATCAATTTTTTCGTCAATTAATTGATATCAATTTATTGACGTCAATGAATTGATGGAGAAATTGACCGTGTGAGGGGGACATTGATATCAATTTAATTAAAACAATGTCATTGAATCAATTCATTGATAGATCAAAACTCCTTTGATATTTATTGATGGGTCTTCAATAAAATTGAGCGTGTGTGGGCAAAGCGTCAATATATTGATCAATAATTTAGTGTTTTCCCTTGCAGCAGTGAAAGAGTCGTCATCGTAATCATGGCTGAAAAGAAGAAAGAAAGTGAGCGTAAAATGATGATGGAGATAATCGACGTTTATAGATCCTTATCGGCCTTGTGGAAAATAAAATCCGACGAGTACAGTGACCGGGAGAAAAAGGCTGACGCATATAAAATATTGTATGGAAAATACAAAGAACATTATCCAAATGCTACACTGGAAGAAATGAAAAAAAAAAAAAAATACCCTTCGCACGAATTTCCGAGCTGAATTGCGCAAAGTGGAAAGGAGTGAAAAATCTGGAGCTGGAACAGAAGATATCCATGTGCCGCGACTGTGGTATTTTGATGCCATGCTCTTCCTTCGAGACCAGGAAACACCAGCACCTTCTACAAGTAGCATAATGGTGCCAGAAGAGAGTCATGAAGGGCAGAAGGAAAACGACACAGAACAGGTAAGTTTTATTAAATTATATACATTTTTCATCTTCGACGTCAACTTAATTTGATATTATAGGTTTTTTATTTAGTTACCTGTTAGTAATAAATTCATCGTTCCGTTTTCAACAGCTTACAAAATTGAGAACATCTAATCCTTTTGTTACTTGCGGCCCCTATAAGTACCACTTCAAAAATTAAATTTTACTAACTACACATTCGATAGATCTGAGTGTTCAGTACTGTTGAGATCTACCAGTAACATTTGTGAGTTTAATCTTATTATTTTCACGTTAATTTCAGTCACTTAATGCTTATATAAAATTTGACATAATAGTCGGAGCCCCAGTCTATGGTAGAATGGTACGAAAATAAATAATTTCGTCGTAGGAATATGCATGTCCAAAAGTAATATGTGTGAAAAAAGTAAACCGTGTATTTTTATAGAACGTTTTTCGTGCAAAATGTTTATGTCCATCAATGCATGTTTGGTAAGTTCAGAATTATTTAACAATAGAGGACAGAAAATAAATCAGTAGCGAAAGGCTTCAGTCAAAGGGCTACACAGTGTTCTGCCACGGTACTTGACCTTGAGTACAAAAATAGTCTCGAAAAGCATCTCTGACAAGGCGCGCAGTATTTCCGGTATTACGCCTCATTGTAGCGCCAAGCCCTTCGAGTTCTGCTTGGGATTCCCTCCATTCTCCAGCATGGATCTCATGATTGGAATCTTCCCAGTCAACAGAGAATGGGCCTATGTAACGCCTAGATTTCTTTCGGAGAAAATTGTGAAGATAACAGCATGTTGTTGTGATAACTACAGCTTTTTCAGGTGATACTTGCATGCTCCTTTGAAATACTCCAAACCTTGATGTTAGAATGCCGAATGCGTTTTCAGACACGCGTCTCGCTCTACTTAATCTATAGTTGAAAATTCTCTGGTGGGACTCCAAGTTGCCACCTCCGTACGGTTTTAAAAGATTGTCACTCAAAGCGAAGGCGTCGTCGCCGACAAACACGTACGGCATAGGTGTAACTTCATTCTCATGAAGGGGTTTGGGTTTAGGGAGCCCCAGATGACCGTCATCAAGGAGTCTTCCGAATTCTGTCACAGCAATAACGCCTCCGTCTGATACTCGACCGTTCACTCCAACGTCTACCATGAGGAACTCGTAATCAGGACCAACGAGAGCCATCAAAACTATACTGAAGAACTTTTTATAGTTGTAATAAAACGAACCAGACGATGGCGGTTTCTTGATGGCCACATGTTTCCCATCCAAAGAGCCTAAGCAATGGGGGAAATTCCAAGTTCTTGCAAAACCTTCGCTGACCTCTATCCATTCATCAGAAGTACGTGGAATCTGCAAGAAACGAAAAGAAAACATATTAAAGTTAATAGCTTAGCTGAAGACTTGAATTTATCGTAAGACTAGTGCCATTTACCTACTGGCAATCAAAATTTACAGGAAAATACTCCAAAAAAAAAACCTTTATTGAAATATTAAGCCTATATTAATTTCCTTAATTAATAAAGGTTATCTGTATTTTTCAGGACGAGCGTTCAGTTGGGCTGGACCAAGGTGTGACTACTACTAATGCGGTTCCTACAGAATCGTGCTGCGAAAGGCCTAATGAAGAGAAGTCAGCCAGTTCGTTAACTGCAGATGGGTCAGTACCATTGACCGGGAAGGGAGCAGCTACGAAGAGACGCAGGGAGGAAGCGAAAAAGAACGAGCTTATAACACTCGCAACAAATAGCCTTCTTAAAGAATCGTTGGAAGACGAACACGACATCCAAGGTAAAGCGTGGGCCAACCAACTACGCAAAATGGATCCTATGCAGCAGCTCTTTGCTAAAAAAGCAATCGATGACGTGTTATTCGAAGGTCGTTGCGGCAACCTCAGCCGAAATTCATGTACAATTAATCAGACTAATTCATCTACGCCTCACAGCCTTCCCTCATATGCAGATACTTTATCTAGGACTAGTACACCCAACAGCATGCACAGTACTCACAGCTATCCTTCACACATGGACACCTCTCGTGGATTTCAGTCCAACGTTCAAGACGCAAATGAAACTAATTTTGTGGAGGCAAACCCACTTGTACATTATTTTTCAAATTTTACAAATTAAAGCGTAAACCCGTTACGGGATTTTGTGTCCTAGGAAACTTAAAGAATGAATGGAAATCCTTGTTTCGATTATTTTGATTATTAATTCTCGAAGAGAAATGTAAATGTATATAAATGCATTGAAGTTATCACTCAATAACTTTTGCAAAAAGGTTCGTTTAATTTGTACGTTACTTTTAGTATGCAAAGTTGCCCCTTTATTTGAATACACAGTTTTTGAATATAAAGTGTTTGAATTGTATACTCCTACCTTGATGATTTGCTGTTCTTGAAGACATCTTGTGATGGCTCGGCAGGTTTCAAAAACAATCAGACTGATAGTTTGTGGAGAAGTTCTGGTGAGGAATTTCATATCTTCAAAAGAATTTCCAGTGGCTAAAAAGCGCAATGTCATACTGAGACGCGCATTTGGAGAAATGGCTTCTCGCATGGTAGTATTTTGTTTGACTATCATTGGCATCACTAAACTTAGAAGTTCGTCGTAAGATTCGGCGTCCATTCTGAGGAAATTCCTGTAATCCTCTGGCTCGTCGTCCCTTAATTCCCTCAGCAATCTTGTATGTCCTTGTTCCCTTCGACAGAGATACCATTTCTTTACCCACTTACTCCTCTTCTTTCGCTTTGTAGTGTCCAGAGCAAGCACTACTCCAAGTGCCACAGATGCTTTCATCTCGAAATTATGAATCAAACTGAAAATTGAAGTAAAATCATTGACCGTGTGAGGGCACAGTGATTTCCATCAATTCATTGACGTCAATAAATTGATATCAATTAATTGACGAAAAAATTGATCGTGTGAGGGCCCCTGTGGTGGAATTTTGGAAAGAGCAGTTAAGTAAAAAAAAAAATGAATGGCCAACCCAAGTACCCAAATCTCATGAAAGTGGTTGGATCAGCCTTATCTTTACCGCATTCCAATGCTGCAGTTGAAAGAATTTTCAGTCAGGTCCGTTTAATCAAAACAGACTTAAGAAATTCGCTTAAACCATGTAGTCTAGTAAGTTTGTTGCATGTGAAGAGTGGACTTATCCGGGATGGTACTAGTGCACATCAACTCACCATGGACAAGGAACTCAAGGCTGCACTTGCCAAAGTTGATAGTGACGCAACAGAAAAGACGTGTCAACAGAAGCTTGCTGAACTGTATAAGATGTAAAATAATAAGGATTTTATATCTCCATTAAAATGTGTAAGCTGTAAAATTAAACATTAACCTTATCTAACTTGTTTAATTTTTACTTAAATACTGGTGTTATCATCATACACGCACAGATCAGCCTGTCTGGCCCATTTTAGACAATATATTGTGATATATGTAAGGGGAAAACACATATACGTATAATTCTATCCCTAGAATGTCTGAAGTAATTCTGAAGTAATTTCAAATTAAATCTGACGTAAAATCTTCCAATCTAAGGTAATTTTACTCATGATCTAAGGTAATTCCGAAAATTCATTCAGAGTCCACAGACTCTGCAGGAAAGACCTTAGCGGAGCGACCGTTAAGGTAACCTTAGGCAGTTTCACTAAGGTGATGGTAAGGTTGCTGCTATGGTTGTATGCTCTATTGACCTGGGGCCGGATGCACGAAAGACCTTAGCGGCCGATAAGTTACCTTAGCCGCCATCTTTGTCCTTAACTCACTATGGTGGTATGCACGAAACACCTTAGCGGCAATTGTGGCGGCCATCTTTAACCTTACGGCTAAGGGTGGTAGGGAGCACCCTTTAGACAACCTTAGGGTTGAGTAGTGGATAACACTTCCTCTATTCGATACGCATTAAATACTACTTTGTTTTGTTTATAAGATAGCAGATAAAAGAGACTACATCTGGACAGAAATAAAGAGACTACATCAGGAAGTGCCGATACAAAGGCAACACTTCCGCCATCAACCATCACAACAAATACCAAAAAGAAGAAGAAGATCTTCGTGAAGGTGGCTGCTTGACTCTAAATATGGAACTACAGGTTGTTTTACATAACGATGTGGAAGTTCAACGAGCTCTGAGACGTGAGCGAGTATACAGAGATAGAATAGACCCCATTTGCTTTTAGTGATGAACATTTAATGAGATACTATAGATTTCCAAGGCATGAACTAATAGCATGGTGTGAAAAATTAGAGCCACGCATTATTATCACCACCACATTCACTGAATGATTCACTACTACCACAACTACAACCTTCACAAGTTCACATAAATAGAAAAGAAAAGTATATATATTTGAGAGGAATTAAGGTGGTCAGAAATCTCGGCATAGCCTACTCTGGTTGTAATAGCTATAGGCCTCCCTGTTATGAAGTCGGCAAATTTAAAGTTTGTCAATCCTCCTAACTAGGCTATGCTAGAAAACAAATCACCCTATAGACTACATACTAAATCAACACGTATCCTGGTGTGATGTGGACGAATGATAACCACTTGAAAATGTGTTTTATTTTTTTCCATTCAGTTATCATAATCATGAATCATCAGCTGCAGTATAATTTGTAGTCTTGCGTGCTTAGTACGATGCTCTTCTACCATATTAAGTAATTAACTGCCAAAATAAACACTTCTATACTCAAGAAAAGTCACACAATATTCACCTCCCACTTGGCCAGCACTCACGCAATGAAAATGAGTCATTTGTTTGTTTTCTGTGACAAGCTGTCATCCCAACTGATTTCTGATTGGCTAACGTGTCTATGAAGCTGCCCTCTCATTGGCCCAGCTGGTGGTCCATAGTCGGAAGGGAATGGAACGAAACAAACATGGCCGACTGCTAAGATCATCTAAGGGAACACTAAGGTTGATTAACGTTCTGGCCGCCACTTGCGAGTTGCGACTGATAGACGCTGTCACGCTGAGTCACATATAATAAAGGGGGTATCACACTAGCAAAGCGTACGAGGTACATGCAGGACTGCCTCCATATCGTCCCGTGAACGAGGAGCCGCGGCGGCATTCACGGGACAAAGCTGGAATGGATCCCTAGCCTAGACCGTTCCTCGTATACAGCACCAAGTCAATAAATAATGTACTTATATAAATTAATTCTAAGTAAAAAAGGTGGAATAATAATTATAAGAAAACATTTTTGCAATACAAATATTTTCGAACAACAACAAAATACACACTTAAAGTAGAAAATAAGTTGTCGATATTTTATTGTGTTTACATCCCGTAGTGACGGGTACACGTGTGGTCTTCATTGAATGCAAACATGGACAATAAAATCAAGCCTATGGTAGTGTTTCCTCTTTTCTTCTTCAAAACTATTAATTACAAGGACCAATGCAGTCACTTTCTGGTCATTATCATCCATAAGATTCATGTTGTTGTTTACGTTTTATGGCGGTGGTGGTGTGACTCATCTGGTATATAAAGAACCTGGCAGGCTACCAGCCCGCCAGGTTAGTGTGATAGCTACTGCCCAACCGTTCCTGGTAAAGTCATGGTCTAATGTACTGCAACCTGGTGAATAAAAGCGAGCTATTTGAGTTAATTTTATGAACCAAAATTGCACACACCAACAGCTATAGTTTCGGATCATTTTTCGAAGCCATCTCATTGGAAGGTGTTGCAGTACATTAGACCATGACTTTACCTCATACCACCAGTCCCGCGTGTACCTCGTACGCGGTGCTAGTGTGATTACCCCCTTAATGTGCGAAGGTGCGAGTGTATCGGACTCACTCTCTGACTCTGTGTACTGCTGTTACTTAACTTACTGCAGACTCAGCCAGACTGTACTGCGAATAATTCGTTGCCTCAGTCTGGGTGAAACAGTGCTTTGTCTAGGAGGAGTGGCGAGGAAATCATTAATGGGAGGATGTATATAGTAGTAGTGGCTTCACTGGCATGCCGCATATTTGGAGCTAATGATTCCTCCAAAACAGTCAAAGCAACACCCCCACCTTTATTCTTAGTAGAGGTATTCAGTTTCCTTATGTATTTGGAGGAACAGGTAGCCTCCATAATGACAAAAGTAGGATATTATAATAAATCCCTTTGACAGAGAGAGAGAGAGCAAACATCTTAACAGCTTGATAAACACAGGTGAGGTTCTTCCTAACGACTTCCCGACTGTATGGACTGTGTAATACTCACTGTATTCAATGTGTATTGTTAAGAAATGATATTTAAGTAACTTTCTTTTGGTATTCAATTATTTAAAAAGTATGCATCTTAAACAAAGCAAAGCAAGATTACCAATTAACATTTAATTCATCCATGCTCTCATCCAGAGAGAGAGAGAGAGAGGTTAGGGGTAATTATGGGATTTATAGAACATGGGATTAGTGGCTTGGCATGGAGGTGACAAGAGGAGGGGAAGGATAAGGGCTGGCCCGTCGCAAGGCTTACCAGCCAACCAGATCACCCGATTTTTTATTTTTTTCACCTTTTTAGTACTATTATGGCCAGACTTTAATGTTTTACCCTGGATTACGTCAGAATTACCTTAAAAATATCATTACCTCAGAATTACCTTAAATGGGGTGAGATTACGCTAATCTGAGGTAAATACCTCAAAAATGAGAGCCCTTGCGGCGGCCAGGACTGTAAGCTCTGCCCACCACCACCCCGCCACACACACACACACACACACGCACCACCTCACACACGCACGCACTAAAAACACTTATAAACCCACTTCTTTCTCGTTTTTTTTAGTGAACAAGTGTTTTAATTGAAGAGAAAAGAAGCACTACAGTGTACTGTCCTACTCAACACGAACCAGAGGACATACTACAAACTATGGCACAGCAAAAGGACTTGATTTCTTGGTACGAAAATGAGGAGTGAAGAAAGTGACACACAGGCAGTACACCTACCACCACTATAGTCCAACCACTATATCCTGGCCCCTGAAGGTGGGGTCACTCAGGAATTTCCGGTCATCTAGACCTTTAAAGCGTTGTCATATCTTCAGCCTCTTGTTTCTTCCCGCTCCACACACACATGTGATGTGGGTGCCGCTCTCTTTCGCTCTCAGTAGTATTTTATAAAGTAAACTACTTTTGCCATACATCTACATTTTATTGACTATGCAAGGGGGAAGAGTGGTGTGATGGGTAAGCTAACATTTTACCGTCTCAATGACGAGCCAGCAAACACTGACTGTGGCAGCTGTGACTGGGGTTAACTTCACCTGACAGGTGACCATATGTATGGGTCGGCAACACTGTACATAAATACTGTAGCACTGGTGCTACATTTCTCTTAACGGTTTATAAATATCGTAATATTTAAGCTTACTGTTCTGTCCTGCATATTGCAGTTGAAATTAAGATGGTATTGGAATGTGTTTACGTCTTTTGTGTAGCATTTTATAAATGTCACACTTATTAGTATAGCCCAGTTATTTATGATGTGCCATATGAGCATTCCTGAGTGACCCCACCTTCAGGGGCCAGGATACAGTGGTTGGACTATAACACCCCCGCTCACCCCAGAGACGCCTCCGCCTACACGCGAGAGCAGAGGGGACGTCTTACACCTAATCAAGTTCCTACAAGAATCACGCACAAGAGAAGAGGAGCTACGACGAAGAGAAGAGGAGCTACGACGAAGGGAAGAGGATAGACGACGCAGAGAAGAAGAGGATCGCCGGGATCAACAGGAACAGCAGAGAAAAGAAGACAACGACAGGTTTATGGCTATAATAAACTTGCTCTCAGTACAGCAGAAAAATCATGCAGCCCTATACAACCTGCAGCCTAACCAGTCTACACCTGTTTGTCTTTCTCCTACATCATACCTGTCTAATTACAATGATATCAGATCTTATGTCTCCAGGTCTCCACCACCCCCTAACACTACAGCAGGCAACTCAACTAGCAAACCTACGCGGTACCCAACCCACCACCGTTGCAGGCAGACACATCTTTTCAGGTGTACAGGCAGTGGCGCCGCAGATGGCAGGACTACGCCACAATGATTGACCTCAAAAAGATGACCCACGAGAAGCAGTTCATACAACTCAGGACGTGTGTATCCCTAGATGTACAGAGGATATTGGAGCACACACTTGGTATTCCTCCTGACACACACCTGTCAGTCGAGATGGTGTTAGACCGCCTGCAAGATCACTTCAAAGGTTTGTGGAATGAAGCTCTCTGCCGTCGTGAACTGCTTACTTGCAAACAAGCAGACTGTGAGACCTTCAGTGAATTCTACGTCAGACTGAGGAAAAGAGCAGAGGAAGTAGAATTGTGTACTGGCGACCCTGTCACGAGTGCCGAGACACAGTTGAAGATGGTGTTACTAATGGGTGTAAAAGATGAAGAACTGGTGCAACGCCTCATCTCCCTTAACGCAGGATCTACACTGCAGGAGTTTGTGAATTGTTGCAGAGCATACGAGGCTACCAAGATGACAGCATCTGCCATACATGCCGTGCCAAGCCAGCTGAAGGCCGTCTCTACATACAAGAAGAATCAACGACGTGAGAAGAAGGCCTATTAACAGCAGATTTACAAGGATAACACACCACTCACCAATGCCTGTCAGTCCTGTCGCAGCCAGCATGGTTTCGGATCGTGCCCAGCTGCTGACAGTACCTGCTCCAACTGCGGACGTCAAGGACATTGGGCCCGCACCCCTAAGTGCCCAGCTAACGACGTGCCGTGTAGATCTTCTAATAAAACAGAGCATTTTGAGAAGTGTTGCAGATCAGCCAACAGGATGAGCAAAGGACAATACAACACTTCAGGCTCAAGTAAAACCCCCCCTTCTCCCAGCAAGAAGGCCAACTGTCGCCGTGTGGGGAACGCCCAAAACAAGTCTCCGAAGCCTGTCAACGTGCATCTTTGTTATGATAACAAGACTTCAAGATTACAGATACTCCCAGACACAGGTGCAGATGTTACGGTACTTGGCACCAGGCACCTAAAGATGCTGGAGATACACAAGGACAGCTTACTAGTTTCCTTTTTGGAAAGCGTGTGGCAACGTGAACCTTTACCACATGGATACCTTTAGCTAAAGTTAGAAAATTGTCATCCAAAGCTTTAATCTCCAAACTGCCCTCATTCGGTTTCTATCCCTCTCTCTGCACCTTTATCTCTGATTTCCTTCCTGGCCGTTCTATAGCTGCTGTTGTAGACGGTCACTGTTTTTCTTCCAAGTCTATTAATAGTGGTGTTCCTCAGGGTTCTGTTCTATCACCCACCCTCTTTCTCCTGTTCATTAACGACCTTCTTACCTGTACCTCTTCCCCTATCTACTCCTATGCTGATGATTCCACCATACATTACTCCACTCACTTTGACAACCGTCCAACCCAGCAGCACCTCTCAACATCACGTGATGATGCAGTAGCACGCCTGACTTCTGACCTTTCCCTCATCTCTAACTGGGGCAGAGAGAACCTAGTTGTTTTCAATGCCTCTAAAACACAGTTCCTTCATCTTTCAACTCGTACTAATCTTCCTGATGTCTATCCCCTCTCCTTCAACAACACACAACTTGACCTTTCCCTTTCTCATAATGTTCTTGGAGTCTCTTTCTCTCATAACCTCTCCTGGAGAGATCACATTACCTCTCTAGCAAAAACCTCCTCAAAGAAGTTAGGTGTGCTGCGCAGATTCTGTAAATACATCACCCCCGCACAGTTGCTGTCTCTGTACAGGGGTCTCATTCGCCCCTGTATGGAGTATGGCTTACATGTGAGGGGGGGATCAACATTTAAAACACTACTGGACAAGGTGGAATCTAAGGCCTTTTGTCTCATCAACTCTCCTCCTCATACTGATTCACTACAACCTCTCTATCTTCGTCGCAGTGTTGCTATTACACTGGACATTGCTCTTCTGAACTCTCTCAATGTATGTTTCCTCCCCTCAGGAGAACATGCAACACTCGTCAAGCCTCTCGCTCTCACCTCTTTTCTGTCCAACTTCCTAATGCAAGAGTTAACCGGTACTCTCAGTCTTTCATATACACAACTGGTCAACTCTGGAACACTACCTTCATCCATCTTTCCACCTTACTACGACTTATGTACCTTCAAACGCAATGTGTCAGGGCATCTCGAACGAAATTGGACATGATTTTGAACCACTCTCTCACTGTACTATGCAGATGAGGACGGTAAGCGGGCCCGTGGCGTTTGTCCTCATCTTTTTTAATATAGATAAAGCAAAATGTTGAAGGGTCACCAGCATGAGCATGAGTGTCTGATAAAGTTTCAAAGACAAAGAAGCTATTATCACTTGAGCAAGAAGTAGCTGCTGCCTTCTGAGAGGGTTGAGAGGGTGCTGCAACCAATTTAAGGCAAAGTTGCCATCTGGCACTACAAATGCTGATGAATTGGGTATTACCCAAGTGGAGGATATCCTGCTCAAGGAGGTGCAGTATATTTTTCACTGGCTAGAACGCAAGCGGTGAGCATCCCTGCAGTAAAAGTAGTAACTCTCTGACCGACACTCAGAAGTAAAATGTGAGTCAAGAAGAAAACAATTACCACACAGGTAAAGGTTGTTGCAGTTCCTCCTCTCATGACCAAACTCATAACAACAGAAACACTGTAAGGGACGCTCAACATAAGGCTTCACCTCAAAAGAGGCGATGTTAATGTTATCGCGATCTGGGATATGCGAGCCATAGAAAGTGAAGATGATCATATTTTTACTGCCTTTCATCTTTGTTATTTGTTGGACATTGCCTGGGCATATAGCGAGAATATCCTCTTCTGAGGATTCCTACAGGTCTTCATTATATAATTATACGCCCCTTGCTATCATTAAATGTTCGATGTGGTTTTATAGATTCAAATGCTATCAGAAGGAGATTAAGGAGCATCATGGCCTGTGTAAGATCTTTGGCTTTGATTAAAATGTCCTTACTATATTTCTTTATGTGGCCCATTGGTAGTATTCCAATTTCTTTTTCTAGATACTGGGAAGCATGGATAAGGTTACCACGTCCCTCCCTGTATAGTAGGCCAATAACCAACAGGGTGTAGGAACCCGATGTTCCTTTGGGACATGCTCTACAGAGTCATCAAAGATGTTAGAGCAGTAGTCATTGTCACTGTCAACTACATTGGTAGACCGCATCATCTGAACTTTACAATGAATTTTTCCCAAAGTCAAAGAATCTGTTACCTCTAAAGCTGCTTTTGCATCAGCATTTGTATTGAAAGTAATATAGCACCGATTATATCTACAATCACAGTCATAAGTGATTTATATACGAAGAACTACTCAAAAACACTTAAATATGGAGTGGATAGCGCCATAGGAAAGGGATGTAAGTACATTTGTTAACATTAACGTGTCAAAACCGCTAACAGGGTTCGTCGACACAACATCTGACCTGTTGGGTCTACTCTTATTTGCAGCATTCTGCATACCACCACGACCAAAAAGTGACGTTTCAAGATCCTGGTCGACAACCAACCAAGGAAGAGATTGGGGCTTTTCATTATCCTTATATCATTGATTATGTGTTGATGGCCCCAGGAGCCAAGAGCTACTACCTACCAGGCAGATGAGGGGACCGAGCTATAGCCACCTAGTGTGTCTAGGTGCCTATGACTGAGCGCTGGTCGCCGTGGGCGGGGTACCCCTTTCCTTGCTTTAAAAAGCAGCGCCAATGGCTTGAAAGTTTGCCCACGACGGTGCTGAGACCCCCTTCCCAACATCTCCCGGCCCAGACACCCAACCATCCAACATAGGATGGCCCCCAGTTGGCAGTCCGTCTGGAAGGCAGCACCATCAGCCGGTACTGGCAGCCTATTCTGTTTGAACCATTTAGTCTGGATTCTCACTGGCGACCTTACTAGCAAGGGAAACGCTCTCTCCCTGAAATCGAGGCAGAGAAGGGGCCAGAGTCCCCTCTAGTCTAGTTCGGCAGGTCTCAGAGACACGCAAGGCCCCCCCCCCCTCCACATCAAGGCGGTTCCCCGTTGGGGGGGCATAATATGACGGAGGAGGAAGAGTCTGTTGTACCTTTCCTGGATGGCAATTCATTACTCAGAACCTAAGAACCCCCATTAACACACACACTGTTGAGGTGGTACGAAGACATCCAGTAAGCCAGTAAGTGTACAACAGACTCGCCTTCCTCCACATTGAGTCCTGTTGGAAATGCTGACCAGAATTGTACGTTTTGGACGACTTGTATTGTACCACAAATTTCGAAAAATGTATATTTTCAAACTAAACAGGAAGTCAATGAATCTTTAGGCTGATACAGCGACTCTCACTGACTGTGATGAAATGCATAATCATCATCAGTACTTTAGAGTTCAAAACTGAACAAAGGCTTTAACAAAACTTTTCCATGACTTTCTAGATTAAACGATCTTCACCAGGTTTTGTCTGCAGTGCATACCGCTATTCATATGCTATGTCTTACACTCATTACTCTATTTATGTTTACAATATTTGAAATAGTTGCCAGATGTTCCATTGACTTTGATGTTAATGAATATTTATGTTGATTCTTGCCTGTACATGACGGATACCAGTCAAGCAATGTAACACCAATGATGATGATGACAATTAAATATCATAAAATAAGTGATAATATTAGTTAAAGAGAGAGAGAGAGATACTCAAAAGGTGACTCTCAACAGTTCAGAAATGTGCACAGCAGTAACTGACGAAAAATAAACACAATGATGATGGTGATAATCTTACAAACCAGGAAAACCTGAAAAACTACGAGAGCAGAGAGTTGGTTGATATCATCGTTAGAACTAGACTGAGACAAGAGCTACGAGGAACGTTCGTGTTGGTATTGACTCCATGGCTGCGATTGAAAGCCATCGTCGTCTTCTATATCTAGATGGCCTCCTCCAGCATCTACTACGGTATCAGTCTCAACTCTTACAACCTCAGGTACGATGAATAATTCCTTTGTACTATTCCTCGTTAATATTCCATGTTAACATTCTCTGGTTCATACTCTCGATAATATATCAACGACGGGCCCCCATTAGAAAAATATCAGTATAAATTTAGTATACTATGCTGTAAATAATGTAGAGATGGGAGTGGGTGTATGCAATGTAGTAAGAATGTCAAATATGATTCATTACCTGATTGTAAACATTAATACATGTTGTGTTGTTGTCAGTACCAACATTTACCTGTACACCTTCCTGGGCGGTCTACTGGAGATTCCTGCCTACCTTCTACTCTGGCTGGCCACCACCACCTTGGGAAGGAAGAAGACATTTGCAGTACTCTTCATCATCTGTGGCGTCTCCATCTCCTTGTTGACCACCTTGATGTTACTGCTTCACGAAGGTTGGTAAATCAGGGTCGATATGCAGACAACCACTTCATTTTCAATCGTTTCACTTATTCCACTCACGCTATTCACTTATACAACATGGTAACTAATTAACTTGGGTAGCAGGGTGGTATTTGCCTCATTGATTCTGCACCCATATCTAAAACGAGCTGGCAGTCTACTTTGATCTAATAGAGGAGAGTTGCACTAGCAATATTACCCCTCTCTCCTAAGTTCCAATATCACGTCCATAACATCCCTCAACAAAACTTTCGCGTGAGTTTGATATATCCACTATTTATTTTTTTCTCCTGAGTGATGTACCTATTTGTGTGTGTGTGTGTGTGTGTGTGTGTGTGTGTGTGTGTGTGTGTGTGTGTGTGTGTGTGTGTGTTTCAAGGCATTCCTTTCATATTTTTCAGTTCCCGTTGCAGTCAAGTTAATCCTTTCATTAAGTGGCAAGATGGCCATCACTGCAGCCTTTGCGTTAATTTGGTACTACACAACTGAACTCTTCACCACAAAGTACAGAACCATTGCTACGGGACAGGCCAGTATGTGGTGCAGGATTGGAAGGATATATGTGGTGCAAGTACAGTAGAAGTGTTTGAGTTGATGTAGATATATTTGTGATGTAAAAAAAGTGTCTGTCTCAGTGTCTGTCTATAAATAAGGTATACCAAATATTTATGGACCTATTTATTGAACAGATAGAATACGCACAAAGGCGAAGGGGGTTGAAATTTGAAGGTGATGGCTATCACCCCTCATACAATATACAATTTTTTCGTACCCCTGTCAAAAATTAATACTATTAAAAAAAAAAAGTAAAATGGATTAGTGATGCAAATCTAGTTCAGAAATTAACTTTATTCACTTGCTGAACTGAACCAACATAATGTATAATAATTTCTAATCTGGTACATTTAAGTACACAAAGTACACATTAATGATTAACACATTTTTAGTGGCTCTTTTGCTGTTGTTTTTCTTCAATGATGATACTGAAGCGAGGTTCTTTTTTCGAAAGTGCCACACGCATGTCGTCACTTGCATCTAAACGGTTTCTGGCCTTAGTCTTGATGTGTAGGAGTGCTGAAAACCCTGCCTCGCATAAGTATGTGGTTGCAAATGGCACGAGGACCTCCAGAGCTCTCTCTGCTAACTGTGGGAATAATTTTAACTGTTCACACCAAAACATGTCTAGCTGCATTGATTCAAACTCCATTCGGATTCTGTCATTGGCCTGCAGCTCAACAAGATCATCTTTCATTATATCACTATCATCCATGGAATCAAGGTTGAAAATAAATGGATCCCGTATCCATCTCTGTTCCACAGAAACCTCTCCATGGTGAAAATATCCTTGGAAGGACTTAATCAGCTCTTGCAAATGATCTTTCATTTCAGTCAGGATAGGCAACTCTTCATCTGCACCAGCAGCCTCATCAAGTGAAGAAAAGTTAGCAACATTTCCTTTCTCAATGCGCTTTATCCAAATTGGGAGTTTCTGTAAATACAGCATTGTAAATACAGCAATAAACTGGCTACCTGCCGCTAGCTAGCATGTCTCGTACCCCCAACTTTTAGCTTTCGTACCCCCTGGGGGTACAGGTACCCCAGGTTAAGAACCACTGCCCTAGAGTATTGCAAACATTTGATATAGAAGTAAGGGACCTTTTTGTGTAAACAACGTTGAGCCTGGACTGAAGTTAACCGTCTACGAGTGACCTTCTAGCTTTACTACTGATGACGTCAGAAATCTTTCCTTGACTCACAGATGGTCTTTGTACCTCGGTGTTAATGTACTATAATTATATCCTATATTATTATTTCAGGGTGAAGTGAGTGTGTGGGCTCCGTCTGCAGTGTTCAGTCTGGGTTCATTGGTGGCAGCTGCTGTCGTCTTCTTCCTTCCAGAGACAACAAACAGAGACATGCCACAAGGAATTCATGATGAAGAGGAAGATAATGACACTGATAAATCTCGTGATGTGTGATGTCAGAAAAAGTGACATACAATTATTAAAAGACGTTTAATCACTATAAATGTTTTTGTTTGTACATTTTGGGGAGATGAAATATTAATTAACGTGATCGTGTGAGATGGACGACACAGTGAATCAAATCAGTTGCTGTTGAATTAAATTAATAAATGGAGATACGTGAAAGGTAATCTGGCAAGTTTAGTTTTTTTTTTTTTTTTTTTAGTTTTGCACCAGAGGGAAGAATACCTGCAATAGTTATATGCTGGTGGAATTGAGTAAGTAGATATATGATACATATTACTTATTCCTAAAGGACAATGTATACCCAGTTCAGTTATTATTATTATTATTATTTCCTCACAAAAGGTTACACCAATAATAAAAGTACTCTAGAACCAAACTCCAGCAGGACCCAACATTCCCAAGTGTCACGTGTGGCTTTGATCTTTTAGTAATGTGTTTACACGAGACTGAAAACAAAAGTGAGTTGCCAAGACCTCAGTGACAGTATTAATCTGTATACACATGTTTAGTATAGACACAGTCACAGTCAGTAGTACACGCCCTAAACCTTACAGTCACAGACACATAAAACACATACACTACCAGATATTTCCTATGTTGTACAGTTACAGACACATAAAACACATACACTACCAGATATTTCCTATGTTGTACAGTTACAGACACAAAAAACAGATACACTTCATACGGGACACCTTGTCAAAAACGTCTCATCCTAACTACCTGTATGCTCAATGAGACCACCACCCCTACCCCTTCACTCCGTTTTAGGTGTCTCTGTTTCATGTGTCGGCAACTGTACATTAACCCATAACGTGGGTATACAACTCTTAGGGGCCATTGATCTTTCTTCACCGAACGACACATCCGTAGAATAAGTTTTTGTATCTCGGTCGTCCATGATATATGATGACCTCGAAAAGAAAATGTTGAAGACCCTCACATTTTATTGGGAATGTTTCTATTACTCTCTCTCTCTCTCTCTCTCTCTCTCTCTCTCTCTCTCTCTCTCTCTCTCTCTCTCTCTCTCTCTCTCTCTCTCTCTCTCTCCGAGATTTATACTACTGTGGTGGCCAGAATCAGCTACCCGCCACAAGCATCAGCCCTGTTGCCTGATGGCTTCTAATAGTGTAGCAGGCAGGAAACCTTATATTCATGTATTCCAGGTTCACTGTAAAACTTTGTATACAGTGTGTAACCTGGATCAATAAATAGATAAAGAAAAAACATATCTCTTAGTCTCCTTCCAAACCTCAGCAGGAGACTAAAGTAGCTCCCGCTACACTACCAAGAACAGGTTCATTATTTATAAACCATTAATTCTTCTTTCAACCCATAAACATCACCTTGCGTCTTAGATCAGAGTCGCTCAGCCATTTAACTAACGCAAGAGGCCAACATTTATAGGGAGAATCTTTTGTTGATGAATTTGAAATTATCAGACTCCATCTAAACTATGCCACGAAACAACAGATCCCTCCTCTTATAGTACCATTGAGGGCGTCTGTTTTGGAGTTTGGAGGAATCATTAGCCTTCCAATTTACCAACACGAGAATCTCCCTTTATGACCTTATTAGTCCCAGGCGTTTGATGCTGTTAATTATGGGACCCTGTGATGTAGTCAGAAAATTGGAGTTATACGAGGCCTTCAAACATTGCCACGAAACTCCACCTATATGGAAGAAGCTTGTTTGATAGCATGGTCAGGAGGAATCAGACACGATCATAGGGTCCTTACATTTATAGATACTCAAACCACTATTAAAGGGCAGAGTAAAATCTATTGTATATGGTTTGTGATAATTGTAGTCGTTTTCATATCCAAGAATTAAAAGTAACATAAACCTTAGGGACCCACGTGATGTAGCCATGCAGAAAATTGGAGGTGAGCGAGTCCTTCAAACATTGCCACGAAAAACCACCTACATTTTAAGGGAAGTAGCCTTTCGTGGTCAAACTCAGTTATAAAACATATTGGCAGTATAATTTCATATGAAGAGGTTCAGGTTCCTGGTATTGTTTGGAGGAATCAGTAGCCTTCCTATTTCCCATAATAGGTTACTCCCCTTAAGTGGTATTTAGTGGCAATATATGAAGGACTCATTTATCTTCAATTATCTGACTACATCACAAGGTCCCTTAACCTTAACTCATTTAAAAAGACACATCTTACCCGCCCCCACGACCACCCAACCATTTCTCACTCTATTTTGATGTCTCCCGAGTGTGTGCATTTTGGGGGGTTGGGGGTGAGGGGGATGAAGAGGGGTAATAATTAAGATTTTATTTATTTATTATTATTATTATTATTATTATTATTATTATTATTATTATTATTATTATTATTATTATTATTATTTTGAGTTTCTTTTAAATATTATTATACAATCTCTGGTACGATAAGCATCTCTTCTGTTATCTTGTTATCCATGTCTTATCCGTCTTGACTCCACAGATCACTTATTCTGACATCACATATCACGAGATTTATCAGTGTCATTATCTTCCTCTTCATCATGAATTCCTTGTGGCATATTTTTGTTTGCTGTCTCTGGAAGGAAGAAGACGACAGCAGCTGCCACCAAGGAACCCAGACTGAACACTGCAGATGGAGCCCACACAGCCACCTCACCCTGAAATAATAATATAGGATACAGTACACACTAGTTATACAATGAATGATAAATATATACTTGTTTCCATCACTTCGTTTTACACTCAGTCCCTCATTGAATACCACCAAATGAGTTGCCAGGCTTCTGTTTTTCATTACCATACAGACTAAACTATTTACTATATAGGCTACTGTTTTTCATTACCATATAATGTTTTTATTACTGCTTTCATTACCATATAGTCTATAAACTATTTACTATATTACTATCTACTGTAACATATTAACCCCGCTGAGAGAGGGAAGGAACAACGAGTGACAACAATGCAGCTGAGATTTAATATTGACTGAGCAACTCTTGATGTTCATAGTGGTGGGGAGCCTAAAATATTACACGAATAAATTCGGTTTGCTTGATTCCACAATCTTTTCCTCACGATCTGCTTTATAGTTCTGGTATCAAATTCAACATATAATATCGTATCCCTGAATGTTCAGAGAATTCGATGCTTGTTTTCAGCTTTCGCAATTAAATAGTCACAGTGAAAGCATATCTGTGGATATTAGTATGTTAAGGGGAATTTTTTTTATGTTGGCAATTGAATCGTTCAAACTATTACAAGCAACAGAAAATGCCATTAATTTTGCTTTTCTGGTTCTGTTTCCTGGCATACTTTGGAGGAATCGAGGCACTCCAATGTAACAAAATTGAATTACCCCCTTAAGGCTTACCAAAATATCGTTGACGTAAGGTGAGGCCGCACTTCCAATCCTGCACCACATACTGGCCTGTCCCGTAGCAATGGTTCTGTACTTTGTGGTGAAGAGTTCAGGTGTGTAGTACCAAATTAACGCAAAGGCTGCAGTGATGGCCATCTTGCCACTTAATGAAAGAATTAACTTGACTGCAACAGGAACTGAAAAATAATATATGAACATATTAATTAAATATATATGTGTGTATCATGTGTAGCCTACGTACAGAAATAACACTCAATAGGACGAACTGTGTTGGTGTGTTTATCCCAGGGCTCAAAACACTCGAGACCACTGGTTCCCAAACTGGGGGGCCATATAGAAGAATGTAGAGGGCCATAATCTGAGGTTATGCATAAATAAAACCCAAGGAGTTTAGCGGGTAGGTAGCCAGTGGAGGGAACTTACAGGTTCAGTACAGGTTTGTGCAAGGCCTTGCTGCCAGACACATGAGTAATACGTCCTTTTTTATATGATTCTGTGTTCTTGACATAAAACAAGACATGGGGATGTATTAGGGAAGCAAGATCATTTTAACTCAACGTAATTCTAATCTAAGGCTTCCTAAGCTGTGTATTCTGTATGATAACCTGGTCTTGAATCTTACGTATCAGCAAGGATGTTCATATTATTCAGTTAACGGGTTATGGTTGTGTGTGTTGCCTGCTGATATCCTCCTAACGGGAACCGCCTTGAAGTGGTGGGGGGCATGTGTGTCTCTGAGACCTGGCGAGCTATACTAGAGGGGGCTCCGGCCCCTGCTCTGCCCCGATTTCTTGGAAAGAGGGCTTCTCATGCTAGGAAGGTCGCCAGTGACTGACCAGACTAAATGGTTCCCATTTTTCAGTTCTTCAACTGTCCCTCTTTTCTTTTTATTTCCTTCCTGCTTGCTGTCACACCTCTCTATCACCTTTTTCTGGCGCTATAAGACCTCGATGTTGCGGTGCCTAATATCCATCCATCCATCAAGCGTTTGTCTATATTCACTCCCATTGTTTTTTTATGTCTAATATACTTCTAAATACATGAATATCATTTCCTTATTGAGTATTTCCGTCGCAAATGTATTAACGTGTAACGTCGGTTCCAGTATAATAATATCAGTTCAAGATGGCCGTCAAACGTTTACATCCACCCTCGTATTTTGCCAAGGTTAGGTTTCGGAGTTTGCCGCGGTCCTGATTCGGTTAGGTTAGGTCAGGTGAGGTCTACCTAATTCTATTTAATGTGTTGAAGTGTTTCTCAGACGAATCTTGTTCATATATGGTGAAAATTAGGTGTTTATGGAGATCGAGTTGAAGCAGGGGGTGGGAGGGTGATATCTTCCAAAACATTAATTTGCGACGGTTGTGAACAATAAATTCGTCAAAACACACTATAATACATTGCATTCTGAAAACCTCGAATCGAAAGCAGATTATGGACAAATGCTTGACTATTACCGGAAAGAGAATGACGTTTCGTTGAAGAAATCTGCTTTACCAACCTTCGTGAAGCAGTAACATCAAGGTGGTCAGAAGGGAAATGGAGACGCCACAGATGATGAAGAGTACTGCAAATGTCTTCTTCCTTCCCAAGGTGGTGGTGGCCAGCCAGAGTAGAAGGTAGGCAGGAATCTCCAGTAGACCGCCCAGGAAGGTGTACAGGTAAATGTTGGTACTGACAACAACATAACATGTATTAATGTTTACAAGTAGTTGATGAGTTTAACTTGACATGCTTGCTGCATAACAAGTACCAAGTCTCAGTGGGCATAATGATACAGTAGGATTATTTATCATACCTGAGGTTGTAGGAGTTAAGACTGACACCGTAGTAGATGGTAGAGACGGCTAACCACAAATAGAAGACGACTAAGGCTCTCAGTCGCAGCCCAGGAGTCAACACCAACATGAAGGTAAGACGCAGCATTTGTGTCACCTTGGCCTTAACGCTAACGTCACCAACTGTACCCTCATCCTCTTTCAATTTCTCCTATTGTGCGTAAGTTGGGAAATTATCATTATCAGTCAGTATTAGTATCATTTGAACAATTTTTTGGAGTACCGCTCAGGGTCACCAATTCAATATACAGTATCGTTTTCCTAAACAATATTATCACTTTCTTTACAAATGATATAATAGTCACTAGTAGTATAGTCATCATCACTATCATCATCATTTTCATCTACTAAAAAACTCGGTCAAATTATTTCAGTATCATAGTGTCTCACTGACCTATACTGTCAACACTATAGGCCAACCATGTACAATCCATGTAATGTACACATTAAACTTTTGGTTAATGTGATGGTGGTGGATGTACCTTGCTTCTGATGAGTTTCATGGAGTCGATCAAAACTTGGTCTGGTGGTAAGGTTTTGTGGTTGACTGAGGCGGCCTTCTTGAGCAGGAAGAGGGCGTCTTGGTAGCGACCGTGAAGGATCAGCCAACGAGGTGATTCCGGAAGTACCCTGACCACAGATAGATGCAGGATTGTTATTACAGCTCACCTGTTTATTTATATATACCATGAATAAAGAACATTGACAATCGGAATTCAGGAAGCATCCTATTCATTCATTCAATATCATTATATTTTGTTGCCAGTTGTAAAGTATAATTATTTGGATGAGTGAATCCCTCCATTTGGAGGAGTTGTAAATGTGAAACGCCGTAGGAAAGTGGCGTCCCCATCGTCCACCATTCTTTTGATGGTGCAGTCAGCCTTGTATCCTCTACGATACAGGGGAGGGGAGTGAAGGGGGTATCAAATTATAGCGCCGCCTATGAGGTTTTCGTGGGACTGGCGGTACAATGTTCTGTGAACGAGGAACGGTGGTGGCATTCGTGGGACAAAGATGGAATGTATTTCTAGCCAATAAAGTTCCGCTTCTGCAGAATAAAGTCAATAAATTACTTATCAATAATAATTACTACAAATTAAGAAGGGGGGATTAATATCAGTAAATATCTTAGCAATATAGATGTTTGTTTAATAACAACAAAATTCACTTAAAAAGTCGAAAATACGATGTCGATATTTTACTGTGTTTACATCCCGTAGAGACGTGTACACTTGTAGTTCTTCATTGTATGCAAACATGGACAACAAATTAAGCCTATGGTGGTCTTGTAGCTTTTTTCTCTTCTTCAAAAATAATAGTTGCAAGGGCAAATGTTGTTTACGTTTTGTCGTCGTCGTCGTCGTCGTCTGCTAGGCCGCGTTCAGTGTTCTATGCGTTGTAAAGTCGGCGGCAAAAGCCGTGTCGCCACACTTAGCATTTCTTTAAGGATAACATAAAAGATAATAATCGAACCAGGACATTCATCATTATAGAATTACAATATTCAGGTGGCAAATTAGTAAACTACGCTGGGTTTTCATTTTTCAACCCAGTGAAGTTTACTGTATATTTCCATACTTTACTTCATAACTTAGCAGATTTGGATACACGACTGATGCTGCCGACTGTACAGTTGGCTCCACTCCCGCCTTTATCCCCTGTCGTTGCCAATGTTGAGCCAGTCAGAAATTCCAATCCTGATTCACAAGTTAAAATATTCGAAACATTCATATCTTTCACTCTAAGTATATGAATGAACTAGCCCGCGATACTGTGATAGCTACTGCCCCATCCTACTAGTAGGTCAAGGGACTATACTATAGTCCCTGGACCTTGGCTTTATTAGTCTGGTACCTTTTTCCTTCGGCCTCACAAAAATCTCGTACACGTGCTATTGTGATACCCCCTTAACCCCTAGAGACCGGTTAGAGGTGATGGTCACTCTCTTGGGTGCGGTCGGGCAGTGGTATAAGCTACTCCCAAGGGGTTACCGGGCGGAAAGGATGCACCGCTATTGCCAATGTCGACATTTGCGAGCCAAATTTGGCAGTTTTTTTTTGGACTTGGCTATACTTCACCACCAGCCCTACAAATCACCATCGTCAGTCAGTGTGTTACTGACTGTGAACATGGGTGGATGTGGATTAGATTACTCTTCATTCCTCACTTAATTTCTCGGCAACGGAGAGTTGTAGAGAGCTGGGGTTGTCATTGGCATTGTCAAGAGGAATCCTAGAGCGGTGGTCGACCAGGCCCTCGATACATCCCTCTCTGGCCTTGGTGATATGCAGAAAGCTGCAAATAAAAGTAGACCCAGCAGGTCGGGTGTTGTGTAAACGAACCCCGTAAGCGGTTTTGACACGTTAATGTGAACGAATGTTCAGTCTCCTCCACTGCCGCGTTCATCACTCAGCGTTGTCAATGTGTGTACCCCACAAGGTGTGAACCTCCAATGTCATCGACTCTAGTACCCGAAACACACACCAATATAATTCATGTCAGTGGGAGGTTGATTGAGGGGTGGTGTTGGCTTGGGTGTGGTGTTCTATGGAGGCAGGGTAGGGAACTGTAAGCTGTAATGCAGTCTTGGCAATATAGGTCAAAGATAATAGTAATACTTGGTGGAGTTTTTGTTTCATGTTCTACATCATAACGATAATGATAGTTACTGCAGGTAAGAATAATATATCTAGTATGGAATTTATGCACGTTTCACACAATTATTCTTCCTCACAAGTCAAGATAGGCTCGTTCCTTCAAGTTAGTCATTGCATATTAATATGGTATTTATTTTGTGACGATGACGCAGCTTTGTCAGTAATAACAATGTCCAACATTTGATGAACATTAAAACAGTTGTAGTGGTGTACTGACAGTTGTCATTAAAAGTTGTTTCTTGACAGTTCCGACTAAAGATAATTCATTATATATTTTTCATTATATAGTGAACCTTTCACAACCTTTATTGTTCACATTACTTTGTGATCATTGATGGATTGGGTGAGGATGGAAACATAAATCATATATTTAAGGTTTGGATGATTCATATGTGTCTGAGTTGATGAATACAGTTGAGCTTCAAGGTGTTGGTTGATTCAGGGCATATATAAGTAAATATTCTGATATTTCACTTTGATACAGATTGACTTGCACCTTATTATGTGATTTACAATACCCTATTTACACAAGACAACTTATTTAATTAATATTAATTGAGTTTAGGCCATGATGATATGATGCTAGTAACCACAACTGTGCACACCAAATAATGAGAGAGAGAGAGAGAGAGAGAGAGAGAGAGAGAGAGAGAGATGACTTTCAAAGTATTCGCGACTTTAACTTAAAATGTATGAATTTTGTTGGCATCCTCGCTCAATCCGTTTATAACTGCTTAGTAATGTCAAAACTAAAGTGTGTGTAAGTTCAATATGTAATTATAATAAAATATTACCTCGGTCAAAAATGACATTACTACCAATGTTCACAATGCTCGTAAATTGAAGATATTTGTTATAATTGACAGAAAATAAAACCATCGTCATCACAATGATTAACATTGTGGGACCAACCTATGGAAATTTATGAGGCCTGATTTTAATATGTTATGTTCTAGAAACAGTATGACCTTTAAAACTTTATATTCAATATTATATACTTATGTGTAATAACTATCATTAACGTTATGATGTAGAAAATGTAATATTAATAAAATCCAAGATGCGCTGCTAATAGCTGGCATATACTAAACATTCATAGAGGCATCTGGCCGAGACTAGCTATTGCCTCACCATCCCAGCATTTCTTTTACACACAATAACCAACGACTTTACTAATCATCACAATATTGTGGTTCATCTATGTCATGTTTGTTATGTAACAGATTTATATGTTGACATAATTATAATTTAGTACAGTATTACTACTAACAACCCTCTCTCTAACTTTCCTTCGTAAATCATGCACCACGTCATTCCCAAGCCTATATACCGCTCCATTACCATACCCTTGATTTACTCCTGGCATGTGTTTCGAAATTTGCGAGTCGAAACTGGATGTTCACACCATGTATGGTACAAACATTGACAACGCTGAGTGATGAACGTGGCAGTGGAGGGGACTGTACTTGCATACCTTTCCTATGGCGCTATCCACTCCATTTTAAGTGTTTTGGAGTAGTTCTTCGTATCCGAATCACTTATGACAGTAATTGTAGGTTTAATCGGTGCTATATAACTTTCAATACAAATGCTGCTGCCAAAGCAGCTATTGAGGCAAAATATTCTCTGACTATGGGGGATACTGCAAAGTTCAGATGATGCAGTCCACCAATGTAGTTGACAGTGACAATGACTGACAAATCAGTGATGGATTATGCAAGCCCTGTATGGGCCTCAAACCTCGCTGAGACTCATCACAACACACTTCAAACCATACATAACAGCTGAGCCCTAAAGAAAATCACAGGCTGCACAGCTACCACACCTACAGACCACCTACATTATGAAACCCAAGTCCTAAATATCAAGGACTATATTGATATGAGAGACACACAAACACTTGCTGCAGCCTCCACAACTCACACCATCCACTACACTACATGGCACAACATCCACACATGCCAAGGAACATCAAAACAACACCCAGTACACGATACCATACAAAAATACTATCATCTCTTACACCCTGCCCACGCCAAACCAATCTCCAGAAACATATCCATACTCAAATCACTCATCAGTCCATCCAAACACTCAAAAACAACACACAGCTGCATGCACGACTTCCTGACATCCACTCATCATAATCAGCTCATCCCCGTGAGGACAGAGTCCACCAGGCCAGGCTGCGGTGTGGCCACCATTCGGCCTTTCTGACATATCAGAAGAGGCGGGATGGAGCCATTGCGGATGCCTGTCCGAGATGCAATACAACACCCCATTCTTTTTAAACACATTATTGAAGACTGCAACGTGCACAACCACCACACTCGCCAACATCACAACATATACTCTCTGAGGGCATTGTGGGAAAGCTCGGTTCAGGCCATTGTCTTCCTCAGAAACTCGGGGCTTCTCGGCCAGACAGCTTGAGGAACTTCAACAACAACAAAAGCCCTAACATTTTTGATGACTCTGACCCGCATTGACCACTGCGCGTTGCCAATGTTGAGCCACCCAGATATTCGAATCCCGAACGAAGCGAAGCACTCATGACCTCCATCTCCCCAACTCAGTCGTCCCTCCCTCCATCTCACTCGGTCATGAGTGCTTTGGCAACGCACAGTGGTCAACGCGGGAGTGGAGCCAACTGTACCTGAGTGAGGAACGTCGGGTTCCTACACCCTTTTGGTTTGTGGCTTACTACAGGGAGGGACGTGGTATCCTTATCCATGCTTCCCGTTATCTGGAGAAGGAAATAGGATTACTACCAATTGGCCACATAAAGAAATATGGTAAGGGCACTTTAATCAGAGCCAAAGATCTTACACAGGCCATGATGCTCCTCAAGCTCCCCTGTCCTTCTGATAGCATGTTTGAATCTATCAAACCACATCGAACATATAATTACAGCAAGGGGCGTATATATAATGATGACCTGTATGAACTTTCAGAAGAGAACATTCTCGCTATGTGCCCAGACAATGTCCAACGAATAACAAAGATGAAAGGCAGTAAAAATATGATCATCCTTAATTTATATGGCTCGCATATTCCAGATTGCATTAATATTAACCCTACCTCTGTTGAGGTGAAGCCATTTGTTGAGCATCCCTTACAGTGTTTCTGTTGTTATGAGTTTGGTCATGGGAAGAGGAACTGCAACAATCATTCCCGGTGTGGTAATTGTTCTGCTCTTGACTCACATCATCTGGGTGTCGGTCAGAGAGTTACTGGTTTTACTGCAGGGATGCTTACCTCTAGCGTTCTCGCCAATATCCAATTTATCAGCACTGGTAGTGCCAGAAGGCAACTCAACTTCAGGTGACAGAAGGATGGTGGTCTGAAGTGAGAGCATTTCTTAAATTACGCTACAAAATTGCTTCTCTGTCTTGGAAACTTTATCAGACACTCATTCTGGTGAACCTTTAACTGATGACAATTCTCAGACATTAGCTAAAGGTGTCCATGTGGTACAGGTTCACACTGCCACACGCTCTCCAAAAAGGAAACTTAAGTCACCTAAACTGCCACAGAGATGTCTTCGTAGTTTCTCTGCCTCACTTGACTCCATAGATGTTCCTTCTTGCAAGGCAACCATCTCTGTGGAATCTTCCATAGTTGCCTATCAATTTCACCAGAAGCGTTATCGAGGCTCTGATGAAACTCTTGATTTAACAGATGTTCCCCCTCGCAAGCTTCCTTCGGGATCATTAGAAGGGCGTTAAGTGAATGTTGATTACTCGGATGTTGTGACTTTAAATGATTCAGTTTTTCTTCCGCTTGAGCAGTAGAGTGATTCTACCTCCTGTATTATGGATGTTGATGTATCTGCCTGTGTCAGTGATACCACTACTGTACAGGATAATACCAATGTAATTGTTTCTAAGAATATCCCTGCTCATATACGTTCACCTTCTTCTAACATATCAGATGCTTCAGGGACTCGTCTACAGGTCCCAATTACTGCTCCAAGGAATACTCCTCGGGTTCGCTCTTCTTCTAGTGGCCCAGGATTAGACAAAACTTGTACTTGTACCACCTGTACTTAAGGTCAATGGAATTAAGATTATGGATGGTATGACAGTGGCCAATACCATGGCAGAGACTTTTGCTAGAGTCTATAGCCAGGACTCTCGACTTAAGGCTGTGAGGCATGGGTTAAGAGCCAAGAGGCGCACTGTCCTGGATTTCTCAGGGAACAAGAATAAAAGTTATAACCATATATTCACCTTGAGAAACATGCATTCCGCTCTCTCTCTCTCTCTTCGGCGACACTTCTCCTGGGCCAGACAACATCCCATATGCAATGTTGGGATGCTTGGGTGAGGGAGCGATCTAATTTATTTTAGCTTTATAATTATATCAGAATCTGGCTGGAGGATGTCTTCCATTCTGGGTGGAGGGTTGTTACCATCCTTCCTTTCCCCAAGCCGGGCAAGAACTCTAGTGTTGCCCTTAAATACTGACCAATTGCCTTGACCTCCTGTCTCTCGATAAATTATTTGAAAAGATGGTGAATGACAGACTGGTATACTTCTTGGAACGGAGTGATTTTCTGTCTTTGTACCAGTCTGGCTTTCGTAAACATCGTTCCAATACAGACGTTCTAGTCTGGTTGGAATCTGCTGCATTTGAGGCCTTTGCATGACATCAACACCTTGTCTATGTAATCTTTGATTTAGATAAATCATATGACACTACATGGTAATATGGCATCCTGTAGCGGCTCCATGTATATGGCCTGCGGGGTCGCCTTCCATGCTTTCTTAAGGAATTTCTCAGTGGTCACAGTTTCTATGTGAGAGTTGGTACAACCTTCTCAGCATCTGTTGCACAAGAGGAGGGCGTCCCCCAGGGAAGTGTCCTCAGAGTCATATTGTTTGCAGTAGCAATTAATGCCATTGCCTCATCCCTTCTGAAATGTATAGCCAACTCGATGTATGTACATTGACGACCTAGCAGTCTGGTTTGCTGCTTCCCGTATGTCAGTGGCGGAGCGACGCATACTGCTTTCCCTTTACAGGGTGTCACGTTGGATTGGTTCTCATGGGTTTCTATTTTCTCCTTCCAAGACAGATGCTATGCACTTCTGCCGCATCCAAAGCATCCACCTCGATCCGGACTTTTTCATGTATGGTCATCGGAAAAATTGTGTCGAGGAAATTCACTTTTGGGGTCTCCTTTTTGATAAACATTTGACTTGGGCTCCCCACTTCCATGCATTTGAGGTCTGTTGCCTGAAGGCTCTTAACCTGTTGAGGGTCCTGGTCCATACGTCCTGTGGGGCTGATCGGGCCAACCTTCTCCACCTATAGCATGTTTTTATTAGGTCAAAACTCGACTATGGATGTAAGGAGTGCTCCTCTGCTATGGATGCCCATCTCAGAGTTTTAGACCCTGTTCATCATGGTGGAGTACGTCTGTTGACTGGAGCCTTCAGTTCGTCCCCAATCCCCAGTCTCCTGGTGGACGCTGATAAGCCACCTCTTAATCCCCGTCGCCAGTCCTTGACGGTTCATTGTTGGCATCTATTACATCGACTTCCTGACTCCGTTCCCTACTTGGCAGTGTCATCTGATATCATGTCTCAGTACTACCTTTCACATTCTCGTACACCATGACCCTTTAGCTTCTGGGTCAGGAAGGCTTTGGAGCAGATGGGCATTGATGACTTCCAGATTTGTCCTATGAGGGTCCCCAGGGTGACTCCATGTTTTTTTATCAGAAGACTTCCTCTGCACCTGCTTTACAGACAAGAAGGAATATTTTCCTCCTCCAGTGGCTCGTTCTCTCTATTTAGAACTTGCCTTCACTCTCAGGGAATCCCTCCCTGTGTACACTGATGAGTCAAAGTCTGATGCAGGAGTTGGTTTTGGAATTGTCTTTCCTGACTTTTGTCGTGGCGGAAGGCTCCCTTCTGTTATGTCAATTTCGACTGCTGATATCTCGGTCATTTTATATGCCCTGCAAGTGATATTTACTCTCCCTCAGCTTTCTTTGACTATTTGTAGCAATTCCTGTAGTGTCTTGCAAGCCTTGTCCTCCTGGGTCATCATGGCCGCACATTTACTTTTTGTTGGGTCCCGGCCCATGTAGGTGTCGTTGGGAATGAGTGGGCTGCGGTCTCCAATTCTCAGCCTCCTGCCTGGCATCATCCTGTTCCTGCAGTGGACCTTGGACCATATATATATGCTACCGTTCGTTCCTGCTGGCAGGACAGTTGGGACGCCGTTGGGGCAAACAAGCTCCGCGACATTCGTCAGTGCCTTGGTTTTTGGAGCTACAGCGGCTTCTCCCGCCGGTGGGAGAGGGCCCCTGTCCGTCTCCGCATTGGCCACACATTATTAACTCATTGCTTTTTAATAGAGAGAGCACACCCTCCCTATTGTGATGATTGTCTGGTCCCTCTGACATTGAGGCATCTTATTGTTGAGTGTCCCAGTCTTGAGTACCTGCGTCGTAGGCACCTTTGCGAGTACCGGGCTGGTGATGGTTCTTACAGTATCTCCCAAGTACTCGGGGAGGAGGCTTGTAGTGTGGGAGGAAATACCCTCTCCTATTTTGATTTTATGATATATATGGTTTTATATGGTTTGATTTTTTTTTTTTTTTAGTTAAGGGACCCTGTGATATAGTAAAAAAAATTGGAGTTAAGCGAGTCCTTCAAATATTGCCACGAAACACCACTTATACGGAAGGAGTTTGTTTCGTGGCATAGTCAGGAGGAATCAGAAGCCTCCAGTTTCTATACACGATCACCGGGGCCTTAAGTCGACGTGTTCTTTTAGTAAAATTGTGCTTTTAAGTTTGTGTGTCCTTTAGTCATGCTGCCTATTCCTTTCAGGTATTTATGTTTTATTAATTATGTGGATGACAATTTTTTGTTGGTTGGTATATGACCCTAGCTGTGGCACCGTCAGATGCCTAGTTGCATAAAAAAAATCAATTAATCAATCGTTCGAGGGTCCTGCACTGACGCTTGAGCCTACCCACCCCAAAAAATGGAAATGAGGTATTGATGATGATGATGCTGATGATGAGGATGATGTGGCAAGATAAATACTTTACATAACTGAGTATGGAAGAATAATTTGTTAGCTTCTTATAACTAACCAGAAATATATAAGTGTATAGAAGACGGGTATGGAGAAAGCAGCCTGTAACCAACGCCATGGCCGTATGTAATAGGCTATAGCAGGCAGTATCATGTAGCCCAGGGCATAAGGTAGTAGGTATAAGGAACCAACGAGAGTCCGTTGTGATGGTGAACCCCACTCCATACCTGAAACACACAAATGGAGCTTTGGTCATTGACTATGTTCATGAGAATCACTTCATTGTCACACGTTATTACAGTTTTATTTGTATAAGGTGGTGAAAATTTGTTGTCAGATCGCTAGATATCCTCACTTCTAGAGTAAACATTCAGAAAGGATCAGTATCACAAGAAGTAAATGAATTGCCAGATACAACTTACAGAGGATAACTGGTCCCATGTAGTAGCCAAAGTCAAATGCTTGGTGCATCATCCTAAAAAACATAAAAGTCTCCACGTTGGGTGAGCCTATGGTGAGGAGACTGGTCAATATTGACGACACTGAGGAGAAGAGCACAGCCTTCCTCCGTCCAATACTGGAAACACAAGTCACAAATTAGGACATATATTGATAGCAGTGGATATGTGGCTGGTAATTCCTCTAAAGAACCTGTGATGTAGTCAGATAATTGGAGGTAAATAAGTCCTTCAAATATTGCCCAAAAACACCACCTATATGGAAGAAGCGTGTTTCGTGGCATAGTCAGGAGGAATCAAAAGCCTTCACTTTCCCTACACGATCACAGGGTCTTTAAGTGTGCAGTAAAACAGAACCTATAAGGATGATTTAAATAGGATGTGCAAATAATATGTATAAATACTTTGCTCAAGGACATAACTTTTGCAAATGGTTCCAGAGGGAAATCTGTGACTAAGATGTTTTGTGATGGTGCTCAAATAGAAGTTGTTGAGGGATTGGACGTGATGATAGAGGTTGTGGTCTTTGTTGACAGTTGATCGAGGCAACATCATATAATAATTACTTACTAAAATTATTTTTTATTGTTGTTATCTAACACTCATTACCGTAAAAAGCAGACTGTATCAGCTTTGCCATGTTATATGCCTTAAGGGACATCGTACTGCCTGTAGTCAGAAAATTGGGGATAAGTGAGTCCTTCAAATGTTGCCACAAAACACCACCTATATATATTTCGTGGTATAGTCAGGAGGAATCATGCACGATCACAGGGTATTTAAGGGATTACCTGCTGAGGAAAAATTGGAGGGCTACTGATTCCTCTAAAATATGCCAGGAAACAGACAGACGATTTCAATGTATTGTACTTTACATTAAAGGGAGGAATCTGTTGTGGGTTAAGTGATGGGCTAATGATTTCTCCAAATTATACCACAAAACAGATCCCCCATTAGTAACACTGGTGTCGACTGTTTCCTGGCATAATTTGGAGGAATCAGTATCCCTCCAATTTACCAACAACAGACTCCTCCCGTAATGGGGTATCTGTTTCGTTGTACAGTGTTGAAGAATCAATAACCCTCTTATTTATCGAGAGAGTATGTACCCCATTATTTACGTATGTCGTTGATATTCCAGACATGCATAACTTACTCTACTCCTACCTTTGACTAATCAAAATATGATTGACCTACGCTTCCAGAAGATATCCAAAGAACAGACTACCGATGAGGGTCCCCACCTGCTGGATAGAACTGGTGGTGGAATACAAGGCTCGTCTCTCACAGGTCAGGTCCCACTGAAAGGGTCACCACATGCCAATGATAATGTTTATAAATATAGTGGAGGAATATTTAGCATTTACATATCGTGATAGAAGTCTGAAGGGGCGTATAAGAATAATTGTAAATACAGGAAAAAAAACTGTGACTTAGCAAATCATGTACAGTTAATCATACTACATGATGTAAAATTTACTAAGATCATTATACCGTTCTGTGAGAATTTTTGGAAGGAATGTGTATGAATAGGCCTATAGTTTTTTCCTTACCTCCGTGACTACACTTGACTCATATTGAGAAGTGTTGTAGATTCTGGAGGAACAGGACAAAAGAGTGTCGTTGTCATTGTTGTTAACAGAGGGAATGTTACTCATCGCTTCGTTAAATCCGAGTTGTGCAGCGGCCGTGTAGTTGTAGTTGTGCATTAAGCATCCTTCTCGTTTACCAGTCACGTTACTGTAGAATTGAACATTGTAAACCAAAATATTGGATTTTTCCACAATGTACAGTCGTCGGCAAAAGTCCTGTCGCCTCACTTACTTCACCGAGGCAAGCAATGTTTATAGACTCGGGATTATTAGGTGTAGAAAACATGCGTATTTCTCGAGTCCATGAACACTGTGCGTCTCAGTGAAGCAGGTGAGGCGACAGGACTTTTGCCGCCGACTGTACAATACATTTTATCAAACGCCAGAGTGTTACAACATATTAAACAATATCTGACGAGTACATCCCTTCCATCCGTTTGTTATCTAAAGAAAATGACAAAGTATATCGTAGTGTGAACTGGGATACAATTGTGGTTAAAATATAGATATAGTTATATACCTTAGAGGAATTGCGAAGGTAATGATTTGTTCTTGGGTCCAGTTGGCTTCCATTAACTCAGACACTCGACACCAGTAGTCAGGAGTGGCTCCCAGGTATTGGTAAGTCATCACACCGAATGGAGTTGAGAAACTCCCTGAAGGAAAACATAACAAAACATTATTCTTCCTATCTCTCAAAGATATTCATAACATAATAAACCTTTCCATTATTTATTTGAGAACGGATTAGTTTGTTTTGCGTTGAAAGTTTTCAGTCCTAATTAGGAATATGATTGTACGACTAGGCTACTGTAGGTGTTAAAGAGACACAGTCAGATAATTACCAAAGGCACATACGATGAAAAGAATAATATTCCAGCGACCATTAGTGCCCACAGCCTCCAGCAGGTCCTCAAAAGTAGTGAGGGGTTTTATGTTGCCGTTGTCCACGTGTGTCGAGTCAGTGAGCAAGATGACTTCAGTTTTGGTGTCATCACTACCCAACACACCTTGTGGATCACCAACTTCCATACTCCTAAGTGAGAATTATTTATTTATTTTACTGTATTACAGATGAATCAGTTATTAGTTATATGAGAATGTTGAAAGGGATGTGTTTATTATATAGCAGATGGATTACTTAAAGTGAAAATTTGAGTTCTCAATTATATGAGAATTGAAAAGGATGTGTTTATTATATAGCAGATGGATTAAAGAGGTATTTTGAATTAACAATTATATGGGAAACTTGAAAAGGATGTGTTCATGATATTGCAGATGGATTAATCAAAAAGTAAATTAGAGTTATCAAACAAATATACTGTATAACAAATTTCAAAATGGTTTGCCCACTAACTAATGACTCACATAATGTACAGTTTAGCAAGAAGAACATGCAAGACAAATGTGGCTGTATATGTCAAAATCTTCACCACCACTCAAAGTTCAGCCAATCACGTTTCACCTTACATTAGCTCTAGCTTCTCAGTGATTCATTCATAAAGATACAAGGGCTTACTACAAACAACTGCATGCCCGATGTTGCCATAATTATATTTAAGAGTATGTAAAGTAAAGAGAGGACACTCGCGACCGTCACTATTGGGAGAATGTAACAGCGGGAACAGTGGCGCCGCCCGACGGCAAGCTCGTCAGACTACACGTCAACACCAATGCTCAATGCTACTTGTCTTGTTGTTATCGCTTATGAAAATTAGAAAAAAAAAAAAAAAAAAAAAAAAAAAAAATATATATATATATATATATATATATATATATATATATATATATATATATATATATATATATATATATATATATATATATATATATATATATATATATATATATATATATATCTGTATTATATGTATGTATGTGTGTCAAATATTAATAGTAATAATAACAAGACATCATTCGATTGCAACACCGCCCCTTAAACATCAATAGTTGTCTCAATACCTTTTTTGGCAACTCTACACTCGCGATACGCATTTTCTGACCAAAGACGAACGGCAGGTAAAGTCATGGTCTAATGTACAGTCGGCGGCAAAAGTCCTGTCGCCTCGCTTGCTTCACCGAGGCACCGATGTTCATAGACTCGAGATTATTAGGTGTAGAAAACGTGTGTATTTCTCGAGTCCATGAACACTGCCTGTCTCGGTGAAGCAGGTGAGGCGACAGAACTTATGTAGCTGACTGTACAACACACACACACACATACCCTGCATTCGAACTCAGCCTCTATAGGTGTACTGGGTTCGGAAATGAACAATACCAGGCGATTCGAAGGTTTCTGCTCCTCACACTCTGGTCAGAAATTATGTATCACGAGTGTACATTAGAGCGACTTTGCCCAAAAGGTAATCATTTTGCTTTCTAATGAATATCTATCAATAGAAAAAAAATGAACATCATACGGCTAAACCTGTGGACGCTAGACTGTTAACAAACACACGAACAGATAAATAAATAAATATCCGGCACCGAAAGCAATACACCACCCCCTTCGGGTCGGGGCAGTGTAATAATTACTATTCGCTCTCTCTCTCTCTCTCTCTCTCTCTCTCTCTCTCTCTCTCTCTCTCTCTCTCTCTTGTCACATATTTCTCCCCCTTCCACTCTCCCTCTTCCTCTCCCTCCTCTCACATTTTCCCTCCAATTGGCAACTTCTTCCCTTCCGTCCTGTTTGGCACGCTCTCTCTCTCTCTCTCTCTCTCTCTCTCTCTCTCTCTCTCTCTCTCTGTGTGTGTGTGTGTGTGTGTGTTTTTGTGCGTCTCTCTATCTGTGTGCGTGTGTGTGTGTCCCTGTGCCCACCTTTCCCTCGTATAACTGAAAATAATTTCTCCAAGCAATCCTGATTGAGTCTATTGGTTAGCAAGTAAGACAACTTGTTCTCTGAATGTAGCTCAACCCACAACTGTATCAGACCAATTTATGTTCATCTGACAACCAAGGAAACAAGGCAGTTTGCGAGGACCCAATGATTTAGTATTAGCGAACCATGTCAAGCAGCCAGATAGAAATTCCTTGTGACCTGAATTTACACTAAAGGCATGTCTCATTTTAGCAGCACTGGTACGAGATCCAAGATTGGTTCCTTATTTCAACAAAGTAAATATTTAATAAAAATAGCTTCCGTAAATACATATAAGATGATACTTTATCCTTCTTGGAGTAACACTAGACGATTTGAAATACTATAGGACAAGCTCTTAAGGGGGTGTGTGAATAGGGGGGGACAGGCTTGGGGGGGGGGGCGGGGGTAGTTTTTTTTTGGGGGGGGGTTAGCGGGTTTTGGGTTGTGCGGGAATAAGGGTCAGGCTTGGGGGGGGATTAGAGGAATGCGGGAATAGGGGACAGGCTTTCTACCCCTCCCCCAAGCCTGTCCCGCTATTCCCGCACCCCCCCCCCCACCCCCAAACCTGTCCCCTACTCACACACCCCCTTAATTAAGGCTGAGGTGCAATGAATTAATGATAATACATAAATTCCTCCAAAGTGTCATCCATTTTAGTCGATGGATTCCTGAGACAAATTTAGATGAGAGAGCATTAATCGTGCCAATAACCTAAGTACACCGATGGGGGACTGTAGAGGTGCATGGGTGAGGGAGTGGGAGAGTGGGAGGAAGATTTAGGACATAATGAGGGAGGGAGAGGTGGGGAACGAGAGAAGGATGTGGAGGAAGATTCAATAACAGAAGACGAAGAGAGGTGAGGGATGGAGGGAAGGATGTAGAGGAAGATTTAGTAAGAGATGAATTAATAGAGGGAGGGAAGTGGAAGAATATTCAGGAAAAGAAGATGAAGAGAGTTAAAATGTGAGTAATATTAAATGAAATCCGTCAGTGAAGTCATATGCATGGGTCTTTGTTCTCTCCTCAAATAATAATCTTCGTGAATCAACATCTCTTCAAATGCATACAAGAGACTCGAGTTGAATATGAAGCTATTGCATGATGATATTTTACAGTTATGTCTCCTTTTAAAATTGATCAGTGTAGCAAACTAATAAACTTATTCAAAGAACACTGTGATTGGTTATGAGACCTAGTGGCTTCTGATTCCTCTTGACTCTGCCACGAAACAAACTCCTTTGATGTAAGTGGTGTTTCTTGACAATGTGTAAAGAACTCTCTAACCTCCAGTTTTCTGACCACATCACATGAGAAAGATCACATTAAAAAAGAGGAAGTTTATGTATAATAAAATAATCTATAATTCAATTTTTCCAGAGATAGAATAAGGTTTTCAATGATATCCATGCTCACTACAGCACTCATTACTTGGCACAACATAAAAGTTCATAACAGAGCACACTCCTGTTGTTCACATGCTTTCATATTTCGATAAAAATGGGTCACTGGATTAAGACAAATTGTTCACCGTAAATGCATGTGGTGACAAATTCAATCAATGGCACACGTGGTATATTTTTATACTGTCACCAAGGTCAGGCTGAGTGAAAATGACTGGTTCGCACACCTATGAGTCACTTCAGCAAGCAGTGATGTATGTTACTAATTACACAACTACGGTACAATTTGTAATATTCGCATACCGGAGTCCACTCAACTATGAATTTAAGGCACACTGTAAAATGAAAGGGAAGATGTGAATTTTCTCCACTGTAGAGGCTAAATATAAGTAATGATACTCGTCCATCGTGCTTTTCAGAAAACACTCGAGGTCATCTGTGACCAAGGAGAGGGTGAGCAGTTAGTGTGAGAGCGTGTACAGCGAGAATGAAGTGAGGAGAAAATTGCTCAGAAAGAGACACAGAAAAAACAAGCACCAACTAAGCACAACTAGACGTAAATAGCAGGCAGGGGGACACTGGCTGGTGAGCTGGCGGACTGTAACATCATAGTTTATTCCTTTATTGGCCATGTGGTGTTGTGAAGAATGCGAAATGTTTATGACAACTAACCGTTTTGTTAATACATGGAGGGAAAAAGTGGCCCATCCAGAATGTGACAACACGATACAACACCAACCAATGCTGAGGGATTTTGTTTATAGTGACAACTGAAGGAATGAGTAGGTAGCCTTCATTTCACCAACAGCATTACATACCCCTTTGATTACAACAACATCTCACTGTAAACAACTACATGAATATTAACCCATAACACACAACTTAAGTTTTGGATATTTTACTTGGACTTAAACAAGAACTTTTTAGCTTCACATCAAAGAAAAAAAATCTTCCAATAAAGAGGGGATGAAATAATGATGTTGGTAATTATTTAGTTTAAGATAATACTGCCAAGAAAAAGGCTGCATCGACAAAGGTGTGTGTTATTTTGAAAGGGCAAAGTTTGAAGGAATTCAGGAACCTCCACTTCCCCCACACCAACAACAACAACAACAACAACAACAACAGCATCTCATCCCCTCCGTTCGTAGAAGAAAAAGAGTTCTGTAAAATAAAAATATAAATTGTCTGGTTTGAGTTCCTAGGAAAGAGGGAGATGAACGACCCCTTCATCCCGTCTCTGCCTTGTTGTCGTTATGTAGATTTGATCGCATTTAAAGTTATACTGTGTTGGCACAACCGGGTTCCCGTGTGTAAGAGCTCTAACAATGACACAGCGAGTAAAATTGCAATTGTATATATTCATTATGCTTATGATAACGGAAGTGTTTGACCTGTGTTTAAGCGTCTTATTTCTGTCATTTTAGCGTGGTTCGAGAATTTGAATAACGTAATTGATTGATTGATTATTTTGATGCAACAAGGCATCTGGCGGTGCAACAGCTAAGGTCATATATCTCTCAACATAAAATAGTCTTCCACATAATTAAAAAACATGATCACACTCTAAATATTCTTCATTTCCCTGAAATGGATAGGCAGCATGATTAGATGACACACAACTAAAAAGCACATTTTTACTAAAAGAGCCTGTCGACTAAAGTAAAAAATATATAAGAATTGAAACTAAAAAATATCAAACCATCATCATAAAACCACAATTTGTAGAGTAGGCCAGCCTCCTTCACACAGGGGAGAGTGTGCCTGGTGTGCTTTATATTGTCCACCTACAAATTAATTCTTAGAAAATTGTGTGTTGATAAAAAATGGAAAACAATGACTTTATAGTTCTTCTAGAAGCCTGGGCATTACAGCTGACAGAAGTAGTACAGTTCTTGTCGTGAGAGGGTGTTTTTTTTTGTGTCCCAAATTTGAGGATTTTTTCCATTTCCTACATTCGTCATGGCATCCACAGGTAGGTATTGATAATTGTCATATGCTATGTATTTCTGCCTGGCATACTTATTTTTTCTTTCAAAGGATGTATCTTGCATATGTTGCAGTTTGAAAGCTGAAACCGTTACCGACTTTGAGAAATACATAACTAAAACTTAGTGTTCTGTATATAGGTCACCAGGCATATATGACATAAATGTATATATAATTTTTAAATGCTTTGAGCTATATAATTTCTCTTCATAACTCTAAACTGAAATAAATTATATGCTCTATGAACTTTATACACATATGTTCTTGTAGTTTATAGTGTTATTTGCTTTTCAGTAACCTCCAATCAAGCTTGTTTTATAGCAAATCTGTCGAACCAGCCAGCTATTCATTCGAGGAAAACCGATTCGCTTTGGTTTCAAAGCATGGTGTAGTACAACGACATTGGGTTACTTAGCATGGTTTGATTTATATCAAGGAATAGGTCAAAACTAAGAAAACAACCTTGGTTGTTGTTGTTGTATATCCCCGGACTGACTGGCCGAGCAGTCCCGAGTCTGGTTGACCGAAGACACGCAGATGCTCGGACCCCCAAATGGGAGTCAGGGTGATAATGAGATCTGTTTCTTCGAAGGCAACAGACGAAGAGAGTGCTAGTTCACAGGTATATACCCCCAAGCCAACATTCCCACCATCTGTAGTCTTCCTTGTTGTGTCACCCAATCGGGCGATCTCATCAGCTACTCAGAAGGAATGAGAAATAGTGAGAGAGACAGACAGAACAGGCCAGGGTGTAGTAGAGGATGCCAAATTCCTCATTTCTGGATAGAACCAGCCCACAACCTTGGTTTAAGGGGAGATCTAGTAATGGAGTTTGCTAAGACACTTCTAAATCACAACTGAAAGGCATATCATTTGTGCTTTGATAATTTTTTTACCAGTGTGAAGATGATGACAGCACTCAAAGGAATTACAGTATAACCAACAGGAACTGTGTGGGATAATAGAATTGAAAAGTGCCCACTGTTGAAACAGGAAGAAATGAAGAAAAAAGATAGGGGGGTGTATGATTACAAAGTAGACACCAAAAATGAGGTATTTCTGTGTTGCTGGAATGACAATAGTGTTATAACTGTGTGCTCAAATGCTGTCGGCATAGAACCAATTTCCATGGTATCACGCTTTTCTGCCAAAGAGAAAAATATAATTCAGGTGCAACAACCATACCTGATCAAGGTATATAACAAGAACATGGGTGGAGTTGACAGAATGGATCAAAATATCTCAAAGTATAGAGTAGATGTAAGGGGAAAAAAATGGTATTCATGCATTGTGACGTATTGTATTGATGTGTCAATCAATAATGCTTGGCAATTGTACAAGTTGTGTGAGGGAAGGGATGCAATGGACCTCCTTGCATTTAGGCGCAGCATTGCACGTTTCTATTTAGAGCGTTATGCAAATCTTCCATGCCAGGGTAAACGAGAAAGACCAAGGAGTATGCCAGATGAGGCCAAGTATGATATGCATGCACATTATGTTGTTCCACAGAGCAGTCAAACACGATGTGCTCACTACCACAATAAGACAACAACAAAATGTGAAAAATGTAACATAGGTGTTCATGTGAAATGCTTCAAAGAATATCATACAAAGTAGCCATGAAAGAGATGAAAAACTCTCAGGAAGAGAAGGAAGCATTGCTATTTTCTTTATTTTTCAATTACAACATAGCACATTCAAGTGATGTTCATTTTATTGTAAATGCAATGTAAGATAAGAAAAAAAGATTTTTTTAATTGATTTGCCTAGCATCCTATATATAGGACACTAAATATTTTGTAGATGGAATAGCAAATTTTGTTAACAAACGATATCAATGTGTTAATTGTGTCTAATAAGCCCTACATGCAGTGTATCACACCAACAATTCAATTATTCCCACTTTAGGCACAAATTGGTTAAACACTACAAGCATCCTTCCCGAGCGCATATTTACCAAGGTTAACTCATTACAATGTCATACAGAGGGCGAAATATGAGCCAATCACAGCTCGAGTTTATCCAGAGTAACTATTACCAACTCACCAACTCAGAAAACGATCTTTAGTAACACTCTTGCATTGACAAAAATATCACACTAAATCATACAAGTGTTAAAATAAGCATAATACTTTCAGAGATAAGGCTATTTTATATTATTTAAATATGATATAAACTCCATCAATTGTTGCTTAGCTTTCATAGTCATGATAGAGCCGAATTCTATTATTTGTCATTTTTTTGCTTGGTATATTTGCAGGTTTATTTGAAATACTTTACAGAATGTTATGAATATGACTATTAATATAATTTTAACTTTTGTAAACCCACAAAACAAAATAATTTTACCTAACCTAATTAATCCAAGGTATGAATTGAATGATGTACTGCTACATACAGTGTAGCCTAATAGACCTAACCATATTTCAAACGGTAACTCAAAAATTACAAGCCAATAATTAATGGGGTTCTATATTTTTATATAATTACATATCTTTTTAAAATCGGCATGCAATTCCGTAGGTGGTATATTTGCTAAAAATGAGTAGTTTAATGTATTAACATATGGCTACAATAGAGCTAAAAGAATAAGCGTGGTATGAACTACAAGTTCTTCTTGTCTCAAATACTGTAAACAAACTCTCGTTAAGCCCATGTCACACGGACACTTTTTCTGGCATCTTTTGGTATTTTGGTAGGAAAAGATGCCCGTACTGGTAGCAAGATGCTCGTACTGGTAGTAAACGGGAAGACGCGCATGTTCGTCTTCTTGCCACCAGTACGGGCATCTTTGTTTACATACAGGAGCTGCAGACGACGCCGCAGTCCACACAGTATAGAGTGATTCCTCACTATCGAGATAAATGACAAATTTTGGTTGGTCCAGGGATGTTGTAGCATGCATTTGTGAGATGTATCACGAAAACAGATGTTTGTGGGACACTATAAACCCAGGCTACAGCAAAAAAAAAAAAAAACACTGAAGAGATCAGTGTATAAGAATTTGGCCGAGTCCCTCAAGAAAGAATATCCTAGGGAGATGGCCTGCTTATCTGCGCACACACACACTTCTCTCTCTCTCTGTTGTTATTTCTTTGTTGTTGGTTGGTATTTTTTTTTCTCTCTCTCACACACACATACATTCAATCTCTCATTCTGTATCTTGCTGTCTCTCTCACACACACATTCATTCTCTCACTCTGTATTTTGCTCACTCATTCTCTCCCTCTCAGTATTTTGCTTGCTCTCTCTCTCTCACACACACACACTCTCTCTCTAAAAATTGGGAACGAGAGAGTGTATGTGTGTGAGGAGAGAGAATAATATTCTCTCACTCACTCACTCTCTAACTACTACTACTACTAATAATAATAAAGAATAATAATGAAAGAATATAATAAAGAGGTAAGATATATATAAATTATTGATAACAGAGACGCTTTCTTGGCATATAATGTGCCAGAACACACAAATTAAGGTCAAGCGCAGCAATACGACGTCGTCTCTGTTGGTCCATTGTTTGTTTTGGTTTCGGGAAGACGCCAGTGGAAGATGCTGGTAGACCAATCCACCGTGTGACTACACGCGCACTTTTTCCTACCAGTTCCTATCAGTTGGTAGCAAAATACCAAAAGATGCCAGAAAATATCTCTCGTGTGACACGGGCTTTAGCCAAGCAAAAAAATGACAAATAATAGGATTCGGCTCTATCATGACTATGAAAGCTAAGCAACAATTGATGGAGTTTATATCATATTTAGATAATATAAAATAGCCTTATCTCTGAAAGTATTATGCTATATTGGTGACAAGTTTCTTCTTTTTAAGAATATATTGTATGAAGGCGAATGAAATAGAAGCCGAAAAGTTGCCACAGACTGTATATGTTTCATGACATTGTTGCCAATACGCTTTCACACTTACTGTGGTATTTTTTATTTACATACGTCATTTCAAGTACCGAGAATAATTCCATTTTATTTATAAATCAACTTATTTTAACACTTGTATGATTTAGTGTGATATTTTTGTCAATGCAAGAGTGATACTAAAGATCGTTTTCTGAGTTGGTGAGTTGGTAATAGTTACTCTGGATAAACTCGAGCTGTGATTGGCTCATATTTCAGCCTATGTATGTAATGAGTTAACCTTGGTAAATATGCGCCCCGCCCCGCAGCCCGTTGAGTTGCCAAGTCGGAATAAACGTACATTTTATTTCAAATTTTACACGTTATTCTCAAATAAAATGAACGTTTATTGCGACTTTGCAACTTAATGGGCTGCGGGGCTAGACTAGAGAAAAAAAAAAAGATCACATCAATAGAGTATTTTCTTTTCAGAATTAATAAAGGATGCATTTGCCAAATTTTCGGGCAAAAAATTCCGGACACCCTGTATATATATATATATATATATATATATATATATATATATATATATATATATATATATATATATATATATATATATATATATATATATATATATATATAGTGGAAGTATATAAAGGCTTCATTATGAATAGAGAGATAATACAAGTGTGAAAACTATTGACGGTAATATGGAGGGCAAAAACATCCTCTTATTATGTCATGATACTGATTCCCTATTAGTAACATTGAAGTGATTTGTTTCCTGTTTCGTGGCAATATTTGAAGGACTCCTTTCTCTTCGATTTTATGATTACATCACTGGGTTCCTTAAGGACCCTGTGATCGTGTATGAGACTTGGTGGCTTCTGATTCCTCCTGACTATTCCACGAAACAAGCTCCTTCAAAATAGGTGATGTTTCGTGGCAATGTTTGAAGGACTCCCGGACTTTCAATGTTTATTACTACATCACGGGGTTCCTTAAAGGAATAATACAGTGTTGGTAAATCTGGAGCAACTGATTCCCCCAAACCATTCCAAGCAACAGGCTACCATTATTTTTGTTTACATGGTCTTGTTTTCCGGCATATTTTGGCATAGTAGGCGCTCTAATGTACTAAAATTATATAAACTCTCCCCTTAAGGATTGCATTGAGGGTTGAATCATGTATAGTTGTTGAATGATGACGTTCCTGGTGTGAGGACTTTTGGCACATATGGTGATAATCTGTTTTGTTCCTCCCAAAAAGTTGAAAGTGAGAAATTATTGCTCATAGTTCATTGTAACGAGATAGTTAATTGGTTTCACAGCGTGAACAGTTTAAAGTTGATCAGGTCGCCAAGTGTCCAATCAGTGCAGGACAAACTACAATAAAATTCGGCATATACGAAAGGCAGTGTATTTAGAAAAAAAATATTTGGATTACTCCCATTAGATGACAATGACTGAAGTTAATATTCAGTATACAGGAGGATGCTTTACTACAAATGGTACAAGTGGCAAGATATCATTCCACTATAATAGAATGTTTTATTTCAGCATTAAAGTCCATGTAACATCAAGCATCTTATTTAATTAATAGACGGGGTTATCATAAAGCTTAGCCCCGGTACTTTGAGCTTCATCAACACTTTGGAGACGACGGGCAGCATCGGTACTGTCAATATCACCAATGGAGAGTTGCAGATTAATCTTGGTACGAGCAAGATCATAGAAAGCGTTGTCAATTTTCTCAACCATCTCAAACTCGGTGCCTCCTTCTGCAAGAGTCTTCTTTAAAATGGAGGGCAGGAACTTGCGGATAACTTCGGCGAAACTGTCAGTATGAGACATGGTAAGAGGCTGAGAGCTGGCCACCACAGCCACGCCCAGCACACACAGGAATACCTGAAATTGGCAAATAATGGATTGATTATACTTATTGAGCTTTGAGAAAGATTTGGAAGTAAACCTGTAATTGGCAATTGGTGAAGTAATTGTTTTAGCTTTGAATATAAATAGGATGTAAATTAGTTTATAACATATTTTGGGATGTGAAAAAATGCAATTATTCCAAACTATATTATGTCTTGTTATTATTATATATGAGTGCATCATAAAACCTACAGCGACTTTCATGTTGGCTATTATTGATAGTAAGGTAAGGAGGTTGTGTAGATGGTGAAGGTCTTGAATAGACTATGTTGTGTTGTCCGGGGCCACCTCCTTATATACTCCTTGTCCTCCTCGCCACTGTAACGGTAACAAGTAGTTCATCTGTTGGTGGGTTTCCTTGAACGCTTCTCGGTAATCGGGAGGAGTAACAAGAAGACTGAGATCCGAGAATTACATCTGCGTTTATCACGTAGAGGCTGTGTAGGTAAACAAACCATCAGGGACTCATTTTTTTAGTGTTGTTTATGAATACAGTCCTCCACCTCCACTCTCAAACCAGTCATCATACGTCATTCATATATACAGTTTTTATATACACAGCTTAGCGCTATCAAATATTACAGTTCCACTCACATTTCACCCATTCCCTTTACCTCAGTGACCTCCTCTAGTTCCTCTTCCTTTGATATATTCTTCTTGGAGGACATTTAATACATATAGATATCCGTAAAGGACTTGAGGCCAATGGCAATAAACAGAAAATTAAGACTCATATTATGATCATGTACAAGGTAGGGATATTTACACATAAAAAAAGACTCCTAGAACACTTTATTAAGGGGTGTGGGTATAGGGGACAGGTTTGGGGGGTGCAGGAATAGGGGGACAGGCTTGGGAAGGGGGTATAAAGCCTGTCCCCTATTCTCATACACTACTAACCCCCCCAAGCCTGTCCCCCTACTCCCGCACCCCCCATACACTCCCGCACCCACCCAAAAAAACAGCACTCCCTAACACCCCCAAGCCTGTCCCCCTATACACAGATGGAAGAAATCCTTTACACACACACACACACACACGCTCAATTTCAGGCTTAAAAAATCACTGGGTTTCTATCACACTTTTTTAAGGGGGAAGTTTTGTGTTGTTTAAATCTGGAGCAACTGAATCCTCCAAACAATTCCATGCAACAGAACACCATTATTTTTGGTCCTTTGGTCCTGTTTCCTAGCATACTTTGGAGGAATCAAGGCACTCCAATGTACCAAAAAAGAATTACCACCTTAATTAAGAGGACTTGCCACATATATAGAGTTACATTATAAAATATAGGGATATAATGATTATTTCCCACCCATATATCCCCTCGAACAAGATTGTTATTGGCTGATTATTATAATGTGTGTGTGTGGCTTGACGAAGACGGGGTATAGGAAACAAGACGAAGTAGCCATGGCATATAGAGAGTGAAACTGTGGCCAACTGAGTAATGGCTTCACTTCATTCAATAACAATAAGAGAAAGTTGAGTACAATATAATTACACATAAGCTTGGAGGGATGGATAAGGAACAACAAACAATCATTGACACGAAGAAGCAAGTAGTGAAACATTGTCAATAAAAGCTCCTCTCCTCCTCCCTCTCCTCCTCCTCATATATACGGTGTTGTTATTCCTAACCCATACAGAAAATTATAGATAAATGTTTAAAAATGTTTAAATATGTTTCCTGGCATACTTAGGATTAATCAAGATGCTCTATTGTATCAAGAATATATGCTATCCCCTTACTCGTAATTGTACAGTCTGAAGGAAGCACTTTCACCTTCCCTTCCCTGTCAGACGTGGTGGTCGAGTTGTATTGTGCTTGGAAGAATTAATAGTCGTGGTTCCTAGAATTGTGTACATGCTCTAGTAGGCTAACCTTGCTAAGTATTCGACCTTGGGCATCAATAGCCTATGTAGGACCTACTGCATTTTTTCTCTTTTTTATCACAAATCTATGTTTACGTCTATTATCGCCAAGTTAGTATTACTTAAAGTAAGGCTAAGGATCAGGGCCAGAGTTACATGTTAAGATGGCCTTGGTACTGGAGTAATGCGGGCTCCTGCCAATCAATATGTCGCTGATGTTAAGCATAGATTACTATTATATTGTCACATTCTTATATTTCACCTCTATAATAGAGAGGGGGCCCAGTGCACGTGCCCCTTGTACCCAGCCCTAAATCAGACCTTAAAAAAGATATTACCAATGCATTATTACCCAAATCAAATCGTACCTTAACTTACACATTACGTTCTCTACCCTATACTTAATCTGAGCATGCTCAGGCGCGTACCTTACAGTATATACGTCCAGTTTATTCAAATGCATCGCGGTTCCCATAAACTCCACGTGTTTATATAAGCTACACGTGTATTTCAAACTGGCAATGAGTGTTAAAGTATGAATTTTCTTTTTTCTGGCTACACACAATATTAAAACTGGGCCCTTCATAAATATTATACTATGTTTGTTTTCTTCGCATTAGATTTTGTTCTTTACACGAATATATTCTGTTGAGCGTTAAGGGGGAAGTTTTGTGTTGGCTAATCTGGAGCAACTGATTCCTCCAAACTATTCCAAGCAACAGAACACCATTATTTTTGTTCATCTGGTTCTGTTTTATGGCATAGTGTACTTTTGAGGAATCTAGACACTCCAATGTACAGTACCAAAAAATAATAACCTCCTTAACATCTTATCCCTGAGAGGTGAAACGGAGCTCCCTTGTTGCTCTCCCGTACACAATAACAAAGATGAACCTCACTGACCTTTCAAGCAATTTCCAAGAAGTGAGAACAGGAATGGTCGTGGGTGAGGTGAGTGTGGACGCATTCTACCTTCACACGTAACGAGTAAGTTAATTAAGGGGGAAGTTTTGTGTTGGTTATTTAATCTGGAGCAACTGAATCCTCCAAACTATTCCAAGCAACGGAATATCATTATTTTTGCTCTTCAGGTCCTGTTTCCTAGCATACTTTGGAGGAATCAAGGCACTCCAATGTATGTACAGTACCAATAAAGAATTACCACCTTAATCCTCACCTTCTTCTACTTCCTCCTTCTCTATCTTCTCTTCATTCTCATCTTCCTCCTCCTCCTCCTCCTCTTCTGCTCTCTTCTCCTCTGGTTTCTTCTCCTCCTCCCATCGAGTCCACAAAGGTTAGAGGAAGTCGCTACTCCTTCTCTAAAGTAGGTTTGTATGCAGTGACAATGTTCAGATATATAAAGACATTGATAATAATAATAATAAGAAAAGAATGGAGACCAGAGGAAGGCGAGGATTCTGTCTTTGATGGTGTAGGACTAATATATTTTTATTTAACTAACTGCTCATCTTTTTTTTCTTTAAGCTGTCTTCTTTTCTTCAGGTTGGATTCATGGGGCTGGGGTCCTCGGATTGATAGAATGCTTGTATTCTCTCCCAGCGTTTTGTATGTGGCCTATTTTTTTATAATAATAATAGTAATGTACAGTTGTGGTCAATAATAATCACACATGAGTATCTCAAACATATTGCTGTCTAATGTTTTTACGTTCACATATGATGTTTTTGGTTTATGTAGTGCGTAGCTGCTTGTAGTTAATGAAAAGATGGTACAGTACTTAATTAACCTATTTATTGGAAAGTTTATCAGTAAAGGAACAGAGAAAACTAAGTCTTGTTAAGCTCTTACGTGAGTTACCACTACATGGATGGTTATTTTTGACCACGTCTGCACATCACATTGGTATGCATATGCAAGTAATGTAAACCAGAAGCTGCAATTATAAGTAAACATATTACGTTATTTAGTAACTAGCAATAGATATTCATTATTCTGTAAATCATCACCTTAAGAGGGAAGAACAGTGTTGGTAAATCTTGAGCAACTGATTCCTCCAAACCATTTCAAGCAACAGGTCACCATTATTATTGTAAATCTGGATCTGTTTCCTGGGATATTATGGAAGAATCAAAGGTATACTACTCCCTTCAGTAAGTTTAGTTTTATCCTTGTTTAAACACTTTTTACACACAGTCTGGACACTCGTTCATGACTATAACAAGGTGAAGATAAGAGTTCTGAGAATTTCATATGCCATGGAAATATGAACTTGCTGGCCAGTTTCTTGAAAGGGAGAACTTCTTTCTGGCAACAAACTGGAAGGTTACTGATCATCCCAAACAAAACAATACCAGGAAATAGACGACCTCAGTGATATAACTTGGGGCTCTGTTTCATGGCAGGGTTTGGAGGACTCAGTAGCCCTACAATTAACCAAAGACAGGTATCCGTCTCAACACAATGTCCTTTTCAGTTGCAATGATGGAGACCCATTCAAGTTCCATGTTTGTGCAATGCATTGTTATATATATAGATAGTATATGTTATATATTATATATATATATATATATATATATATATATATATATATATATATATATATATATATATATATATATATATATATATATATATACTTATCGTTCCTTGTTTGAGTACCATTGTTTCACTGGATATGTGTTCCCTTCGATCCTAAATATCCAGACTCCCAGAGGAAACTTAATACTTGAATATAAAGGATTTTATCTACTTTATTGTATTGTCGATTTACTTGTGAACATTATAAAGCCTCACATGAGTTAAATTATAATAAGAAGCAGAGGGATACAATGTAGTGTTGATTATGGAAGCTTTGCTCAAACCAGTGGAGTCAGTTTTTCTTGATTTATTATTATTTTTGTTTGGAATGATGACAACTAAGATTCTGTACCGTTGTTATGTCTGGCTTGCGTGGATCTACTTAAGGACCCTGTGATCGTGTATGAGAATTGCAGACTTCTGATTCCTCCTGACTATGACATGAAACAACCTCCTACCACATAGGTTGTGTTTCGTGGCAATATATAAAGGACTCATTTACCTCCAGTTCTCTGACTACTATACATCACAGGGTCCCTTAAGCTGTCCGTTCTATCAACAGACAGGTATCATGATCTTTTCGAAGCTGTTATTATTACGTATTATTATCATTTTTACTTTTTCTGAATTCTAGAAATCCTTGGTAGTCTCTCTCTCTCTCTCTCTCTCTCTCTCTCTCTCTCTCTCTCTCTCTCTCTCTCTCTCTCTCTCTCTCTCATCTTAAACTCTTTCCACCCCATTGCTTCTCTCCCTCCTCCTCATTCAAATCATTTTCCATTCCTTCACTCCTCTCCACACACTCTACCTCACCCCATCCCTAACTTACTCCCTTCCTTTCTTATTCCCTTTCTAATTCCATTCCTTCCTTTCTTCCATCCTCTTCCTCTCCTTCCCACCTTATTTCCTCCCTCTCCTTTCCTTCCTGCCTTTTATCCTTCCTTCCTTCTTTCTTTCCACCTCACCCTGATAACATAAACGTATAATAATCGAAGAGGGAAATGGAGGAAAATGGAAACTGGAAGGAGATGTGGAGGAAAGTGGAACATGGAAGGAGAGGTGGAGAGAGGGAGGAAGGGGAGAATGAGGGAGGGAGAGGAAGGGAAAGTAGAGAAGGAAGGAGGGGAGAAGGAGGGAGGGAGAAGAGGTGAAGGGGAGGAGGGGGAAGGGGAAGGGAAGGGGAGGGGAAGGGTCAGTAAAGTTGAACATGAAGGTGTGAGTTGAGTGTCCTGGGGCGGGGCAAGTTAGTTCCTCTCCCCCCCCCCCCTCTCTCTCTCTCTCTCTCTCTCTCTCTCTCTCTCTGTGTGTGTGTGTGGGTTCCTTAATTGCTGATGTATCTCACCATCGACATTTTAATTGCAACAGGCTACTTGAAACCCTGCCATCTTACACCTCCACAGACAGTTTAAAGAGGCATTATGTTGTGAGAGATTTGGAGGACTGTTCATTCCTTCAAAACTTGTAGGATGTGAACTGGCTAACAAAGATGTAATGTAACAAACGTAACAAAAATGTGTATGTATGATAAATGTGTATGTACAAAAAATGTATATATAGGAAAAATCTAAAATGTGTGTGTAGTATAATGTTCATGTAAGAAACATATTGTTAACAAAGTTGTGCATGTAATAAATTGTGTATAAAGGTTAATTTCTTGTAAATATATTAGCAACACTTGCAAGGAAATCTGTCTTGTTCCTACCAAGCGATGCCAATTTAATTTTTAACAATAAAACATTTGCTGAAGACTGTATAATAAAACACGGTATGGAGCCATGCAGGTATTATATTAAACAGAAGATTTTTCAAACAGTTTAGGGATTTTTTTTTTTGGTTTGTTGTAACTTGATGTACGGGTCGGAAAGCATGTTTTGTTTTTGTCACCTACCGTCGAAATACATTCATTCAGTTTCAGGGTTACTATATTTTACACACAGGAAAATGAGACTGGTAGACATTGGCGAAAAAGCGTTTCATTATACCCGACTCATATTACTATCGCTACAATAGTTAAAGTTCCAATTGACCCACGCTTTATATCTTTCACTTTGGTTGGACTTTTGTGTAAACATGGAGGCGGGTACTTCAGTGTAGAATAAACACAGAGTTCCATAATGTTTCTCTGCGAGCTGCAATTTCATACAGGAGAAGGGGTAGTGAGTGTTGGTGCCCTTGTTGTTGGTTGGTTGGATGGTTTGTCAGTCACTGTATGTGGTATAAAGGGTGTTGGAGTGAGCCTTCTTTCCTTACCCAGGGTAAACTCTGTAGACTGTTAATGAGTGTGTGGTCATCGTAAAATTAGTATTGCATTGTGGCGTAGGATTAGCCGTATCTCTACTCCAAGTTTGTATTACATTTCCCGGCAAAAAATGTACACACTTATTCCCTTCTAAGTAATAATATAGCTACACACTGTAGCTACATATTTCGCGTACATTCCAATGGTTATATGTTTCAAATTTTCCAACACTGTAATAATCCCTTGAGCGCAGATACACTCATAATTATGTATGAAAAAAAGAGAGACAAATGCACACAGTTATACTCGTCTAGTAAAATCCTGACAGAAAAGTAATTGAACCTAGATAAACAGGCTGAGGAAAATGAAAATAGAGAGAAAAGAGAAAGAGCACACTTCACTACACACACACACACACACACGAATTGCAAATACACTTCAGACTACCACATGAAGCACACCACCACGAAGAGGGGTTGGGGGATGGGATTAATTAAGAAGGGAGAAGATTAAGACGAGAGAAGGAAAGTGGAGGGGTCTGGAGAGGGAGGAGGAGAGTGGAGGTTAAGGTGGTAGTTCTTTTTTGGTACATTGGAGTGCCTTCATTCCTCCAAAGTATGCTAGAAAACAGGACCAGAGGGGTGAAAATAATGGTGTTCTGTTGCTTGGAATAGTTTGGAGGATTCAGTTTCTCCAGATTTACCAACACAAAACTCTCCCCTTAATACTGGCTGGAGATGCAGGAGGGTGAAGTGGGGTGGGGTGGATGGGTCTGTCTTCATTATGCATTACATTAAGGTGGTCATTATCTTTTTGATACATTGGAGTGCCTTGGTTCCTCCAAAGTATGCTAGGAAACAGGACCAGAAGAGCAAAAATAATAGCCTGGAATAGCTTGGAGGATTCAGTTGCTCCTGACTTACCAACAATTTTGTCTAATCGCCACATTGTGAATATACGGGTTTATCACCGGGCAAGATATGTTACGTTTGGTTTGGTTAGGTTTTGTTAGGTTTGGTTAGAATTGATTAGGTTATGTTGGTTAAGTTAGATTAGGATAGATTTGATTAGGTTAGGTTATGCTTGGTTTGGTTAAGTTAGGTTAAGAGAAGTAAGGTTAGGTTAGGTTAGGTATGGCAAGGTTAGGCTTGGTTAGATTAGGTTAGGTTAGGTTAGAGGCGACATTACTTTTGACATTTACTCTTCTGTACCAGTTCTGACGCAATGACAGACAGTCACAGTCTAATGCCTACAGAGTTAATTAGATTTACTCTACTTTTCAATTATGTAGCGGAATGCAATTAACACAGAAAATGCCTTGTCGAATTATTGTACTGATGGAGTGTTTAAAAGCGAGAGTGTTGGCACTGTCAGTAAAATATATTGTCAATATAATAAATTAATTATTTGTTTCGTTCCATTCCATTCCGACTATGGACCACCAGCTGGGCCAATGAGAGGGCAGCTTCATAGACACGTTAGCCAATCAGAAGTCAGTTGGGATGACAGATTGTCACAGAAAACAAACAAATGACTCATTTTCATTGCGTGAGTGCTGGCCAAGTGGGAGGTGAATATTGTGTGACTTTTCTTGAGTATAGAAGTGTTTATTTTGGCAGTTAATTACTTAATATGGTAGAAGAGCATCGTACTAAGCACGCAAGACTACAAATTATACTGCAGCTGATGATTCAGGATTATGATAACTGAATGGAAAAAAATAAAACACATTTTCAAGTGGTTATCATTCGTCCACATCACACCAGGATACGTGTTGATTTAGTATGTAGTCTATAGGGTGATTTGTTTTCTAGCATAGCCTAGTTAGGAGGATTGACAAACTTTAAATTTGCCGACTTCATAACAGGGAGGCCTATAGCTATTACAACCAGAGTAGGCTATGCCGAGATTTCTGACCACCTTAATTCCTCTCAAATATATATACTTTTCTTTTCTATTTATGTGAACTTGTGAAGGTTGTAGTTGTGGTAGTAGTGAATCATTCAGTGAATGTGGTGGTGATAATAATGCGTGGCTCTAATTTTTCACACCATGCTATTAGTTCATGCCTTGGAAATCTATAGTATCTCATTAAATGTTCATCACTAAAAGCAAATGGGTCTATTCTATCTCTGTATACTCGCTCACGTCTCAGAGCTCGTTGAACTTCCACATCGTTATGTAAAACAACCTGTAGTTCCATATTTAGAGTCAAGCAGCCACCTTCACGAAGATCTTCTTCTTCTTCTTGGTATTTGTTGTGATGGTTGATGGCGGAAGTGTTGCCTTTGTATCGGCACTACCTGATGTAGTCTCTTTATTTCTGTCCAGATGTAGTCTCTTTTATCTGCTATCTTATAAACAAAACAAAGTAGTATTTAATGCGTATCGAATAGAGGAAGTGTTATCCACTACTCAACCCTAAGGTTGTCTAAAGGGTGCTCCCTACCACCCTTAGCCGTAAGGTTAAAGATGGCCGCCACAATTGCCGCTAAGGTGTTTCGTGCATACCACCATAGTGAGTTAAGGGCAAAGATGGCGGCTAAGGTAACTTATCGGCCGCTAAGGTCTTTCGTGCATCCGGCCCCCGGGGGATAACCTAGTTTGTTTATCTCAGCCTTTATTGAGTGTATACTCTCTATGAAGTTTTCAGTAGAGCAATATAGGGGGCTATATATAGTTGATAACACCTGGTTCCATTTGGATATATATAACAGCAAATATTCCACTTCTCCATTGGACTCCTGGTTTAGTACTTTTGTGTGTCGAATCACATCATTTCTGAGATAACTACCACTCCACCTTTCTTCCTGCCTTCTATAGTTTATCTGCTCGTATCAGTTCGAATCCTTCTATTTGTATTTCTGCATCTAATATGCCTTCTCTGGCCCGGTCCATTCTGGGATAAGATTCTGTGAAACATAATAGGTAGCATTAATAATAATAATAATAATAATAATAATAATAATAATAATAATAATACTTTATTGTTTACATGAGATTTTTGCTGTGAGTTTTCGAAGGTAGTAGGCTACATAGATTAAAAAAGTTTATACACATTAAAATTTGTTTTACATACAGGCATCAATACCGGTATGTATTATGTTTTCATTTGTGTTGCATTATTTCAGTAACTATCCTTATACTTAATGGAACAAAAGTTTTAGAAAATCTTGTAGTTCTACAATGGAGTGACCTTAGTCTCTTACCAGAAGGTAATATTTGATAGTTGCAATTCAGAATGTGTTTAGGGTCGTTTTGAATAACATTACATCTTTGTATGGTACACTTTTTGTATATATCGAGTAATGACATTGGGTCTCCGATTTCTAGATTAATACAATTCCTAATTATTTTATTGAGTCTATTCTTCACCTCCAAATTGCAGCTTCCAAACCAACATGTAATGGAGAAGGAAAAAACGGATTGGATCACAGATGAGTAAAAAAGATTCATAATTTTCTTATCAATTCTGAGTGCATTTAGCTTCCTAACAAAGTACATTCTGGAATTGGTTTTCTTATACACACTTTCTGCATTTGAGTTAAAATAAAGAGCATCATCAATAATTGTACCTAGATATTTGTATTTACTAAATGCATCTACATCTTCTCCATTGATGTACAAAGGTGTCTGCACAGATGGTGTAGTGCTCAAATCCACTATCATCTCCTTAGTTTTCTTAACATTCAGCTCCAAATAGTTGTTTTTACACCATGTACTAAAATAATCTACTTTCTCACGGTAACTGATGTCGTTGTTAACACGATATTTAAAAATGTGACAGTTTTCAGTGTTAGATCTGCAATCACTGGTGTACAATGAAAATAGTACAGGGGAAAGTACACACCCTTATGGAGCACCCGTGTTTGTGACTATTACCTCTGATTCTGTAATAAGAAATATTACATACTGTGGTCTGCCCCTGAGAAACTCTTTTATCCATAAAATTTAATTAGCATTTACATTCATACTGGGTAACTTTTGCATCATGATATGGGGCTGAATAGTATTGAATGCACTAGTGAAGTCTACAAATAATATCTTTACAAACCGCTTCAAACCATGTTTGTTAGGCCTGTCTAGAAATTTTAAAACATAATCAGTTAAGACATATTGTTGCATCTTCCACACATCGATTTCTGGTGTAAATTGTGGCACCTGTTTACATAATAAATTCTTCACAATTTTTTCCAAACATTTCATCATAATGCAGGTTAAGGCTACAGGGCGATAATAGTTTTTGCAAGCAGGTGGGAATTTTTTAGGATCTGGTATTAGTTCTGATGTTTTCCATAGTGTTGGAATGGTAGTGCTATCCAAAGATTGTTGGTACAATTTATGCAAGATTGGCATTAGAGGTTCCTTACATAGTCTTAATATATATCCGTTGATCTTGTCTGGGCCAGCTGCTTTACCCAGTTTGATGGGCTGCAGACTTTTTTGTACACTCGCCAGCACTGCCCCGTGTTACAGGAGCTTGCACGTTTTAGGAGATGTGGCACCACTGTGATGATTTGCAGCGAAATATACCCGCATGTAGGATAGAGTAACCTCGATACAGTGGTGCATGAAGTGAACTTTGTTGTTTAAAACTTCGAAAAACAAGGTATCATTTCAGCCCGAATTTGTTTAACCTTAATGTTCTACATTAGAAAGTATTCAGTACTCGTCATTATGTAATGCATTTTAGCTGCCTACATTTTTGTATTTACGTTCTGTTTCTATCTTATCACCTAATACATATATGGATCCCCAAATCTGTTGTCAGAAAAGGGAGGAGCCATAAGCCTCGCACATGGCATGCTGTTTATACGAACACATTTGCTTCAATATTTATAGAACGAGTCACAAGAATAGTGAACATACATGATATTGTCGAGAACTCATTGGAAGAAGCTTCAGTTTCCAGTCTTAAAGGAAGAGACGAGATTTCTTCACCTTGCCGGTGGGGCTAGCATATTCATTCTCGCCATCCTAACGTAATGAACATAAAACCAAGGCCTATATATATATAGGCCTTGCATAAAACCAGGTAGTTACTGTAGTTTACTTCCCAGATTGTGTAGTTCTGTCCCTCCTCTTCAAGGTGAATCCGTCCAGGACAAATACAGAAGCAGGATCATTGTCTTGCAGCCAGGTTTCTGTTAGACATATCAACGATGATTCACGGTACGCATAATCCCACCTGGTCAGTCAATACAGCTCGTTGATCTTGTTACGTAGGCTTCGTACATTACTACATACAACAGCCGGTACCCCCCGTAAGGAAGGTATTGCCTGCGGAGACGTGGGCAGTACTTCAAGGGTTTTGGTATCCCATCGGCCCCAGCTAATCCTTTTCAGTTATTCATGTATCCCTCCGTTCCTTTTCTTTCCTTTGCATTTACTGTCCCACCTCTCCATCACTACTTCCCACTGGTGAGGGCTGGCTATCCAAAAATGATGAATTTGGATCCTCTACCACACCCTTGCCTGGGCCTAGTGGGGCTGACTTTATTCTCTGTGAATATTAGTTATCCCCCACAGGGCTAGAATAAAGATTGTTGTAAGATCTGGTCACTTTCTAGTGGATTTGACGAGATCTGCCCACATGGACTAAAAATCCATGTGTGGTGTACTAAAACCGGAGGTCTTTTTTTTTCTACTGCTGTGCGGACCGCCAGCACACGGGGGTGTATTTCCTTTGCATGCAGCAGTGTAAACTCCCTCCCCCTTATGGTCCCTTCAGGGCTGGTCTCATGGAAGAATCAAAGCCTTTCCCCCAATCTCCCTGGCGGTCGGAGGACCCCAGACTCCCTGGTCCAGTAAGCTCTGGTCCCATTTCCTTGGGATGTGCTTCGGTAGCCCAGGCATATAGGGCCAGCCCCTACTTTATTTTCATTTGTTTTATACACTGCGACCAGAGTGTACCAGGGGTCTGTGGGGCAGGAGGCCATTCTGCCCCGGGAGAACTTCAACAACAACAACAACAGCCTGTACCGGGACCCTCGAACCTCGTCGCCTCCATCTCGCCCTTGCTCCTCCTCTTCTACCACGATTTTTGGTTCGTCTCTTAATTTTATCAGGCACTTCATAGGGAATGGAAGTGATCGAATTACCTTGCAAGTACTGTAGTAACTCACTTCGCTGGTACGCGAGGCCGCCATGTTTGTTTACATTCAGCCACTGACTGCATTTCAGAGTCTAGCAGGGCGACTAATAACAAGGCCCAACTTTGCACCAACACCATCTTGAAGTATTTATAAAATAGTGTAACACAAAATAAACTCTCCAAAGACTTGTGAACTGCAATAAAATACGTAAAAACTAGAGAGCAGAAACACACAGGTCGTCGCTGAGCAGCGCCCTCTGCTTATCTTATTGTGTTTGGACATGTATTTTATAAGTGTAGTTTTGAAACGTTTGTTTTCTGGTCATGAGACCCCCGATGTTGGCAAAAATTATACTCTCCCTTGTAGGTGAGGGGTGCTGATAATATAATGGTTAGCACGCGAAAGGTCCCGGATTCGATTCCCGGGACAGTGGAATTGTTTGGACAATTTTCCCAAGCCTCTATGTCCCTGTTCACCTAGCAGAAAGTAGGTACTCGGCTGTAAAAACAAGGATAGCAACCTTGTAGGCTGGGAGGAGATATGTTGATGTAACAAGACTGTAGGTGCTTTTCCTTCATGTGACTCGACTGAGGGCAAATTTGGGCTGGAGTTGTTATCTAGGTTTTTCTCCCTTCATCCTCATCTCCTATAGTTTTTCCGGATGAGGTTTTGTTTCGCAATTAAGAAGGATAGACATTTTGTGCAGAACGTTGAATGTGAGGCATCATCTCTGGTGTTTGAGACACAATGTATGCATTTCTGTTGCTCCTTCTGTGTGCAGTCACTGGATCTGTGTTGCCCGCTGCAATACCCGCAGTTTAGGTTCTCACGACGGCAGTGTGTAGTTTTGTGGCCATAGCCCATACAATTTCCACACCTCAGCATCCAGAAGTGGTCGAACACTTTACACCTGGATAGATAAATGTAGACATAATCTTGGTTGTCTCGTATGGCCTTGCGTATCTGTGATGACACTGCAAGGATCACAGTATTGAATCACGTAGTACTATTTTTGGAAAACAACACCCTCATCGTGTGTCCTTCATCAACCAAATCTGAGATTTGGTTGTTCTCTGTGATCAGTTGTACAATGTCTTCGTCTTCTGTTGATCGTGGTACGTAGGATATAGTGATTTTCGGTTTTAATTTCTTTTCTGGTGAGAAGACAAGGGTCTCAGATAAATTGATTGACTCAGCCAACGCCGTTAAAGCCTTGTCCTTGGCATCATCATTCGGTAGGATCAGTTTAACCGATTTTCCTGGATTTTTTTCACTGTGATAGTCGGTACTGTTTTCAGGGCTGAAACAAGTTCATCTCCATCTATCCGATTTGTTCCTTCTTCACATTTTATGAACACCACTTGGCTGTTTGATTTCATCTTTGGTGATTTTTTACCGTCTCGTAGAGCGTCCGAATAGCTTTTAATTTTGTGTTGTTGTATTTTATTTTCCAGTTTGTTCGAGAGCCTGTCCATTTGCACTTTCATATCACTGACTATTTTAATCAGCTGATCGAGTTGACTGGCCGGTATACCATGTTGTGTGCTGACGTCATCGGCGTCATTTTCATTTATACCAAGACTGTTTATCAGGATTAACACGTCCTCGTATCCATCGGTTTTCGTTTTCACACATTCATCACAAGTATATGTTACTCCGGAGGTAAATTTTTTTATCCCCATGTGGATTGGCATTAATGTGCATTTAAGATGGTACAGGGAATTACACTGATCACATTTGACCGCCGCCATTTCTAGATCTGTTGAGCATTTTTTGCATCATTTGCCATTCAATTTCAATAATTTGCTTGCGTGCAGCTTTTCCATGTTGTTTTAATATTGGTCATCACCCACTATTCACTAAGTCTTTTTTTTCAGCCATATGGCTAACCTATTTCCGTAGCCAGGAATCACTTGAGGAGTTCACCAAACACGTCCACTCGTCACGGCCGCCGCCGACCACACACACACACACACACACACACAAGTAGGAAAAAAAAGAAAAAACACACACACGTAGAAAAATAAATATAAAAAGCACACACACAATCAAGCAAACAAATGGAACTAACATATTTTTTTCCCATTGCTGTTGCTGACTCTTGTTTTGTTATTGTAGTTGTGGTAGTCATTTAAGTTATTTTTACTGAGATACGAATTAAAGGGATCATGTATTGTTTTGGGTGAGTTATTGGCGTGCTACTGATTCCTCCAAACTATGCCAGAAAAAAGACCACTACAGTACCATTAGGGGACCATTCTGTTTTCTTGCATTGTTCAGAGGGCCACGTTGACTCCAGTTCGCCCACAACAAACGACTCCTTTAACCCTCGAAACAAGTTTGTTTAGGATTGGTTTGGTCTAGCCTGGTAGGGATTGGTCTGGTTTGATTTAGTTTGGGTTGCGTTGTATTTCAGTTTGGTTTGGTTAAGGTTATGTTGGGTTTCAGACTTTCTGTTTGATTTTGTTAGGTTTGGGTTAAATTGAGAAAAAATGGCAACAACGCGTCTTGATTCACGTTATGAAATCCAGTGTTTATAATTATGCAAACTACGAGCTGTGCATCTCATTCGTCCATTGACTTGAGACTGTAAACATGATATCTAGTGACTTTCTCTGGCCTCCTCCCCCAATCCATTCTGACACCACTGAAGAATGGAAAATGACCGGGACAAGAGGAACTTTGTATGCTGTTTGGTTTAGGATACCATCGAATACCCACAGTGCGATTATTGTTATCATTATTATTATTATTAATATTAGAGTTTTAAAACCGACACCACAAGATATCCTTAAGTTTTGGTTCTTTAAATGCAGTACGTGTTGAGGTGCTTCATTGTCAATCAAGTAAAAGCACACTTAATCTCCAATCACACACACACTAACATACATACACGTGTTCACAACACTGCAGGGGCCCTCGCGGCAGTGGAGCCGGCTGTACCTTTCCTTGATTGTTCCTCCTTCCGCTCCAGCTTTCTCCACCAGTCCAGGCAGGAACTTGTGGATCACATCACCGAAGTTGTCCGACGCACGAAGAGTGGCGGCGTCAGCCAGAGCAAACACTCCCAGGACACAGAGAACGATGGTTCAGAAGACACTGCGTCTTTATAATATGATCTCCCTCGTCCACTCCGAATACTCCTTACGAGGATTACCTTGAAAACTGGCTGGTATTTTGTAGCCTAAACACAGGAGAGGAGTATGTATGCCCCGCCAGGTATCATGTGACGACTTAGTTTTTTGCTCTCCCAAATATCTCAAAAATTCTCTCTACACACTCTTATTGTTCACTTATCTTCTTTCCTTTCAAATACCCCTCTGTTCTTTTTCTTTTTATTCTCTCTACACATTCATTCACTAATCTATTTACCTTTCAAATACCTCTGAGTTTTTTCCCTTCGCTCTACACACTTACTCACTTATCTTTTTGCTCCCTCAATCCAATCAGACGGAACAGTTTTTTTCCTATGTTCATTTTTTTCGGTCACTCTCACTTATCATTAAGGGGGAAGTTTTGTATTGGTAAATCAGGAGCAACTGCATCCTCCAAACTATTCCAGGCAGCAGGACACCATTTAGACGGGTCAATTTGTCTATGAACCCCAAAAAAATTGATACAAAAGGTTTTTCAATGGATTTTATTTCCATCAGGCATGCTAAATAACATACTAAAAATCTAGTGTAATATGACCTCCAGAAAGGCTTAATTTCCAAGATGGCGTCCAAGATGGCCGCCGTGTGCTACAAATGGCTCTATCCTAGCAAGTAATCAACATAGAAAGGTGATTTTAGTGTCTAACCCTAGGTTTTTGGGGTCCAGGAATCCAGCTGTATCAATGAAATTACCGTGCTATGATTATGTATTTGACAAATCCAAAATGGTGTCCCAAGGTGACATCCCGTTCCACTAAATTGGCCCTGCGGTAGTCTAGACATACGTTTGTGGCACCGTCAAAATCATCGAAATTATTTAAATTACCACAAGGTATTTGAGGGAACCTAGTAGCATCAGTTTAATATTACATCTTATTTCTAAATGACTTTTATATCAGTGGTTTCCAACGATTTTCCACTCGCGACCTCCTTTGCAAAATCTTGAAGCAGACGCGACCCCTTAAAATCACAATTATTAATCATTATCAGACTCGTCTGGAAGAAACTTGTTATGTGGATTGTCACATTCTTCCTTCTCCCTCCCTCTGCTATATATATGCAGTTTCCAAACCTTTCCTTCAGCTGTTTTTTTAGGTATTGATTACCATAGGGTAAGGAATCGGCCTTACAGAGATACTCTTTCATTTTACACCTAAGGTCAGAGACAGTCAGCTGTTCTTCGTCATTCATCTCGAGGTATGCACACATCTTTAAAAAGGCTTGGTCTTGGTCCTCATCCTTTGGTCGTCCAGATTTCCTGCGCTTTAGATCAGGATCAGTACGAAATTGCAGGGGTATATCACGACCACACCTGAAATGGCTGCTACAAAGATGATGATAAACACAGTCTGCAGCATGGAGATCACCATGGTAGTATTTAATTCTGCCTTTTATTTTAAAAGACCATTCGTCACGCCGGTTGTCACAGCACTGCAATATTGTCTTTGCAAAATTATCAGTCTTCACGTAGCTGTATTCTGCCTTTCCTTCCTGAACATTAGTGCCACAGAAAAGACAGTCAGTTTGACTATTGAATGGACCTTCAGAAACCCTTGCACTCCTTTTGATAGTGGTACTGGATTCACCGCTCTGTTTCTGCTTTAAATGAAGATCAATTTCTATACTGTTTGTATACGTTTTGCGACATTTTGAATGGACTGTACAGCCAGCGGCGACAGCAATGGTGTCACCTCTTCGAACACTAGCTTCATTGATCCCATCAGCACCCTTCTGTCGAATCTTGACAGCGTCATCACTTGCAACCTCCAATTTGCAAATCGGACATATCTGGTCACTGCATAATGCACTCATAATGTATCTGAAACAAAAGAACACAAATTAATACGTCATCATCATGTATTGAGCAGGCTTCCAAGTATGGTTTTTAGAGTACTACAGTCAATGTACATTGGCAAAAAGTGAATGCAAATAACTTTCAGGTGGTTCAATATGTGGAAATTCACCATCTAACTCTTCATAAATCAAATACACCTCTTACGTTTGCAGTTTTTTTCTGGAAATAGTAAAACTGACAGTATGAGAGTTAAGTGTGACAAAACTCCATATAAAAGGCAGATACGGGCTATTTGCTCGCTAAAGGGTTAAGTCCATTTGAGTGAATCGACGACTCTCTGAGGACGCCATTGTAGATTTGTCAAAAACTAACTACCTGAGGGTAGTTTTACTTATTGTTTTGGATTCCTTGACCTTTAAAACATAGGATTTGACACCAAAGTCACCTTTCTATGTTGAAAAGCAACTGAGATATAACAATTTTAGGCTCCCGGCAGCCATCTTGGACGCCATCTTAAAAATCACCAATTTCCGGAGGTCAAATTTCACTAGATTTTTAGTATGTTTTTAGGTATGGCCAAAGGTATCAAAATCCATTGAAAAACCTTTTGTATCAATTTTTTTGTGGTTAGGTGGTTATTTTCTGTATATCGACCCGTCTAATTACTTTTGTCCATCTGGTCCTGTTTCCTGGCATACTTTGGGGGAATCAAGGCACTTCAATGTACCAACAAGAGATTCCTCCCTTTAATTAATGCCTGTCGACCCCTGCAATAATCTCACTTCATCTCCCATCACACATTATATACATGCTTCTCTTGTATTATCTGTCTTTCCCACTCACCTACCTACTGTATTATACTCTCCCGGGAATGCCCCACTCATCGTATACACCCGCCTTACTCATTTCACACATATACTCCATTGCCTCTTCACTCATTAGGTTTCCACTTTCCATTCACCATTTATGATATCTAGTCCTTCCACTCCCTCCAAATTTGACTAACACGCCATTCATTAAGGGACCCCATGATGTAGTAGGAGTATTAGATGTTAGTGAGTCTTCCAAATATTGACACAAAACATCACCTATATTGAAGGAGCTTGTATCGTGGCATAGTCAGGCTAATTAAAAGCCTCCAAATTTCATACACGATCTTATTAAAATCTACGTACAACACTCTCCCTTTTCCATCAACATTGCCCCGAATATTTTCTCGCTCTTTGATTGCTCTCCGAATCTTAAAGGGGGAGATACAGTGTTGGTAAATCTGGAGCAAACTGATTCCCCCAAACTATTCTTCGGTGCTCCGAGGTAGGTGTTGGTCAGGCAGGACACACGCAATCAGGACAGAAAGAAGGATAGAGTGCCAATCAGACCAAACAATAAATATGTAACTCAGTTCGTAAGAAGGCAAGAAAACATTGGAATTTAGTGTACGTGTTTGTTTTGCTAGCCATGAATTGGGTAGCACTTGTTGGTGTACGTTTTTATACCTTGTAACTTCTTAATAAACAATTTAAAAGAGAGGATTTTCTCTGCCTCAGCAACGCCGTCGTTTTTTATAATATTCCTCGTCACCGTTAATTTCTCGGTAGCATATGCAACTTGAGATTCTTATTAACGTTTATCAGAAAAAGATGTCTTTCAACACGCTAAAAATCTTCCAAGAATTACCCGGCAAAAATACATTCATTTATGATTCTGGCATTATATCCTTCAGCTAATACATGTAGTGTCGCTAAAAGATGCCTTGAATAGCCCCAACTCCTAGCTAGTGAAGACTTTGGTTATCTGGTTATATCCTGGTTCTCGAGTTTCATCTGGAAAGAATATCGTGAGAATATTTGACCCACGAATTTGTTATGAGAGGACGAGATTGTGGTCCACTCCAGTAAAAATAAAGAAAATATATATATATATATATATATATCCCTTACTTAAAGTTGGTTGGTTGGTTGCAGACATATGAAGCAGACACACTTTACAACGTTGAGCATCATATATTATAGGGTAGGACGAGGCACCACTATCTACGTGGTCTCATCTTACCATAATGCTCGATGAGGGTTCAGTTTCAAGTGTGTCCGTTTCATGTATCAGTAACTGTGACTTGGGTGATGAGCTTGATTTAAACATGCAGTGACTGTTACCCCTGATGACATCTATTATCAATATTTAACTTCCGTGACAAAATATAAAAAGGTTGATAGACAATAGATACCGTAGGTATCCAGTTAATCTTTATGCATTGTCACTTCTGTCAGAGGATGATGTTGAAGTAGTAAGGAAAACAGCAGAGGTCAGCAGAGATCGTCAACTCACAACATAGAAGGTGCCAGACCATTTTCCTAGATGCTGTGAGTGACTGTGTAGCAGCTCTCTCCTGATAGTGACGTGTATAAATAAGGTGTCGTCATCTAGTGGGGCAGAAGAGAAGCTACGGTACCAACATCACCACGAAGCTCCACTGTCTCATCTGTTGCGACACCCACTAATCTCGGGGCCTCGAAAGAGTCACGGGCTACTGATAGCCTACAGCCCCGAGGTTGAGGTAAATAAAAAAAATAGTGGGGTGTTGGTAAATCGGGAGCAACATATTCCAACATGTTAAGCTATTCGAGGCTACAGACCACCATTATTTTTGTTAATCTGGTCCTGTTTGTTGGCATACTTTTGGATAATCAGGGCTCTATAATGTACTGTAAAGTCATGGTCTAATGTACTGCAACACCTTCCAATGAGATGGCTTCGAAAAATGATCCGAAACTATAGCTGTTGGTGTGTGCAATTTTGGTTCATAAAATTAACTCAAATAGCTCGCTTTTATTCACCAGGTTGCAGTACTAATATTAGACCATGACTTTACCAAATCTATACTATCTCCATTACAGCCTACGATATATTTGCCATCAGAAGGGAGAGTGGTTAGAACATAATTTTATGGTGGCAACTATTCTATTCTACATGTGCCACTTGTCAGGGTAAACGTAAACTATAACGAAGAAGTAAGGAAGAACAGAGTGGATGCAAGCTTGGGCAGATGATTCCTGGAACTTGCTCTCCGCTAAGTATGTAAGAAATGAGAAGGTAAACTGCATCGTAAGTGGACTCCGTTAGCAAGGCCAGCGAGGGGCGAGCAGCATATAAAGACATCGCTCCTCACAGCTAAGCACAGTGTACTCACAGCCTTTGAGATCAACAGTCATAACCTCCTCACAACCTTACTAAGCAACATGAAACTTGCAGTAAGAACAATGGAATATTAACAAACATACATGTTAAACTTTATTACACACTCTGAAATATATATAAACAACATTAATTAATATTACAGATTATAAAACTATATTTTGTGACCAACTGAAATCTTGCTTCACCGAATTAAGTATTCAGTAGTTAAACATTTACATTGCAAATAATAATTTCCATCTGACATTTTTTTTTCGATATATTTAGTTGTTTCTTATCGTAATTTACGTTCACAGGTGATTTTCTGTGTGCTGAGTGTGGCAGCTGTGGGTAGCATTGAGGCTTTATCCGTTCACGCTAATGACGTGTATGCCGATGTGATCTCCAAGAATTTGGACGAGTTGGTGCATAAAGCCCAAGCCGATGGTGGAAGTATCAAGGACAGATACATGCAGGTTGACCTCGCCTTCTATCCTCTTGCTCGTGCCCTCGTCTACCTCCAGTCTGCCACGGGTCAAATCAATGATGCTCCCACTCGCATCGAGAACATTAATAATGCTGAGCGTCTAGATATCAGAATGTTTAACAATGGTCCATAAGCTTAATTAAATGCTAGACTATATACTATACTACCCTTGGACATGGATACCCACTGTCCAATTGAAAACTAAATTTATATTCCTGTCTGCTTATTTGGTAACGTCAAACACAGTCACTCACTTGCAGTCAAATTCTCATGCATCTTCTTGTACTAGATATATATATTTATATAAGCGTATCGACAATATAGCTTCACGATCCAATCATATAATAATTATTTAATGAGAAATGATAAAGAAGTTTCAATTTTTTGTTTTGTTTTTGACAGGCAGAAATTTGTTGATATAAAAAATCAACAAGAAATATAATGTTAATACCGTATGACTTGTGCATTATATTTCCTACCCAAAAATGTGTATAACAATATCTTAGAATGAAAGGCTAATAATGAAGACAAGATATTTGTAACTAGATATATATATTGTTTCTTTGGCTGGTTTGAGTGAACAGGTAACGATGAAATAATAATAGATTCCATAACAAGTAAACATAATAAAAAAGTAGTATTGATAAGCGGATATTCATTGTTTTCCTATCTAAAATGTCTTCATATTTCTGACACGATAGTCTCTCTCTTAACTTCCTTCATTGCCCTCTACTTTCGTTTCCCTCCTACCCCCTCCATTTTCCCATATCATCCCCATAGCTTTACCTTCCCCTCCTCCCCCCTACACTGTCCCTCCCATCCGATTCCTCTTCCCTTTTTCCCTCACACATTTCCTAAGCTCTATATCATCCTACCAAACTCTTCCTTTTTCTCTCCCTTTCTTCATTTCTTCTTTCCACGTGTTTCTTATAATATCCCTCCTCAGGAAAGACTAAAAAAGTTCAACATGTTTTCTCTTGAAAAACGTAGAACACATGGTGAACTCTTCAAAACTTTTAAAATCCTTAAAAACTTTGATAAAACTAATTATGAACATTTATTCCATCTATCTATCTATCTATATCTATCCATCTATCTATCTATCTATCTATATATATATATATATATATCCATCTATCTATCTATCTATATCTATCCAACTATCTATCTATCTATCTATATCTATCCATCTATCTATATCTATCTATTTATATCTATCTATATCCATCTATCTATCTATATCTATCTATCTATTTATATCTATATCTATCTATCTATCTATTTATATCTATATCTATCTATCTATCTATATCTATCTATTTATATTTATCTATATCTATCTATCTATCTATTTATCTCTATCTATATCTATATCCATCTATCTATCTATCTATCTATCTATATCTATCCATCTATCTTTATCTATCTATATCTATCTATCTATATCTATCTATATCCATCTATCTATCTATCTATATCTATCTATCTATTTCTATCTATATCTATATCTATATCTATCTATTTATATCTATATATCTGATTAATGTTGTGCTGCATTAATAGACTAAGGTACTATGTTATTGCCACAATGCCGTATGAAAATGAAAGTTTTATTTGGTAAAAGAAATATTGCATATAGAAAGCTTCGTAATTTAATTTATTTTTAAAATACATATTGATATATATTTATTAAATGTTACATACAAAAAAAATATTTTTTTTATCAAATATATGAATATATGTTATCGAGTATGTCTACCGAAATTTTACCCCTATCTACTGAATTTTTCCTCACATTTCTACTGAAATTTCACCTGCGCCATCTGGCAACACTGCTTCAGTCTCCTCTCGACTTTCCTGGTCTTTCCATCACACAGGTACAGTTCATTTTTGCTCTTACAATTATCTCGTGAGTAAATTACTGGTGTAAATAACTGTGAAGAAGTAGGAATATATATGCTTTTGTTGTTCAGTGAGTGTTAACAGAGATGCGAAAACGTCTGTTATAACCAGTCGGTCGAGAAGAAAAAATCATTGAACTGTGTCATAACGTGTTAAGAAAATAGTTAGTCAGGTGTGAGGGAATCATTCTGGTGTGACTAATTGTTTGAATATTATCAGGACCGGTGGTCAGGTGAACCGAGTCCTGGGAGAGTCGGTTTTTGAGTCAGGTGTGAGCAATGAATTGGTATGGTTCCCTGTTCAAGTAATTATGGTGTGATTTAGTGGTTATTCTTTCTGTGACGAGTCGAGTGTTATTCATGTGTGAGGGTGGAAATTAATGAGTCATAAGAGACCACAGAGTTTTTTTAATTCTTACATCTTCAGACGTTAATTGTTGAGAAATCTTATTCAGTCGATGTTTTTAAAAGGAAACTACGTGTACGTGTTCTGGGTCATGAGTGAGGGGTGAGTGAGTGTGTCGGCATAATAGTGCCTGGGATTTTTTTTATAATCTTTCTCAGGGTCATGTACAATTATTCTTAGTGATATAATATAGATAGGGAATCAGGTAGAGAAAGACCCTATATATTTTGTTTATTAATTATTTTGATAATAGTCAAGGGAGGGGTTTGTAATTAATTTTAAATATAATCAAGGGTAAATTCACAAATTTAATAATTCACTGTAGCTAATATTTTCATAGTTCAAATTAATAGGTATGTAATATATATATATATATATATATATATATATATATATATATATATATATATATATATATTTTGTAAATTTTATTATTAATACAACTGTGTTCACAAAATGTAAATTAAATTTAACAGACTCGTTTCTCTTCCCCTTACTTGACGTGTTTATTGACTAATACCGAGACTCGGTGAAGATCAAGGGAACCATATATATTTGTTTGTGTGATAGCGGCAGCTTCGCTCTGATCCAGGGTGTACCAACCAGTACTATAACCCCGTGATATTATTCCCATTGTTTCATTTTTTTTTTTTTTTTTTTTTTATTATTATTATTGGTGGGGATAAACGGGTCAGGACGGAACTGGGCGTTACACTGGCAAAGAGGGAGAGGAAAGAGTGAAATGAATAAGGGAGGACGGGATGGGGGAGAATAGATGGAGTAGTTATTGGGTAATTAACATCTTACACTATAACTATTATCCTTTGGTAACCAGTTACACAATAAACGTTTCTTAGAAAATGTCGTGAATGATACAGGGTAACGATAAGGATTTAGGCTACTTGAAATTTATTTCAACACTGAGTAGGTGGTGCATCGCTTGATATAAGGCCTATTAGTCATCAAGAACTGGTGTCATGTTAATTGTATTAGTTAAATCTAATTAATTTCAAATAATAAAGAATATACCATGGAATGTAGCATCAGAGTTGAATTTAGATTACAGAAGAAAACATAATAAAGGCTACAGTCGGTTTTGTTCGTTTATAATCTTTAGCTACTTGATCCAATAATTCTCTCTATCTCGATCACTGGTGAAGCTTTACCCCCTCTCCCCAACCCAACCCCTCCTCTCCTACCACCTTCAAGTGAGTGGTTCACATCCATGATCACAAGTGGTTCGGGATTCAAATTTCTGGATGGCTCAACATTGGTAACGCTATGTGGTAAAGGCTCCCACATTACCCCGATATAACTCCTCCCACATTTTTCCCATCCCCCCTCCACCTGCCAGTGATACCATATCCGCTGAGGCACATACTAGTCTACTACCATCCACATTATCTACATACCCTAATTGTACATCCATGTCGGTATGTAATTGTTATTGTTAAAATTTGTGTTTATTAATCATGTTGGTTAAGAGTATATTAACGTATTTCTACTTTGTTAATGTAAACATTCACTTCTTAATAGAAATACGTAAGCCAAACTGAAAATCCCAAGATCTCAAGATTTTTCCCTAGATTTTGGAAATAATTTCTAGATAACTTAGAACCGAAGGATTGGAGAATGCTAGGGTTAGGACCGGAGGATGCTAGGGTTAGGACCGGAGGATGCTATGGTTAGGACCGGAGGATGCTAGGGTTAGGACCGGAGGATGCTAGGGTTAGGACCGGAGGATGCTAGGTTACGACCGGAGGATACTAGGTTAGGACCGGAGGATACTAGGTTAGGACCGAAGTATGCTAGGTTAGGACCGGAGGATGCCAGAATTAGGTCTAGGTTAGGTTAGGTAAGGTCAGGTTGGTTCGACTGTCTTTAATTAAATATATCAAGTAGAAATTCCCTAGATTTTGGGGTATTTTTGTAGTGCCAAAACTTGTCTCGGATTTTTTATTTTTCTACATTTAGCCCTGTTGAAAATTGAAAAATCCAAGTCAACTTTTGCCCAAAGTTGGCTCGGGTTTTCTATTTTTCGACATTTATGCATGTTAACAAACTACTAAAAAAACAAAATAAGCTAATTTACGTGTTTTCCCCCACCCAAAACCCCCGATTCCAAGTCCTCTCCTTCAAGATTGAAGGGGTTAGAGAATATGTTTCCGTTCAATATTATGGTCTCTAATGAAAAGAACAAGCAAAACTAGGAACAGGAAAAAACACACAACAAACACACTTGGATCTCTTATGCAGAATTACCATGAAGTATAACCATAAAAAAAAAAAAAAAAAATCTAAATACTGTTTTTCAATTTGTCCAGTATACTAAGATGGATTTAGACTTGATGCTTAAATATACATTTTTTGTGCCATACCTTTACGAGGATAAAAAATATCAGCAATTTACATAAGCAAATACCATATAAGATAAGTACATCATATCATAATAAAGGTCTTGAAACACATGAGAACTTTTACTTTGTAACCTGTTTTCATTATTGCTTATCATATCATTAATAACTGTAGGCATGATGAAGTATGTTTTCTGATACAGTTTGTACTAATAGTGGCCAAAATAACAAGAGCTGCATATATACAGTGTTGTATCATACTGTACTTTTTTGCATAAATATAATATTTTGTGAAAAAATTTTGGACTGCATAAACAATCCACTATAATTATTACAACTACTTACTATTATTATTATTACTACTACTACTATTAATTATTACTACTACTTTATTACAACTAAATATTATACATAGTTTTCTAAGCAGCATAGGATTGCAGTCAAGTAATTTTAACACAAATTGTATTATTACAGTTCAAAAACCTAGTCAAATAATACTATAATATTTTTTCTCATGCAACAAATATACTTATTGAATAAATAACGATTATTTCAGGTCTAACACAAGCAAGCATCAGCAGAATATTCACATTAGTTGTGAACATGAGCCCAAGCCTTCAGCAGGGTCACCAACTTCCCACGAATAATTGATGCTATAGTTGGTAAGTTTCATAATTTTATTGATGAAATCCATAATGCTAGTTGTTTTCCATGCTGTAAGAACCCAATCATATAGAGACAAGCTTCATAATCAATGATCAGTCTCACCCCACCAACATTGTTCGACTCTTGGCTCTACAACATACAAGATGTAAGAGAGGTAACCGTTTTTACCCACAATATTAACTTCAACCATGCATTGTGTACCTTCCACTTGAGGAGTTATATTGGTTTAGATTATGTAATACTATACCTGTATACAGAACTGTATAATATACTATGTCATTCCTTTGTTTAGAGTATGAGGCAGACAGATATAATTGATCCTATTGTTAAACAATATATTAATGTTTATGCTATGTATGCAGGTACACATGTTGTCATCAAGGCTCCAAGTGTTGATGAGGCCATGTACAGATACCAAAAAAAGTATTGCGACAAATCTTGATAGAACTTTAACCCTAGTAGTATCCACAACTATTTGTAGGGACTATAAGCATGTATAACAGAAGGAAATATACATATCCTTCTGTAATACATACTTATGATCCCTACAAACAACTATGGACATTAATATATTTAATGTTGTATCAATACTGTAGTTGTCGCAGTACCTTTTTTGGCAACTGTACGTCAAGTTGTTTTTGTGATGGAAATGGCTTGATTTCCGGGTACAGTACTGTATTTCATGCTCCTAAATTTAAATAAAGTGAGTAAATAAGAAATGTTGTGTAAGATACTGTTTAGTATATATATGCTTTATAATATTGCATACTCTTATATGTAAAAAGTCTTCCCATTTACACTAGGGTTGCCAAGTGTATTAAAACATTATAATTTTATATATGTGTGGGCTTTTTGGCATATCATTTGAAGTAGAACCACTTGCTTTAATATATGTGTCACTTTGCATGATACACTCATTATGCTTACATTTGAAGAAACAGCAACTATAGGCAGCACTTTTACTACTTACTCCTAGGTTGGTATCATGAGATGTTTTAACAAGTGTACAATTCTGAGGATGTATGATATACATATTCCTCCCATGTGAGTTTATGTATGGTTATATATGTATGTACTGTATGTATAAATAGTTCATCTTACTGGTATCAATGTATTGCAGGTGACAGTGTGTACCCATTGGAGCCTTTCCTCATGACCCCAGACACCAATGTAGGCAGAGGAACTCTACTACAGGGCCCGTGTAAGAACAAGGGTCATTGTGGAGAGCACCTTAGGAGTTGTGAAAAATCACTTCAGGTAAGGAAGGGATATTTTACTATCCCTTTATTTTAAACAGATCACAAGCAAACTCTTTATATAGTTATAATTTGCTCCCTCTCCAAACCTCAACTCTTATTTCATACGTAGAGTGCCATAAGAGTTTCCAATCAACGGCAAGGTTTCTAAATATTTTGATTTTATAATGAATTTATAATTTCATCTTTATTAATGCATTTCTTATGATATGCTTTTTGTTCACATTGGCCCATAAAATTCTCGTTTACATATTCCTTTCATATCCCTTTAATAACTGGTATCCAACAGATGTATATATCAGTCTGGTGGAGGATTATAGTACCTGTACACTCCATTGAGATCTGCTAAGATTGTAAGTGCTTGTCTCCTGCTGCACAACAGGTGTGTCAGTAGGAATATTTCTGATCCTAACATGTAAATATGCACTGTGGCTTAGCATTTATTGTAGCATTAACTCACCTTACTGTGGTACTATGTAAGTACAGTGAGACACCAGTAAATACTTCAAAGCCAATGGTATTATAATACTGTACAATACAATCTCTGGAATTGCACTGATTCAACCCTGAAGTTTGTCTTCATATTTCAATGTTTTTCAGTGATTTCTGAAATCCCTTAATACCTTCATTTTCCAGCATCTACCAGAAGAGGACATGACCATTGAGGCCCGGGCATCTAGTTGGAGATTGTGATCGTGGTGGTACGGGTAGACAGATATGTGACGAAATCATATAGGATTTTATGGTTGAATTGGGGGTTTACAAAAATAAACTTTTTGTCTTGGTTACAAGTGTACTGTATTTATTTACCAACTTATTATGTCTGTGTCTCTTGGTGTTTTGTTATATGTTTTTTAATGTGCATTAGAACAAAACTTCAATATTTACAAGGAACAATGAGAGATGGAGGAAACACATTGTAGAATTGTAGAAGAATTGAAGGATAACGGAACAAATAAAAGGTTGAAGGAATGAAAGCATTAAATATTAATTAACTTAGATAAACTAAAAACTATTAACAAGCAAGAACTCCTAAATAAGATTTATGAATGGGAAACTAAGACTTGGAGAGAGAAAATTAAAAACAAGACTATACTAAAGATCTACAGAAAATGAAAAAAAGGAATGGGAAGGACAGGAATTATATGACAATACACCAGCATCAGTGGTGTTCGTTAAATGCAGAATTAATACTTTAAGCCTGTGAGACAGAAAAAGATTTAGACAAGAGGACAACGAAACAAGATGCAAGGTATGTGGAAGAGATCCAGAAAACTTGAAACATTTTGTGCTGGACTGTAGGCTACTGGCTATGTTGAGGAAAGATTAAAAATAAGAAAATTGCAGTAACCTTATATTGAATGCAGGGAAAACATCATTGGAGGGCTCTTATTCGACAGTGGAAAATGATTAGACAACATACTGTAAAAGAATATCTTTATGATTTATTGAAAATGAGGAAGAAGAATGAGCTATGCAACAACGGAACGACAGATAATAGCTGAAGAGGGGCCGTTGTAAAGTCTATATACTATTATCCAAGGATAATAGACTATAGTCTATAGTCTATCATCCTTGCTATTATCCCTCGACAGTCGACACCATCAGCAGTGTTACCAAATTTAGCATAATTTTATGCTTTTAGCATAATTTGGCCCAAAATAAAGTGTCTAGCATAATGGAGAATTTCTGGAACTAATCCGCTAGATGTCACTGCTGTGCAGTCAGTTCATGCGACATGAACTAAAATATTGTTTTTTAAAATCCCATCAGCATACAAATGCATAGAACCTTGATCATTATGATACTTTCGAAATTCTGCATCGATATTTTAATACCCTGTATGGATAATTTTGAGATAAGTTAGTTAAATTAGATATTTTTGTTTCGTGATTATCGATCTTCTGCTGTCGATATTTAAAGAAAGGCATATGCCAAGGCTAAAATCTATTTATTTGGACAATACAAATAAATATGAATAAGACTGTACTACATATTATGATGTAATATACCCAGTAACATGGTAATATATAGATATAGTTATTTTTGTGGAGATATTAGCATCTCCTTCACCAATTGAGCGACAAGGCAAAAGTAGCCGAGCGAGACTCAGCGAGTTGGAACCAAAACAAAACTGAGAGTCCTCACTCCTCAAGACCTCAACAATCAACTTTATTAACCATGCCATCATCGTGTTGTGTCCCTCAATGTGTTAATAGACATGGGGGCCTCAAATTCCCCAAAGAAACTGGACAAAGGAAACGGTAGATTCCCTCCACGATTCGACTACTTCGCCAGCACATTCGAGTTGCCTATTCTCAATTAAAATATGTATTCCAATAATCCAGGAAGTTGATCTATGTAATTCGGAGTTTTAACTATCACCTGCATGTTCTTTTTATGTTTATTGTATTTTCATTTACTTTGTTTCCAATCAATGGTGTACCTGTTTGGTAATCCCGAGATGGCCAAATAGCCTGAATGCCAATTTCACCAGAAAATCAACTTAACTACTTTTGATCACGAATAGTACTATTTTACATGTGTTTTACTACTTAGAAAGAATTGTGTAGAAATATGTATCATTTAAGCTCGATGCATTTTTTTTTTTTTTTTTTGTATAGAATGACTCTGAAGGAATATTTTATTTTGCTTGTGTGCGCGATGAACCGCCGATTGTGATGCCACCTGGTGGCAACCACGAGTTTAGAAAATTCCCCATTGATCTCTTAGCATAATTCTAGCAAAATCCTTCTATGTCTGGAATAAATTTAGCATAATCCTGCAATGACTGGAATAAATTTAGCATATATCTTGCTTGCAAACTTAGTTTTCATTATTTCCTTTTTTTAATTAACATAAAATAAACAGTAATACAATCATGGAGGTATAATCTAAGAGGAGGCGGCATGAGCCGCTCGTCCTGTACACCCAAAGTGAAGCAAGGGGCGGAGCCTATTACCCTACCCCCCATTGACTCAAAACATTGCCTCGCCCGCTTTACTCCCATTATAATTATGGTCTTATTTTCTCATATATCCTATAATCATAGCCAGAAAGAGACTTGAATTTGTTACATATATGATAACTACATAAAATTATCCAATTTTGTATATTATCAAAAGTACTTAAACCCATTAAATATCGCTGTTTCCAGCTAGAGCATTACCTCTTCTCGCAAACTTTTCCTAGGAGTATGAATGAAAGAATGAATTGATTAATGAATGAATAGTTTATTTTATGCAAAAAGTATATTAAAAGAGAAGGTGATAGCTTACACACCAACCCACAGACCGTATTATAACGTTACAGAGAAATAACAACAAGTACAGATGACCACACGTGAATCTGGTATGCCTCGCTACTTGTGAGATACCTACAACAGGAAGGAAAGTGAGCAAAAGTTATAGTTTGTTGACAAGCAGATAGTATTAATATTTTACTGTCTGCCTGTCAACAAACTACATCTTTTTTAACTTAAATTTCCTTTCGTTGTAGCCAAGCACCTCACAAGTAACGAACCATAGGCCTACCAGCTTCATGTGTGGGTAACTGTACAAATGCAAATAAAATCAATTATATAAAGATTTCTAGTATGAGACTGTGGAAGGCCTTGTGTCACTCTTTAAGTATAGTATATAAATAAGATTATAATTATACAGTAAAATGTGTATAGTGTACTGAACATGTGAATAGGGTAGTGAAGATGTGTATATGGTAGGCCTACTGGAGATATGTGATGTGTAGTGAAGAGATGTGTAGTGTAACACCCAGAACTGTCATGTAATTGAGTTGACACTCAGGTGTGTTGTCTTGTATCAAACACATTTTACCATTTATAAGCCACATGGAATCTTACCATGATGGCTGCATGTTACTGCATAAAGTGTGTCATCATTTCCTCAGTTTCAGTTCACTCTGATTTACACAGAAACATTAATTTTACTCATCAGTCCCAGGCAGTAATTTCACAATTATAAAAACTTTTTCCGCACATTGGCTTAACTTAGACTACAGTTTTTTTTAACTTACACCTAAATTCTCAACAACCAAATAGTCTACATAGTAAACACAATTATAAATTAAATATCTTTAAAACATTATGACATATGCTAAAACATTCATAATACAATCTCTCAACACTCGAGTTATCCTTCAGGCCAACCCTAACTTAGGCACAAATAGGTCCCCCCATGGAGCCAGTTTATCTTTTATAACCCTGTCAATGCTATATATACGTCAGGTTATACATTAATAGTTAATATCACAACACTATAATAGCCTTGGCTTTACAATTTTTATGTGTACAGTATTAATATTCTACAGGACATGGGTACGTGTCGCGGTGTGCGAGGCAGGTGATAAAATTCACTTCGTTGATTTGTCCATTTCTGTCGTATATTTTTCTATATGACTCTGTTAACATACATATGAAATGTAGTAGAAAGACTCCTGTCTCTCTGGGTACACCCATATGCTGAACACGCCAGCATTATCTTAAAAAATGGCAAAGAATGTTGGTGAAATTGATGGTCCGACATGATCAGCTGTCCAATGTTTTGAGTCAATGGGGGGTAGGGAGGACAGCCGACCAATAGAAAACTGGCTTCACCTCTGTGACGTCATGCCGCCTCCTCTTAGATTATACCTCCATGAATACAATACATTACCGTATTATGCCGTGTACATTTTACCAACGGTACACTTTTTTACTTTTTCAATCATATTTAATATCCCAAGAGATACATTATGGCCACCAGGAAGAGGGAATTAAAGCTTTAGGGGTAGTGACAGCACAGACAGCGATGATTGTCTAACTTTTAACAGAAAAAGTGTGCACTCATCAAGGTAAGAAAAGGCGTTATAGTCAATAATAAATGGAGAAGGCATCAGACAAAGTAAGTGTGTAAAAGTTGAGCACTCGGAAAACCATATGATCAAAGTAATGGGAACCGTAAGTAAATGTATGTATACCCTCAATGGCACCAATAAATACAGTATATAGGCTATTGTAATAATGTAATGACCAACAAAATAATTATGTGATGCTGGCTAATTGTCTAAGTTCCTCGACAGATAACTTATCTGGCTTGCAAAATTGTTGTACTGTACATTCATATAATACAAGTAGATACAAGAGTTATATAAATTTTCAATTAAAGTATGTTAAGTGACATTCATTGTTGTTATGATATATCATTCAGTGTAATAGGTTTAGTTGATAATAAGTTAGCATAATTTAATATGACATTTAGCATATTTTGGGCAGAGTTATTTAGCATATTTTCAGAGCAAGTCTAGCATAATTTTATAATAATGATTTGGTAACACTGACCATCGGCATCACATCATAATCATAACAAACCACGAAGGGTCGGTTCAACTCGGTTGCTGAGCAAGGCTGACTGTTTCAAATTAATTAGGTACGTGGGTGCATGATTGCCTACTTTTTCAGTGCTTGTTACTTAAGTTTGTCATATGAGATAGATAATAGTCTAGTGTTGGACCATAATCTGGTTTGGACTGAAGGCTTGCAGATTGTTTTATAGTGTTTATTTAATGCATTTACGCATTGTTCAAGGCCGTCGCATTTTAATGTTTGGGGAGATACGACCCCCCCGCACCAACCAAATCTCCACAAACTCTTCATTTTCGCCATATTTGGTAAATTTACAGTAAACCTGGGTTCAGTAAAACGTATATATTAGTATGTTTTACCACTAATTAGGACCATTTTAAGACTATTTTCTTCAATGGTGTTTCTCTCGGAAATGCCCCATTTTCGAGATATGCCCAGTTTTCATACCCCATACAAACTTGTGGGAGAGCCTGGGAATCCGGGGTTTTGGGTGCAGGGAAAACATGCTGTACACTATGGCGTTGCCTTTATAATATCTAACTGTCTTAAATAAACACTTGAAACCGGAAATAAAAGCGAAATAACAAAGTTTTCGAGACCGATACAATAAAATACAATTTTAGCCCAAACAGCAGCGTTACAACACGTGTTGGCTTGGGTTGGACTGAATATTCAAATAAAATGGTTATTTGGGGAATTAGTATTACCTAACCTGACCTAACCTAACCTAACCTAACCTAGACCACGACAGACTACCGGGACCTAACCTGGTCTAACTACCGGGCCTAACCTGGGCATAAAACCGGTATAACAAATAGAAGAAGTTACCGGGTAAATATCCAGGAACATAGATGGATACAGGACGCTCAAACACAGTATTGCCAAAACAAAATATAGCCAATACAGCCACAAGTGGCTTGAATATTACAACATTTCCAACACTGATAGTGTTTTCCCCCACCCAAAACCCCGTATTCGCAGGCTCTCCCCCAAGTTTGTATGGGGTATGAAAACGGGGGCATATCTCGAAAACGAGTCATTTCTAAGAGACACAAAGTTAAGAAGTGTATTATAAAGGCAACGCCATAGTGTACAGCATGTTTTCCCTGCACCCAAAACCCCGGATTCCCAGGCTCTCCCACAAGTTTGTATGGGGTATGAAAACGGGGCATATCTCGAAAACGGGGCATTTCCGAGAGAAACACCATTGAAGAAAATAGTCTTAAAATGGTCCTAATTAGTGGTAAAACATACTAATATATACGTTTTACTGAACCCAGGTTTACTGTAAAAATACCCCATATTTGAACTAGATTCGTCGGAAAAACATTACAGAAAATTAAATATGGTAATTTTTTACAAGTTGCCACAACAGGATTTCACTGGAATTTCTTTTATTTCCTAGAAGGATTTAGTGTGACTACCAGGACCTAACCTGGGCAGACTACCGGGACCTAACCTGGGCAGACTACCGGGACCTAAGCAGGAAAAAATAAACAGTAGAAATTAGTCAGACCTGACCTGACCTGACCTAACCTAATCTGGATTAGGACACACTACCGGGACCTAACTTGGGCAGACTACAGGGACCTAACTATAAGAGGTAACTACTTATGGGTGAGTAAACTATGCAGTGATCATCAATATCTAACTGTTGGATAGATTTTGTGAATGTGGATACTCACCTTTTGAAAAATAATGAAGCTCTACAAGTGTGGTTGGTTGGGAAGCTAACAAATGAATACGACTGTGAAATCGACTCTTTAGTCACTTGCATCAGTATGGTTGCACATAAAATGATTGTTGTGGCACTCTAGTCATACTGATCAAAAAAAAAATATATATATATATAGTCAATTTTTTTTTAATCTGGTTTCATAGATGTGAAACCTGCTCTGAGCAAGCTTGTCTGATCTCACTCACTGGATCCCCCTTGATATACAAATATAATACTGCTTCAATACAAAAAGATATCACAACCTCTATTCTAAGTTTCACAAATGTAGACCAGCTATTGTGAGAATTTGTGAGACTTAGAACACTTTAGTGATGGGATTTACGGCTCCCATGAGTGAGCCGGCTCTTTTGACTCTTTTCAGTTTAGAGAGCTGGCTCTTAAATGGCTCTCGGATCCCAAACGGCTCTCTACATAGAAATGCAGTGATTATAAACTATGACGATTATGACAGTGTATACCAATAAGGTATATCACATTTCATGAGTAAAGGCTAATTACCTAATGTACATATTTCATTATATTCCTGTTCAAAAACTGAAACTCAAACAAGAAACTAAGTTTTTATTTATGAAGAAAAATAGAAAAGAAAATGGACAGTAGCTTCTCATCCCAAAGGGAGACTGAGGTGTTTTTATTTTTAGCAATGAATGCTCTACCAATTAGAATACATAAAAAACAATTGAATAAAATATGAGTCCTCATTGTGTAGGAAAAATAGCCTGATACACTTCCATATACGAGCATTAATTCCTGCTTATGAGCTGCTCCTTCCTATAATGACTGTTCTTGTAAATAGGTATGTAGTTTTATCAATAGTATCTCATTCCTACATCGTGCACTAAAGACCATATTAATAATATGAAATAGATACTGATATGGCGATTGGCAACTACACAAAGTCCAAAAACAATGTGCGACTGCGTAATGTTTATATGATTTCCAAATGTTTCCTTATGAATAATCAGGGAAAATTGTATTTATCATATGTTTATAATGCAAAATTACAATAGACAACAATATAAAGATGTAGGTTGCTGTACTGATGAGACTTATTCGTTCATTCATTTATTTCAAATTTTTAAAATTCACAGAGAGCCAAAAGAGCCATTTGGCTCTTAACCCCTGCAGACCGGGAGGGGGGGTCTCTGCCTCCACATTTCTACCCTGCCGCTAGCGTCAAAATTCCTCGATTTGCCCTATATTCACAACGCTCACACTCTTAACCTATATAGTCTAATGACTTCAAAATTGTTCAATCTTTACCTTCAACTCTTCCTCTTTCCAATGGTACCATCGGGAGGGCTGTACGATGAATAGTTGTGGAGATAGGGCGAGTTTAGTAGACCATGTCTGCACGCGAATCTGCAGTATGTCTGTATGTACGCGCGGAATAGACACGACCACGGCTTAGGGTACAGTTTCCCGCGTAACTCCATTGTCAACTCACTCGTATTACTACGATTATGTATCGTATGTCATGATTTCAACACTAAAAATAGTATGAACACTTGTAGGAATATATCATCGTGTAACTGTCACTTAGAAAATGATAAACAAACCGACTTGTACCGTAGGAAACACGTATATTTACTATCAATTGTGCCTGTATGGGTGTGTTTTGTGGTGTTATTTTCTTATTACTACCCCATTATGTATCGTGTGTCATGATCTATACACTAAATAATAATTTGTAACCTTGTAGGAATATCATGGTGTCACTCACGTACATATATTCACTATGGTATTGTCTTACGATCATTAGAGCACAAATTCGGACAAGGGCAATTACTTAAAAATCGCCCAGCCATCGTGGGGTCCCAGAATCGACTGAGTGGGTAGCGGATCGATATTGTGAGTGTATTTTCTCACCCAACAACAAGAAAAACTAGCCCTACAGAACGCGAAATAGCGCTAAATCGCTGTGACGGTAGGGCGCTGTTACCCGGTTCCTTACGTAAGACGCTCTATCACGTCAACCGGTCTTTAGGGGTTAAGCGAGAGCTGGCTCTTATCGTTCACTGCAAAGAGTTGGCCCTTTGAACCGGATCGTTCACGAACGACCCATCACTAGAACATTTAGAACAGTCACTACAGTTGCATAGCTGCTACATTTACGATACGAGGCCGTCAGCTGCATAAAAAAAAGTTAATGAAGAGGTTGTGCTCTGTCACGACGAACTATTTTCAACTTCCAATATCTCCATATCTTCTTATTTTTTTATTAGTTTGAATTTATATCCGTCCGTTGAGTTATTCTATAATATATTTTGGAAGTGATTATCTAATTCTGTTAGGGTCTTTAGGTTTAACAGACGGTCCAAGACAGACGAAATGTTAAAAAAGCAGTTAGACACCTGTATCTATTTTTTATAACAATAAATTAAGTAACTTATAATGTTTATAATGTCCAGTTATAACCCTGCCATTCATGAAATGAACTCAGGCTGTAGCTGAGGTTCACTACAGAAGAAGAGTGTTGATGATCCGAACTTTCGTCGAGCACGTCCACACGAACAAACATACATGCTGTTGCCAGCAACGTTACTCACCTTTCTCAACTGGGTGGCCCAAGTGGAATCAGTGGCGTCACGAGGGGGGGGGGCTGGGGGGACATATGCCCCTGGGCGCAGCATTTAGGGGGGTGACAATTGCCAATTTGAAGTTGGAGAAAATTAAATTGCTTTGTTTACACCAAAGTGAATCTGAAATAATGAAATAATTTCCATAAAAGATTAGTGCACTCAGGCCATATTTTAATTTATTTTTTCTATATATTATTATGAAACTTTACTTTGGATTTAGAAATAGGTAGGCATCTTCATTAGTATTCATGTAAATAAGTTAGATGAATAATTCATTTTTAAGGAGTAAAGATTTAAAAGATTTCAAGTGGCTTTAAATTGTTTCTATAAGTACATACAGAACCCCCCAGCTGATTAGGCTCTCTTCGCTTGCCAACCACCCACCATCATGTCCCCTATTGGGGGCCCATAACATTCTTTGTCCCCAGGCGCCAACAACCCTCGTGACGCCACTGAGTGGAATGTTGGGCAACTGTACAGAGAAGGTTTACAGTACACAGATTCATTACAAAAAGTACAATACACATCCATTACATCAGTACAAAGCAAGACATTACTCTACAGTATATGGGTGTGTAATGTACAAAGAGGGTTTACAGTACACAGATAAATTACAAACAGTACAACAAACACCCATTACATAAGTACAAAAAAGGCATTACGTACATTTATGATTTGTAATATTAATGTTATGAGTGATGTGTGTTTTATCACCTGTGTGTATAAGGCAATTAGAAAGTACAGTTTCCACTACAAATAGTTGAGGTAAATTTCCAAACTAAATGATGCAGTAAAGATTTGAATATGATGCAGTAAAAATGTCAAAATATTGCAGTAAATGTTTCAAAATGTTGCAATAAATGTGTCAAAATATTGCAGTATATAATTATATTCTGTGCAATAATATAAAAAACTTCCAATATTATAAGTATTTTATTGTCATTGTTTCAGATGTGTGGTTGAGGTTAGACCATCTACCAGCAGCAAGAAGACTGAATGAATATAATAAAGTGACAACCCTAACACCAGTAACAGTGTAGCAGCCCGGACATCAGTAACAGTGTAGCAGTCCGGACATCAGTAACAGTGTAACAGCTCTGACACCAGTAATAGTGTGACGGCTCTGACACCAGTAACAACCAGGTAGCAAAATAAAACTCTGTCAGTAATGGAGATGGAAGGAAATGCCACCATGGATGTAGTTAGAGAGAAGTGTAACAAGTATGTTTGTCAACAATGTAGGAAACAGTTTAGTGCCAAAGGGAGTCTCACTCGACATTTGTTGATTCATACTGGAGAGAAAAAGTTTGTGTGTGAAGAATGTGGTGAAAAGTTCTATGATAAAACACATCTAAGGCAGCACATGCATAATCACACAGGAGTGAAGAACTTTGAATGTGATGAGTGTGGTAAAAGGTATATAACAAAGAGTAATCTTAAGACGCACATGCATATCCACACAGGAGTGAAGAACTTTGAATGTGATGATTGTGGTAAAAAGTTTATCACAAAGAGTAATCTAAATAAGCACATGCATAATCACGCAGGAAAGAACTTTGAATGTGATGAATGTGGTAAAATGTTTTTTACAAAGTATGCTCTAAGGACACATATACTTATCCACACAGGAGTGAAGAACTTTAAATGTGATGAATGTGGTAAAAAGTTTATCACAAAGAGTGATTTAAGGACACACATATTTATCCACACTGGAGTGAAGAACTTTGAATGTGATGAATGTGGTAAAAAGTTTATCACAAAGAGTAATCTAAGGAAGCACATACTTTCCCACACAGGAGTGAGGAATTTTGAATGTGATGAATGTGATAAAAAGTTTTTCACAAAGAGTAATCTAACGAAGCACATACTTATCCACAGAGGAGTGAAGAAATTTGAATGTGATGAATGTGGTAAAAAGTTTATCACAAAGTTTAATCTTAAGACGCACATGCATATCCACACAGGAGTGAAGAACTTTGAATGTGATGAATGTGGTAAAAAGTTCATCACAAAGAGTAACCTAAAGAAACACATATCACCACACAGGAGTGAAGAACTTTGAATGCGATGAATGTGGTAAAAAGTTTTTCATAAAAAGTGATCTGAAGACGCATATACTTTTCCACACAGGAGTGAAAAACTTTCAGTGTGATGAATGTGGTAAAAAGTTTTTAAGAAAGTGTATTCTTAGGAAACATATACGTATTCACACAAGGTAAAGAACTTTGAATGTACTGAAAAGTTTGTGACCAAAGGTAATCTAAGGACATACATACTCATGTATGCAAGAGTAAAGATCTTTGAATGTGAAAATTTTTATGAAGTTTTCTTTTAAATCCCATCTCAATAAACAAAACTGTTCATTGGAATAAGAATTTTGATTATAGGAAAGGTGGATAAAAATTAATGAGTCAAAGTTTTTTTGTTTTTTTTGCCACCACCTCGGGACTGTATTCTGAAACTAGCCTGTGACTTGCGAAGCCCTGAGATTAATAAGTGTCACTCTAAGTGAGATGGTGGAGCTTTGTGATGATATTGGTAGTTTCTCTTTTGTCCCACCAGATTATCACACCTTATTTATACATGTCACTATCAGGAGAGAATAGCTATACCGTCAATTACATCATCTTGGAATATATTCTATACTGTGTGATGATGAAAATATAGGGGGTAGGGAATGGTGTCAGCATAGCCAGGATGCTAGAAGAACAGTAGAACCATCATATCACCTCGGAAAACTCCTAGGGATTTCTCATGGACTCGAACCTGTGTCCTTGACATCAGCAGTCTGTCACTGTATCCTCTCTGCCACCACCTCCCCCAAAAGACACATTGTGAACCACTAGACAAAAACCTGAGTGTGATGTGTGTCAGGTTAACATTTCATCATCAAATGGATTAAAGTGTGGTATTGGTACTATAGCAGGTAACATTAGTAGCATTGATCATGGAGGTATAATAAAGAGAAGGTATCATGACATCACACAAGTGAAGCCAACACACTATTGGTCCATTGTCTCTCCTCCCTCCTTTGACTCAAAACATACATCAACTCACCTCATACCTGCTTTGCCTTATAACATTCTTTGCCTTTTATTTGTTTTAACAATACCGGCATGTTGAGTGTATGGGTGTACCCAGAGAGATTGGAGTGGTTCTACAGAAATGAATAAATGAACAAGATGAAATTCAGCATCTACTGCACTCACTGTGACTCTTGCATGACCTATTGGAATAGTGATACAGTATACAATAGACCAAAACTGAAAACCAAGGCTACTACAATGTTCCAATATTCACTGTTACTGCATATCCTCATGTATATATGGCACTGACTAGGTTATATGTTATAAAAAATAAATGGACTCTGTGGGGAGACATACTTGGTCCCAACTTAAGGTAATCCTGTGTTGGGGTGACTCATGTGTTGAGAAATTGTGTTATGATGTTTTAGAATATTTCACAATACTTTGAAGATATTTAATTTGTAATTGTGTTTTACTATATTGACTGTTTGTTTGGTTGAGGATTTAAGCCTATAGTAGTCAAAGCCAATGTGCCAAAAGAGTGTTTATAACTGTAATGCTTTGTCTCCTGAGTAAGGTTAGTATTTTGGTTTGAATGTGAGTGAACTGAGTCAGCCGTGACAGATTTTATGTAGTAATATGGTTTGTTCTTTGTGGCTTAGTGGTAATATGAGTACAGTATGAGGGAACACTTTACACTTTGGATTCCATGACAACCCTGGATGTTGTTCATCTCAGCCCTTGACTACATAGATAGCAGATGATCATAGGATCATTTTTTTGGCTATAAGTCAGGGATACCTAAAAATGAATTAGAATTAATTCTTATAGTTAAAGTGGTTCAGTACAATTGGCACCTTGGTTTAGTCTGCACTGTGAATACAAAAGGTTACATCGAAATTTATATTCATTGTGTTGTGTGAGTACTGTGGTAAAGATGAAACTGTTGTACAATCAGCCTCAGGAATTTGTACACAGCATAAGTTAAGAGGGGTCTTTATTCTGCACATATTGCTGGGATTGTTTTCCTGACTGATTCAAGTATTAGGCAGATAACATTACTAAATAAAAGTTTCGTATTTGAGAATTAATGTACCGTACTAAAATTTTCTAGATGTTATGAAGTTTATACAAATTCCTGAGGCTGATTGTACCTGGGTCTTTAGTTTTGATGTGTGTATTATGTAGGTCTAAACATATTTCTTAAGTCGCTAGACCCTACTATACTGTTGTAGTGGTAATTTTATAGAATAGTCTTGCTTTGAATTTTGTTATACAGTCAACCCTCGCAATAACAGACAAATGCATACATGAGACTGTCCGTTATTTGAAAATCGGCGGATTTTCCCCAAAAAACTGTACAGTTGACTCCATTGGGGAAGGAAACCAAACAGCTATGGGGAAAGGCGATCCTGCAGTCTATACATGAGATGATTAAGTAAGATTTTCTCCATAACCTTACAGAAACATGAAGTAAGGGAAATTGGCCTGAACTTTGCAGTGTCGGGCTTAGGGATGGGTATTATTGTGCTGCTAGTCCAGGCTCATGGTACACAACCATCATGAAGACAAAAATTATACAGTTGAAGTAAGGGCTTCCCTGGAACTTGTTGAAGTAGGCGCAGCACAGCATAAGTAATACCATCATCACCAGGGGAAGAAGCTTTAGCCTAAGAGAGAGCACGGCGCAACTCCTCAGTTATCTGCTCTGCATCATCGTCGACATCTTGCAACAGAGCAGACATTAGATTTAGCCAATGGATAGCAGCATGGAAGGTGAGTACATCTTGTATGTGGATGGGTGGACTGGCTGGGGTAGATTGTTCTTACCAGGCATCGACAAGTTGTTTGGCATAGTCGGCGGGAGTGTGATGACGAGCAGTGGCAGGCGTCTTTAACAACGCGACGAATTAAGTGCCACATAGAAGTCACACTTGTTTGCTAGTTGATACTGTCCGTGAACCGCTGCCAAGACTCAGTGTGAGCACACTCTTGCAGTGCAACTAATGCATCCCTAGACATCTGGTAACAATGGAGCAGGTCAGGAGATGGGTTGGCTTGAAATGTTCAGCCTCCTCCTTTGCCTCCTGTATACGTGCATCATGCGTCCAGGAATGGGCAGTATGGCGATGCTGGAGGTGTGGCCGGGAGACGTATAGCCTATAAAACTCATGAGTAGCAGATACAAGATCAGAGTACAACAGTTCAACTTATGATATCTTTAACCCCTAAAGACCGGTTGACGTGATATACCGACATACGGTAGAAACCGGGTCACACCATATACCGTTACAGCGATTTAGCGCTATTTCGCACCCTGTAAGGCTAGTTTTTCTTGTCGTTGGGCGAGAAAATACACTCACAATATTGATCCGCTACCCACTTAGTCGATTCTGGGACCCCACGATGGCTGGGCAATTTTTAAGTAATTGCCCTTGTCCGAATTTGTGCTCTAACGATCGTAAGACAATACTGTAGTGAATATATGTACGTGAGTGACACCATGATATTCCTACAAGGTTACAAATTATTTAGTGTATAGATTATGACACACGATACATAATGGGGTAGTAATAAGAAAATAACACCACAAAACACGCCCATACAGACACAATTGATAGTAAATATATGTGTTTCCTACGGTACAAGTCGGTTTGTTTATCGTTTTCTAAGTGACAGTTACACGATGATATATTCCTACAAGTGTTAATACTATTTTTAGTGTTGAAATCATGACATACGATACATAACAGTAGTAATACGAGTGAGTTGACAAAGGAGTTATGCGGGAAACTGTACACTAAGCCGTGGTCGAGTCTATCCCGCGCGTAGACCCAAACACACTGCAGATTCGTGCGCAGACATGGTCTACTTAAACTCGCCCTATCTCCAGAACTATTTATCGTACAGCCCTCCCGATGGTACCATTGGAAAGAGGAAGAGTTGAAGGTAAGGATGGAACAATTTTGAAGTCAGTACACTATATAGGTTAAGAGTGTGAGCTTTGTGAATATAGGGCAAATCGAGGAATTTTGACGCTAGCGACAGGGTAAAAATGTCGAGGGACCTAGCCAGATGTGGTAACACTGTGGGTTTCCTAGCCAAAAACCCCAAGATTCAAACTATATCTGGTAATAATATTTTCTAATCGATAATAAATAAATACCGGTACTACATTATAATTATGTATATATGTGTAGGTCCAGGTCGTTTGGGCCGTAAGTCACTTTAGGCCGTAACGATGGAACTGACAAACGGCCGAATCATCTCAAACAACGTACGGCCTAAATTATTTACGGCCTAATCGACCAGGTTTCTTTTTAAGTTTTTTTTTTTTAATAATAATACTAATACTACTACTACTACTAATAATAATAATAATGTATGTGTGTGAAAGAGAGAGAGAGAGAGATTCTACTATTTTATTAAGGTAATAATAATAATAGTAATAATAATAGTAATAATAATAAGTTGCCTTTATATTACATGGTCATATCTTTTGTCACAGCTGGATTTCATATTTACCAATGTTTTACTATGGTCTTTTCAGATTTTGTTTAATTGTTTGTTTAGGCCTAAGCATTATATCTGTTGTGTCCTTTTCACATTCCATTTTATTTATTGCAAGATAGAATATTGAGCTATTTAGCAAAGTCCATGACACACACACACCGGCCATAGACCTGCACAATTGGATGTTTCTTTTCACCAGTTTATATGGACTTTATGTAGGACAGACTATAAAGGTATCTGATGTTGACAAGTTAAATTTATATGAAATACATTATCCTCCAAGTGAATGATTAGATAATATTATTTTATAAACATTATAATTATAGTAACGTAAGACTTAGGTTGTGGCAATAATTATTTTTCATGTTTAGCTGATATTTTTTTTTTCTCACCGGCCTAAACATCTCACGGCCTAAAGGCTCATGGTGCCTAAACATCTTACGGCCTAAACTTCATCCGGCCGAAAGTTACGACGGCCGAACACGATCACGGTCGAATATAATACGGCCTAACAGTCCCGAACTCGTCTGCCCAGGTTAGGTCCTGGTAGTTTACAGCAGGTTAGGTCAGGTCAGGTCATGTAAGGTCTTGCTAATTTCAAAATGCTATATTTTAATAATAAATAAAGAAAGTAAAAAGATGAATAAAGAAGATAAAAACATTGTATTAATAAATGCCAATAGAATATAGAATTAACAGTTATTTTTTATTAATGGTTTTCATTATCCATATATATTTTATTTTAATTAAAAATTTGAGTAAATTTTCTCAGCTACACATGTGAAATTTTCAGACAAAATATATATAGCTTTTACCAAGAATTTTTAAAGTGATGAGTTCATTTTTAACATCCATTTTATTGTGTAAATTTAATGTTTTATCCATGCATAAATAACCTAACCTAACCTATCCTAATCTAATCTAACCTATCCTAACCCAACTTAATCTAACCCAACCTATCCTAACCCAACCTAATCCAACCTATCCTAACCCAACCTAATCTAACCTAACCCAACCTAATCTAATCTAACCTAACCCAACCTATCCTAACCCAACCTAATCTAACCCAACCTATCCTAACCCAACTTAATCCAACCTATCCTAACCCAACCTAATCTAACACAACACAACACAACCTAATCTAATCTAATCTAACCTAATCTTAACCATTGCAGACTACCAGGACCTAACCTGAGCAGACTATTGGAAGTTTCACAAGGTAAATAAGACCTAGATCAACGTTATTATTATTATTATCATAACATGTACCATACCGTAAAACACCTAAATTTAGGATTTTTTTTACATTTGTCAATAATGGTGCAATTATAATTATTATTATTATTATTATTATTATTATTATTATTATTATTATTATTATTATTATTATTATTATTATTATTATTATTATTATTATTATTTTTATTATTACATATACCGTACCATAAAACACCCAAACTTTGAACATTTTTTACGTGTGTTTGTGAATAATTGTGTTAATAACGGTACAATGTTATTGGTATTAGTGTCATGTGTTAGCCAGCCAGCCAGGTAGCCTACAGTACAGTACAATACAATACAATACAGTACCTATTCAATACATATAACAAACTAAATTAACCATGATAAATTGGCTTATTCTTTTTTTCAATTTTCAAGTGTCCTTAAGTTCAGCAGAAATTTCTGAACTTGTGACAGCTCTTGCCAACTTTGGACAGTGTCAGTGTTGCCAGCTTGAATTTTCGGAAGTTGCTAAATTTACCAAAGATGCAACGAAACTTGCAATTTTTTATAATTTTATTTATTTTTGGAGGTAAAATTATTACTATTCGAGTGACAAAGGGGAAATTAATGAATACAGGTTATACATAGTGAGTAATGCTACATTTATTATATCAATAGACCATAAGTCCGAAGTGAAGTATGTGTAATTAAGTAATTAGTGTGGTGTTTTTTGTGACATAAATGTCCTCTGTCCCCCCTCGTGAACGTCCACTTTATGTGTGTGAATTCCTGGCACTGTAGGTGGTCACATGACAATTTGTATAGCCCAACAGACAAACAGAGTCTCTTCATTTAGATATATTTATACTGGTAATGATACATTGTCATCAGCATCATCATATTACAGCTATGGATGAAGGGAAAAAAATATACTGTACAGTGGACCCCGCATATACACAGCATTTAATTATGCAAATTTAAAAGTAGGCTGTAAGCATAATTGTGGCACTGAAATTAAAAATATACATGAAAATTTATATTATGTGTGCAGTGCGGAAGTCGATTCGCATTTAAGAAGGTGCGTCGGCCATTTTGTGACTTCACGGCGCAGTCCGCGAGCGACACGATCACGCGAGTTCATTCATGATTCCCTCCATTCAGTCCATTGTTAGCTTTGCGGTGGTGCGGTCATATATTTTTGTATTCTATGTTTCCACGCTTGCTTCCACTTGGGTTAATAATGGCTCTCGACCCTAAACCTTCTGTGAATGGCTTGAAACGAAAAAGGCAAGTTAAAGTGATGGACATAGAGAAAAAAAGGAAATTTTGGACAAGTTGGCTAAGGGTAAAAAAGTAACTTATATTGCACGTTTATATGGGATGAACTAATCCTCCATTAAGCAAAACAAAGAAAACATTTTGAAGATGAGGACTGGGTGGGTTTCAGCTATCCCTGCCAAGCTTTGGGGCCAAATTGGGGGCTGCCTTGGACTCCCAAACCAACATATCAACCCTATCTTTCTTTACCACAAGTGAGTTAACTAGTGATATGATGTGAGAAGATTAAGGCCCGTACTAAGAGTCAGGAAGGTCAATGCGAAGGTATTACCTTCGACCATCAGCAGGGTCGAAGGTAACACCTTTGCATTGACCTTCAATTCTTACCACTAGTCATTTGTCCTAGATGTTCCTACCAGCTCACTCACTCCCCTTCCTTTCCCTACTCCCCTAACTTGAATAATATATTGTATATTGCTTATTTTTATAATAATACAGTGTAATTTACACTATATAGATGTAAATAGCAATATTATAATACTTTTCTATACATATAGAGAACCATTTCAATAACTACTCAAATAATACAGGAAATATAACAGCATATTGAAGCAGGAGAGCAGGATAATGTCCTCTCCCTCTTACGTTTTTATACAACTGAAGGGAAAATACGGTGACCGTTAATATATATAGATTATCTGTATTGCCAATATTATTGTAAATGAATACACAATGGCTCTCAATTTGTGTAAAACAGCATTATAATTTTGTTATATACATGTATGCTGTGTAAATTACTTAGTACAGCAAAGTATTATTATAATAGTATTGTTAAAGAATAGACAAAAATTAATTCAAGTAACGGGAGGATTGATCGATTGATGGATATTAGGCGCCGCAACATCGAGGTCCTATAGCGCCAGAAAAAAGGTGACAGAGAGGTGTGACAGCAAGCAGGAAGGAAACAAAAAGAAAAAAGAGACAGTTGAAGAACTTAATGATTGGAACTACTTAGTCTGGTCTCTCACTAGCGACCCTCCTAGCATGGGAAACCCTCTCTCCCTGAAATCAGGACAGAGCAGGGGCCGGAGCCCTCTCTAGTATAGCTCGCCAGGTCCCAGAGACACGCAAGCCCCCCACCACGTCAAGGCGGTTCAGTAACGGGAGGAGGGTAAGGAGGAGGAGGGGGAGGGGTTAGGCTGACTGTAGGGTGGGAGGGTAGCCAATTAGCTAATAACATGATAACATTGTTATACTCCTCTCACCTCCTCTATTTCATTGTTCATAGTCTTAGATGACATGCTCACTCTACAAGATTTGTATTATCAAGAGAAAAGCAGTATATCTTGCCTATTAACTGAAAATATGACTTTAAAACTGTCAGATGACAATCATTCAATGACAAGCAAAACCTCCTTCCCGAGATTACCCAAATTCCTGGAGGAATTCGTAAGTGTTATAAATATCTCTCACATATTCCCCGAAACAAAAGTATCGACTTAACACCTTTTCATACATTATCTGATGTTGTTTTCAGTTCATCATATCTATTTTCTCACAGTAGTTTTGTATAAGATTGGAAATAATTGTGGAAGGTCAGTGGGTAGACACGGGTATACCCTTGCCTTCCCTTCGACCTTCCTATAGACCTTTGTTCCAATAACGGCTCTGACTATTGGTACCCTAATGCCTTCCCCCGTACCTTCCTGACTCTTAGTACGGGCCTAAGCCTTTTCATCAGTGCCTAATTATGAGTACAATTTCTTTATTTGTTTCTTCTTTACTGTTTATATTGTATTCGTCATTTATTTTTTAAATGTTGATGTATTGGTCCATTTTTTTTATTAATATCCATGATGTTTGAGGTCTCCTAGTAAAAACAACATCACTTTCGAGAGACATAAGAACCTTTCCCAATTTTCATAATTTTAATTAACCCATTCTGTACTGTGACATACCTGTCGATGTCATGGGTAAACACCCCCCCTAACAGGAACTGCCATGACATGGTGGGGGGGCTTGTGTGTCTCTGAGACCTTGGTAACTAGAGGGGGCTCCGGCCCCTGCTCTGCCCCGATTTCGGGGAAAGAGGGCTTCCCAGGAAGGATGCTATAGTCCAACCACTGTATCTTGGCCCATGAAGTCGTGGCTGCTCAGGAATTTCCGGTTATCTAGACCTTTAAAACGTTGTCATATCTTCAGCCTCTTGTTTCTTCCCGCTCCACACACACATGTGATGTGCGTGCTGCTCTCTCTCTCTCTCTCTGAGTAGTATTTTATAAAGTAGGCTACTTTTGCCATACATCTACATTTTATTGACTATGCAAGGGCGTAGAGTGGTGTGTTGGGTAAGGTAACATTTCACCGTCTCAATGACGAGCCAGCAAACACTGACTGGGCATCTGTGGCTGGGGTTAACCTGACCTGACAGGTGACCATATGTATGGGTCGGCAGCACTGTACATAAATACTGTAGCACTGGTGCTACATTTCTTTAACGGTTTATATATATCGTAATATTTAAGCGTACTGTTCTATCCTGCATATTGCAGCTGGAATTAAGATGGTATTGGAATGTGTTTATGTCTTTTGTGTAGCATTTTATAAATGTCACACTTTTAGTATAGCCCAGTTATTTATGATGTGGCATATGAGCATTCCTGAGTGACCCCACCTTCAGAGGCCAAGATACAGTGGTTTGACTATAGTGAGATACCAGACTAAATGGTTCCTATCTTTCAGTTCTTCAACTATCCCTCGTTTTTTTTTTATTTCCTTCCTGCTTGCTGTCACACCTCTCTATCACCTTTTTCTGACGCTATAGGACCTCCATGTTGCAGCGCCTAATATCCATCAATCGATCATGGGTAAACAGTATGATATCCGATGACATACCCTTTGATGTCATAAGCCCCTTGTTAGTATGAAGCCTGTGCTAGGACTCTCACATTACCAATATCGTATATCATGTGTCCCTTTTTTCACTCTCTTCGTCTCTAGTTACTAGTAGTAACCTGTTACTGCATCCAAATACAGGATTTATTTATCCCTGGTTGTCATTTTTTTTCTAGTTTTATCACAAATTAGTGATTTTTTTATTGATTTTGTCTCTATTTCCCCTCAAACTTACACTAGGTCTTCATTCTCTGCCTCATCCCCCTCATATGTGTATTTTTCACTCCTCTCTTCATTCTTTCATTATTTTACTTGTTAGTTGTGTTTTGGGTCTTATTTGTCATCCTTTTGTCTAATATTATATTAGACAATTAGTTATACATTAGATAAAAGAGTGATTTCAGATTGATCATTTTTTTTTTTTAGTCCCTCAACCCTGTATTTCTGTTTCAAAAGCGCCAGTGATTTTAGTGTGTCCCGCCTAAGAACCACCACAAATAATACACACTCTCTCTCTCTGTCCCTCCTTTAAAAGCGCCAGTGAATTTAGTGTGTCCCGCCTAAGAACCACCACTAATAATACACACTCTCTCTCTGTCCCTCCTTCAAAAGTGCCAGTGAATTTAGTGTGTCCCGCCTAAGAATCACCACTAATAATACTCTCTCTCTCTCTCTGTGTGTGGTATAGGGAGGTGATACTAGGTATGGGACAAGACTCATGTCAACCTTCCTATAGGGAGGTGATACTAGGTATGGGACAAGACTCATGTCAACCTTCCCACTGTTCACTGATGCCTTCTTCACGTTGGACTGCTTGTTGTTCACTATATAGACAATGCTGTGCTTATGCTGAGTTTATTAAGCCTATAGAGGTATGTAAAAATGTGTTGTTTATTGATGATATTGAGTGTGTGAGAATGTCTTATAAATTATGTTGTTTATTGATGATATAAATGATAATAAAAATAATATGTTGTTTATTTATGATATTGAGTGTGTGAGAATGTGTTATAAATTATGTTGTTTATTTATGATATTGAGTGTATGAGAATATATTATAAATTATGTTGTTTATTTATGATATAAATGATAATAAAAATAATATTATTTTATGGTGAGTGTGTGTGAATATATTATAAATTATGTTGTTTATTGATGATATAAATGAGAATAAAAATAATAATATTCTATGGTGTGTGAGTGAGTGAATAATTTTTTTGTTTTGTGTTCATCCCTCCTCCCCACTCACTACCCTACCCCCCCTACTCCCTCCTCCCCCCACTCACTACCTTACCCCCCCTTCCCTCCCCTCTGCAGGTCCGTTTTCGTTGGATGAGGTGAGTGAATCCTCCTTCTCCTCACCACCACCAGAGGACTCCACTACCCTCAAAACAACAACAACAACACTACTTAATTCCTACACCAATCACCATTCAAACAGGTGTGTGTGAAATAGAGGCTTATAATTGTGTGTGTGTGAAATAGAGGCTTATAATTGTGTGTGTGTGAAATAGGGGCTTATAATTGTGTGTGTGTGAAATAGGGGCTTATAATTGTGTGTGTGTGAAATAGGGGCTTATAATTGTGTGTGTGTGTGAAATAGGGGCTTATAATTGTGTGTGTGTGAAATAGGGGCTTATCATTATGTATATATGTGAAATAGGGGCTTAGCATTATGTATATATGTGAAATAGAGGCTTAGCATTATGTATATATGTGAAATAGGGGCTTAGCATTATGTATATATGTGAAATAGAGGCTTAGCATTATGTATATATGTGAAATAGGGGCTTAGCATTATGTATATATGTGAAATAGGGGCTTAGCATTATGTATATATGTGAAATAGAGGCTTAGCATTATGTATATATGTGAAATAGGGGCTTAGCATTATGTATATATGTGAAATAGGGGCTTAGCATTATGCATATATGTGAAATAGAGGCTTAGCATTATGTATATATGTGAAATAGAGGCTTAGCATTATGTATATATGTGAAATAGAGGCTTAGCATTATGTATATATGTGAAATAGAGGCTTAGCATTATGTATATATGTGAAATAGAGGCTTAGCATTATGTATATATGTGAAATAGAGGCTTAGCATTATGTATATATGTGAAATAGAGGCTTAGCATTATATATATATGTGAAATAGAGGCTTAGCATTATGTATATATGTGAAATAGAGGCTTAGCATTATGTATATATGTGAAATAGAGGCTTAGCATTATGTATATATGTGAAATAGAGGCTTAGCATTATGTATATATGTGAAATAGAGGCTTAGCATTATGTATATATGTGAAATAGAGGCTTAGCATTATATATATATGTGAAATAGAGGCTTAGCATTATGTATATATGTGAAATAGAGGCTTAGCATTATGTATATATGTGAAATAGAGGCTTAGCATTATGTATATATGTGAAATAGAGGCTTAGCATTATGTATATATGTGAAATAGAGGCTTAGCATTATGTATATATGTGAAATAGAGGCTTAGCATTATGTATATATGTGAAATAGAGGCTTAGCATTATATATATATGTGAAATAGAGGCTTAGCATTATGTATATATGTGAAATAGAGGCTTAGCATTATGTATATATGTGAAATAGAGGCTTAGCATTATGTATGTATGTGAAATAGAGGCTTAGCATTATGTATGTATGTGAAATAGAGGCTTAGCATTATCATGATTTAATTATATGTGTGAAATAGATGTTTAGAAAAAAAATAAAGTATATACGAGATGGGAAGAATAAAAAGAAAGAAATATATATATATATATATATATATATATATATATATATATATATATATATATATATATATATATATATATATATATATATATATATATATATATATATATATATATATATATATATATATATATATATATATATATATATATATATATATATATATATATATATATATAAAAGGTCATAGATATTATACATATATAAAATAATAATGATAGTGTTTATATTATTATTTATTTATACATATATAGAAAATAATAATAGTGTTTATATTTATTTATACATATATACTGTTAGATTATTATTATTTATTTATTTATTTACGACAGAGAGAGACTTGACAAGATGCCGTGGACACCTTCTTTAGTGGCTGACAGTACACCTGATGACACACCACCACCACTACCACCCCCCTCCCCCTCCTTCTTCCTTCTTCAAGCACCAACAAGCATTGCCTTCAAGCTCTTCACAAATCAGACAACTGCAACAACAACAACAACGAAAGCAAAAGCAAAAACTACATCCCGTATTTTTGCATCCCAGTCGAACCTACAATAAAGTGAGTAAAATTAGAGTGAGAGAAAGTGAAAAAAAGAGTGTGTGTAGGAAGGGGAGAGAGAGAAAGTGAGTGTGTGTGTGTATTGAAAGGGGGGGGGGGGAACTGCGTGTGTATGTATATAGGATGGGGGGAGAAAGAGTGAGTGTGTGTGTGTATTGTATGGAGAGTGAGTGTGTGTATGTATAGGATGGAGAGTGTGTGTATATAGGATGGGGAGAAAGAGTGTGTGTGTATATGAGGGGGAAAGAGAGAAAGAGTGTGTGTGTATATGAGGGGGAAAGAGAGAAAGAGTGTGTGTGTATATGAGGGGGAAAGAGAGAAAGAGTGTGTGTGTATATGTTTAGGAGGGAGAGAGTGAGTGTATATGTGTACTGAAAGGGGGACTGTGTGTGTGTGTATAGGTGTACTGAAAGAGGACTGTGTGTGTGTATGAAAGAGAGAGAGAGAGAGAATAGGTAGATGTTTATTGAAAGGAAAGTGGGAATGTGAGAAAGATAAAGGTAGATTTAATGTATATAATAATGATAATGAGAGGTAAAGGAAGAGTCACCATATGAAAGAAAACGAATACAATACCTAAGTTAAAATAATATTAAAGAAAACGATGACTGTTGATAAATTAAAAGGAGTAACCAAAGAAGATATAAGATGAAGTTGGTATTTGTTATTATTTTAGAGGATATAGTAATAAAAGTATGTTTATTTATGGGAGAAATAATAATAAATGATATGGTAAGTAAAGATGTCAATAATAAATAAATAAGTCCGTGTAAAAATCTAAATATAAAAAGAATAATAGTGTAAACAGATAAATATAAAGAGAATAATTATGTTTTAAAAGATTGTAATGATGAAGAATAAATTTGTAATACTAAAGGAATAATGGAATATAAAATGTGACTAATGTTTATGAGGATATGGAATAAGAGATGTTCAATATAAATTCGAATAATAATGGAATACATAATGTTGAATAATGGAATATAAAATGTTCAATATAAATTCGAATAATGTTTATATAATAATAATGGAATATAAAATGTTCAATATAAACTCGAATAATGTTTATATAATAATAATGGAATATAAAATGTCCAATATATATTTCACTAATGTTTATAATTTTGTTTACAGAGTTGAAGATGGTAATGAGAAGGTGTGTAGATGGAGATATTGTGCTTTATTACCAACCAATAAACAAGGAGAATGTTGCATCAAATATAAACAATGTTATGCCTATGCAACACTTACACACTACACAGGTGAGTAGGTAATTGTTTACTTAGATAGACAATATAATATAAATAGATATATTACATTGTCTATGTCTATATTAAAATTCTCTATTAGTTTGTCTATATTAAAATTATCTATATTAGTTTATCTATATTAGTTTGTCTATATTAAAATTATCTATATTAGTTTGTCTATATTAAAATTATCTATATTAGTTTGTCTATATTAAAATTATCTATATTAGTTTGTCTATATTAAAATTCTCTATATTAATATAGTTTGTCTATATTAAAATTCTCTATATTAATATAGTTTGTCTATATTAAAATTCTCTATATTAATATAGTTTGTCTATATTAAAATTCTCTATATTAATATAGTTTGTCTATATTAAAATTCTCTATATTAATATAGTTTGTCTATATTAAAATTCTCTATATTAATATAGTTTGTCTATATTAAAATTCTCTATATTAATATAGTTTGTCTATATTAAAATTCTCTATATTAATATAGTTTGACTATATTAAAATTCTCTATATTAATATAGTTTGACTATATTAAAATTCTCTATATTAATATAGTTTGACTATATTAAAATTCTCTATATTAATATAGTTTGTCTATATTAAAATTCTCTATATTAATATAGTTTGTCTATATTAAAATTCTCTATATTAATATAGTTTGTCTATATTAAAATTCTCTATATTAATATAGTTTGTCTATATTAAAATTCTCTATATTAATATAGTTTGTCTATATTAAAATTCTCTATATTAATATAGTTTGTCTATATTAAAATTCTCTATATTAATATAGTTTGTCTATATTAAAATTCTCTATATTAATATAGTTTGTCTATATTAAAATTCTCTATATTAATATAGTTTGTCTATATTAAAATTCTCTATATTAATATAGTTTGTCTATATTAAAATTCTCTATATTAATATAGTTTGTCTATATTAAAATTCTCTATATTAATATAGTTTGTCTATATTAAAATTCTCTATATTAATATAGTTTGTCTATATTAAAATTCTCTATATTAATATAGTTTGTCTATATTAAAATTCTCTATATTAATATAGTTTGTCTATATTAAAATTCTCTATATTAATATAGTTTGTCTATATTAAAATTCTCTATATTAATATAGTTTGTCTATATTAAAATTCTCTATATTAATATAGTTTGTCTATATTAAAATTCTCTATATTAATATAGTTTGTCTATATTAAAATTCTCTATATTAATATAGTTTGTCTATATTAAAATTCTCTATATTAATATAGTTTGTCTATATTAAAATTCTCTATATTAATATAGTTTGTCTATATTAAAATTCTCTATATTAATATAGTTTGTCTATATTAAAATTCTCTATATTAATATAGTTTGTCTATATTAAAATTCTCTATATTAATATAGTTTGTCTATATTAAAATTCTCTATATTAATATAGTTTGTCTATATTAAAATTCTCTATATTAATATAGTTTGTCTATATTAAAATTCTCTATATTAATATAGTTTGTCTATATTAAAATTCTCTATATTAATATAGTTTGTCTATATTAAAATTCTCTATATTAATATAGTTTGTCTATATTAAAATTCTCTATATTAATATAGTTTGTCTATATTAAAATTCTCTATATTAATATAGTTTGTCTATATTAAAATTCTCTATATTAATATAGTTTGTCTATATTAAAATTCTCTATATTAATATAGTTTGTCTATATTAAAATTCTCTATATTAATATAGTTTGTCTATATTAAAATTCTCTATATTAATATAGTTTGTCTATATTAAAATTCTCTATATTAATATAGTTTGTCTATATTAAAATTCTCTATATTAATATAGTTTGTCTATATTAAAATTCTCTATATTAATATAGTTTGTCTATATTAAAATTCTCTATATTAATATAGTTTGTCTATATTAAAATTCTCTATATTAATATAGTTTGTCTATATTAAAATTCTCTATATTAATATAGTTTGTCTATATTAAAATTCTCTATATTAATATAGTTTGTCTATATTAAAATTCTCTATATTAATATAGTTTGTCTATATTAAAATTCTCTATATTAATATAGTTTGTCTATATTAAAATTCTCTATATTAATATAGTTTGTCTATATTAAAATTCTCTATATTAATATAGTTTGTCTATATTAAAATTCTCTATATTAATATAGTTTGTCTATATTAAAATTCTCTATATTAATATAGTTTGTCTATATTAAAATTCTCTATATTAATATAGTTTGTCTATATTAAAATTCTCTATATTAATATAGTTTGTCTATATTAAAATTCTCTATATTAATATAGTTTGTCTATATTAAAATTCTCTATATTAATATAGTTTGTCTATATTAAAATTCTCTATATTAATATAGTTTGTCTATATTAAAATTCTCTATATTAATATAGTTTGTCTATATTAAAATTCTCTATATTAATATAGTTTGTCTATATTAAAATTCTCTATATTAATATAGTTTGTCTATATTAAAATTCTCTATATTAATATAGTTTGTCTATATTAAAATTCTCTATATTAATATAGTTTGTCTATATTAAAATTCTCTATATTAATATAGTTTGTCTATATTAAAATTCTCTATATTAATATAGTTTGTCTATATTAAAATTCTCTATATTAATATAGTTTGTCTATATTAAAATTCTCTATATTAATATAGTTTGTCTATATTAAAATTCTCTATATTAATATAGTTTGTCTATATTAAAATTCTCTATATTAATATAGTTTGTCTATATTAAAATTCTCTATATTAATATAGTTTGTCTATATTAAAATTCTCTATATTAATATAGTTTGTCTATATTAAATATTAGTTTTAGATAATAAATCTATATAAATACATTCATAATTTATATTATATAATGGTCTATTTAAACATTCTCCAATATCTCTATCGATAACTTCTGGATCTATTCAATTCATTCCCATTTATATATTAAAATAACCTTCAGGTAACTGGCTAAATTGGAGTGCCTAGATTCCTCCAAAGTATGGCATGAAACCGCACTAAAACATAAAATATTGGCGTTCTGTTGCTTGGAATACTTTGGAGCATTCACTTCCAGTACACTAAATTTTCTGCCTACATAAGTGGGCTCGTCTTTTTAGCCGTGAATAATAATATATAACATATTTATTATCTTTGCAGACCCGTTCGATTTCCATAAAGGATGAAGCAACCTACAATCCATTTTGAACCTGTGTGCAAAACTATAAATAATTACATTTATGTATATATAACATTTGTTTTTATACTATATTTAATCTCAATGCGTTTTTCTTATACGATTAAACCTATATATTTCTGTTTCAATGAACATTCAGTCTATATATACAATATTTTAACAAATTTCTATAATTATATCCAGTATATTTATAATGTTCATTCTATCTATCGATCCTTCTGTTATGTATCTATATCTTTCCTTATTTCAGTTTTTCTATATACACTATATATATATATAAGGTTAAACAATGTAATACACACCATGATACTCTTAGTCAATAAATATAACATCTTTATTCCACGTGTATCTTTATATACAATACCATCAACATTTATTTTTAAGGCAACTTCAATTCAAACCACCATCAACCTCAACACTTTATACACTAGAGTTCAAACTTCTTTATTACAATACTTCAAAGAGTGGCCGGAAAACAACCACAACAAACCCACACAGAAAAATTTATTAAAAAAAAAAAACATAAAATACTTGGAAATTTGGATTCGGGCATATCAAAGTAACGATATGCTACTTCAATACAAGGTTGTGGTGACCCTTACGTACCCTTGGAAACCCTTTGGGCCCCCCCACGGGGATCCCCGCAGGGATCCCCACGGGGGCCACTACAGGGTCCTCAGGAACTAACAGGGTTATACTTCCCCCCTGGACCACACCAAGGGGGAGGGGGGGTCACATCACACCAACACAGTAACACACATACAGATACACATAGCCTGCACACTGAAAGACTCACCTTCCATACTGGTTGGTGTGTGTATAAGTCTATGTGTTAACAGTGTGGTAGAGATGAGTAGCCCCCACACCAGTACACGTGTCCGCACAATGCTGGACCACCCAACCGATAAAGACTGGGTGTGTGTACTGGTGCATAGACCATAACTCCAGTACATGATGGTCCTCTTGTTACATCACATCTATATCTTGTCACATCCATATCTTGTCAAGACACATCCATCTTCTTGCCGTCACGTCACATCTCTATCTTCTTGCCGTCACGTCACATCTCTATCTTCTTGCCGTCACGTCACATCTCTATCTTCTTGCCGTCACGTCACATCTCCATCTTCTTGCCGTCACGTCACATCTCCATCTTCTTGCCGTCACGTCACATCTCCATCTTCTTGCCGTCACGTCACATCTCCATCTTCTTGCCGTCACGTCACATCTCCATCTTCTTGCCGTCACGTCACATCTCCATCTTCTTGCCGTCACGTCACATCTCCATCTTCTTGCCGTCACGTCACATCTCCATCTTCTTGCCGTCACGTCACATCTCCATCTTCTTGCCGTCACGTCACATCTCCATCTTCTTGCCGTCACGTCACATCTCTATCTTCTTGCCGTCACGTCACATCTCTATCTTCTTGCCGTCACGTCACATCTCTATCTTCTTGCCGTCACGTCACATCTCTATCTTCTTGCCGTCACGTCACATCTCTATCTTCTTGCCGTCACGTCACATCTCCATCTTCTTGCCGTCACGTCACATCTCCATCTTCTTGCCGTCACGTCACATCTCCATCTTCTTGCCGTCACGTCACATCTCCATCTTCTTGCCGTCACGTCACATCTCCATCTTCTTGCCGTCACGTCACATCTCCATCTTCTTGCCGTCACGTCACATCTCCATCTTCTTGCCGTCACGTCACATCTCCATCTTCTTGCCGTCACGTCACATCTCCATCTTCTTGCCGTCACGTCACATCTCCATCTTCTTGCCGTCACGTCACATCTCTATCTTCTTGCCGTCACGTCACATCTCCATCTTCTTGCCGTCACGTCACATCTCCATCTTCTTGCCGTCACGTCACATCTCCATCTTCTTGCCGTCACGTCACATCTCCATCTTCTTGCCGTCACGTCACATCTCTATCTTCTTGCCGTCACGTCACATCTCTATCTTCTTGCCGTCACGTCACATCTCTATCTTCTTGCCGTCACGTCACATCTCTATCTTCTTGCCGTCACGTCACATCTCTATCTTCTTGCCGTCACGTCACATCTCTATCTTCTTGCCGTCACGTCACATCTCCATCTTCTTGCCGTCACGTCACATCTCCATCTTCTTGCCGTCACGTCACATCTCCATCTTCTTGCCGTCACGTCACATCTCCATCTTCTTGCCGTCACGTCACATCTCCATCTTCTTGCCGTCACGTCACATCTCCATCTTCTTGCCGTCACGTCACATCTCCATCTTCTTGCCGTCACGTCACATCTCCATCTTCTTGCCGTCACGTCACATCTCCATCTTCTTGCCGTCACGTCACATCTCCATCTTCTTGCCGTCACGTCACATCTCCATCTTCTTGCCGTCACGTCACATCTCCATCTTCTTGCCGTCACGTCACATCTCCATCTTCTTGCCGTCACGTCACATCTCCATCTTCTTGCCGTCACGTCACATCTCTATCTTCTTGCCGTCACGTCACATCTCTATCTTCTTGCCGTCACGTCACATCTCTATCTTCTTGCCGTCACGTCACATCTCTATCTTCTTGCCGTCACGTCACATCTCTATCTTCTTGCCGTCACGTCACATCTCTATCTTCTTGCCGTCACGTCACATCTCTATCTTCTTGCCGTCACGTCACATCTCTATCTTGTTCTCCACACCTGAAATTACATATATATAGTACAATTATTTGTACAACACTCTTCCTCAAAACATTCATAATACCATTTTTATCAATATATAATAAACATTAATAATAAACTATATCACACTTTCCTGACCACCAACAAATATAAAAATCACAATATATTACACACAAAAAAAAAACAAAAAAATATTTACCACTAATACTTATTAAAACAATAATAAAATAAGGAGGAATCAGAAGTCACCCATTTTTACACACATACTGATTGTTGCTTTGGGAGTGTGTAGTGTTAAAGTTCACGAAGGCAGATTTGGTACCAATCATGTGCCAATCACCACCAATCCTCCATCATCAATCCTTCGTCGCCATCATCACCCCCAATCCTCCGTCACCATCATCACCCCCAATCCTCCATCACCATCACCCCCAATCCTCCATCACCATCAGATGCAATCACCATCAGAAGCAATCCTCCATCACCATCAGAAGCAATCCTCCATCACCATCAAGCCACCATCATCACCATCAAGCCACCATCAAGCCACCATCAAGCCACCATCATCACCATCAAGCCACCATCATCACCATCAAGCCACCATCAACACCAAGCCACTATCATCACCAACACAGCTTTCTTTCTGTAACATTAAATTAGTTATTATCATTTATTAATTTAAGAGCGACACCCGTAGTTTTAAAAAAAATTGAGGGCCCTTACTGGAACTCTATGAACCCTCCAAATAATCCAGGGCACAAAACGCTTCAGTGTTTCGAATAGGGAATCTGTTGCCTGGAGTAGTTTGGAGGGTTCATAGAGCTCCAGTAAAGGCCCTCAAATGTTTTAAAACTACGGGTGTGAGAGTGTCAAGGGAATACTCTCCTGTTATATTGCAAATCAATAAATTTCTCCTAAATATATAATTAATTGTATACTATACAGTTTAGCAAATACAAAGTGCAACAAATATATGGCTAAATATACTAACATATATATATACTGTATATTATATGCTTGTGAAGTGTATCTCTACCCAGAGGAAGTGTATAAGTTGTATGATATTCAAGGAAACTTATTTGATTAGAGTATGTGTCAAATTATGTGAATTATTGTATAGTTACCCCATGTAAGAGGTGCTTGAAAAAAGATAAAGCAACACAGAAAACGGATAATGAATAGCATAGACTAAATTATTTGTGGTGGTTATTTCAATGTACAGTTGCCGAAAAAGGTATTGCGACAAATCTTGATTGAACTTTAACCATAGTAATATCCACAACTAATTGTAGGGCCTATAACCATGTACATACGGAAGAAAATATACATATCCTTCTGTAATACATACTTATAATCCCTACAAACATACATATAATTTATATAGAGGTAACTCGCGTAAGAATTTGATAGCTTCCCTCTTTTCCTTACATGATAAACTTTACAATAGTTTAACTACCATATTTTAATTTATTACAAGCAGCTACACACTACTTAAAACGATATATGTGAACGTGAAAACATTAGACAGTAAATTGAAATACCCATATGTGGATGATTATCAATGACCTCTACTGTACAACCTGTGCCAAAATACGACTTGGAATATTTGTAATTTAATTAACAATGATCATTTTGATAACTCTATTATGTATTAGCTATAGTGATGTAATACAATTTTAATACAGAGATAACCGATATAGTTCTCATATTAAATTACATATGTTGTTGGAATAAAAACTGGTTCAGAATGCAACTATCTGGTCACATTAACAATATTAAATACATTAGATGGATGCGAATTTATGCTACCGACTGTACATCCAGATTAATGAATGACCTTTCCATACAGCCTGTGTAAAAATTTATGAGACCAACCTACATTTCATTTTGCATTATATATTTTGTGGTCCCTATACACAAACTTAAGGACGTCAATATACTTTACGATCCATCAAAAGGTGTCGCAACTTATTTTGGAAACTGTGCAAAGTATATTATTTTAAAGATTTGTTTAATTAAAATGTTTAAGAAATGTTTGGATTATGGATAGGCTAATTGCAGTTTATTTTAAGAATAGATTAAAAACATCAGTTAGATATTGTTTATTGTATTATTATTATTATTATTATTATTATTATTATTATTATTATTGATTAAGAAATGATTCAAAACTCATCAGTTAATTGGATAATAGTCATGGATAATATAAACAGTATCAGGTCATTTCGCCCAAGAGTCACGTCGAGATTAGGTTCGGACGTGTGTGGTTGTAGGCAAAATATTTATAAAAAATGTCAAACTGTCGTATACAACATATTGGCAATGCACCGTCCGTCTGAAGATTAACCCATGCAAAGCGACAGTCACGTAAAAAATGAGACGTTTGTGAAGACAGACACCTCACCATCCACCACCACCACCATCAACTGGCTCAGCTAATACCACAACAATTACATCCTATAGAGCCAGAAAGAGGGAAGGTGTGACAGCAAGCGGGAAGGAAATAAAATGAAAAGGGGTTTGAGCGCTAACCAACCACTGTGGAATCAGCCCTAACACCCGTAGTTGTAAAAAGATTTGAGGGACCTTACTGGAGCTCTATGAACCCTCCAAATAATCCAGGCCACAGAACTCTTCAGTGTTTCTAATAGGGAATCTGTTGCCTGGAGTAGTTTAGAGAATTCTTAGAGCTCCAGTAAGGGCCCTCAAATGTTTTTACAACTACAGGTGTTAGGGCTGATGCCACAATGGTTGGTTAGCGCTCAAACCCCTTTTCATTTCATTTCCTTCCTGCTTGCCTGCTGTCACACCTCTATCACCTTTTTCTGGCGCTATAGGACCTCTATGTTGCGGCGCCTAAAACCCATCAATCAAAAATCAAACCAAAGAAAATAAACTATCAATGACTTTTCTGGAGTGAATTATTGGATGATTTTGATCAGTAAACTATATGCAACAATCATCATTATCCGAACTTTAGATTAATTTGGTGACGGATACATTAGCATTTGGAAATAATAAACACTTTAAATATTTGGTTGGTTAGCTAGGCCTATTACCTAAAGTCGCGTTTATAAATGCCCCAAACTTAAGACTGCCTCGAGGCTGGCGCCCAATCGTGTTTTTTGCATGTCCCAAACTCTAGTCCGCCTCGAGCCCAGGTCTAGTCAACTCGAGCAGGCTAGACCCAGTCTCAAGGCGGATAATGACGTCACAATGTAAACAAACATTGAAAAATGGAGTCTGAAGCAACAACAAGGTAAATACACTGAACTTAAAAGTTAAATTAAAAGTTAATAATAAAAGTTAATGATAAAAGTTAATAATTTCCATTGCTCCGAGAGGGTAGAGTCGCAAGAATGCAGGCTTATTCGGACCCTGGCTGATTCGGACCAGATTCGGACCTTTGTCTTGGCTGATTCGGACCTTTGTCATGGCTGATTCGGACCTTTGTCATGGCTGATTCGTTTTTTTCGTTTTTTGATGATTCTGAACCATATATGAACCACAAGCAAAGTTTCTTTTGACATGGATGACCCCTAATATGTTAGTTTCCTGCCTCACACCAATGCCAGCATGAGTGATCAGGTGAGGTGTTTGGCTTGTGACAATGTTGTGGCTGACCACCACCAAGCAATTGATTGCGACTCCTGTGGTGGCTGGCAACATCGAGGGTGTGAAACTGGTAATTATTATAATATTAAATTCTATACAGGATTATTATAATATTATAATATTAAATAATATAATATTAAATTCTATACAGGATGTTTACACCATAGCTGGGCACTATAACTGACCCATTTGTATACGTCAATCTTTTCTTTTTACAGGTCTTTCTAGATATAAATATAACAAATTGCGCAGCGGCATTATAACTTTTGACTTCATTTGTAACCGATGCAAGTTTCTTTCTTCTCAATCATCGCCGAGTCTGCCAATGCCAATTATGGAGAGTACGCCAATGTTCAATAGGTACGTGTTGTGGGTTACTGTATAGATAATAATAAATAATAATAATAATAATAATAATAATAATAATAATAATAATAATAATATAGATAAATATAGATAATAATAATAATAATAATAATAATAATAATATTGCACTTTAAAACCTCAATTTATTTTTCTAGATCGACCAGGACTACCTTGAGGAGGCGATACCAGAGGAGTTTTTCAGACAAACAGTTGTGGTTGGCGCCAAGAAACATTTTATATAGCAAAACAAATAACTTTTCTGGTCAAGGGCAAAACGTGGTACATAGATGGGACATTTAAAGTTGTTAAACCTCCATTTCATCAACTACTGTCCATTCATTGTTTCATAAAAAGTGAAGATTGTATGAAACAACTTCCCTTTTGTTTTGTAATAATGTCTGGTCAAAAATCTAAGGATTATAAAGCAGTTCTTACTGCTATTCTTGACCTTTTACCAGCAGCACCTAATGTATCATCATTTGTGATTGACTTTGAGGCAGGATTGTGGAAGGCTCTGAGGTCGGTGTTTGATGACCCTGTAATTTATGGATGTGCTTTCCATTTTGGTCAAGCACTATGGCGAAAAGTGCAGGAACTAGGGCTTCAAACCTCATACAGTAAAAGGGATAGTGTATATAAATTAGTAAGGAAAGTATTCGCTTTACCATTTTTGCCCCATGATGATATTAAGGAAACCTTTGATGAACTTTCATGCAAGGTGGGTGTAATTGGGCCAGTTAGGGAGTTCATGGATTACGTTGATCAGACATGGTTGCAGAGTCCTGTGTGGAAAACCGAGAACTGGTCAGTGTTTGGGCGCAGTATTCGCACAAACAACGATGTGGAAGGGTGGCATCATAAGTTGAACAGAAGAGCCAAAAAAGGTAACCTCCCATTTTATTTGTTAATATCTCTGTTGTACTCAGAGGCAAATGAAATACCAAATCAGGTGCAGCTTGTAAAAGAAGGTAAATTAAAGAGATACCAAAGAAAACAGGTGAGGAAGCTACAAGGTCGCCTCATGAAACAATGGGAGGACTACAATGAAAAGAAAATAACAACTGGTCAGTTGCTGAAGAAATGTTCAGGTATATATGCACCGGTGTGAATGAAGGACTTCCTAACAAGGGTGTTAATTTTTATAACTACAATTTTTAGTTTTAGGTTTTACATACATTATATATAATATATATATAATCAGCCATTAAATGGTCCGAATCAGCCAATCATATGAAGGGCCGAATAAGCCTGACTAAAGGTCCGAATCAGCCATTAAATGGTCCGAATCAGCCTGGTCCGAATCAGCCAAGGTCCGAATAAGCCTGCTACCGAGTCGCAATAGGACCTTTCGCATGAAGAAAAAAGCTGCCACATACCACCAGATTTGTACATTTCCTTTTTTATAAAAAGGACAATGCAAATTAGCTCACCACAGGCCCCCTGTTATGATATTATACCAACAACATTATTTTGATGGTTGTATAAGGCCCAGGTTGAAGATTTATTTATTTTACATAGGTATTGAAGTATAATAACTATTTTTATAAATAAATGCTCTCATGAGTCAATAGCAAAGTGATTAATATGAAAATAAAGCATTTTTTGTCAGCGGGAGTACGAGCGTATAGAACACTGACTCGGTGAAGAGAGGTTTCAATTCATATATACGGAGATATTTAACTATTTTTAAGGCAAATATTCATTGATATTAGTATAAAATATTTTTGTCAAGAGGAAGTTTGTGTATATGTGCTTGTATAAAAATATTCCAACAACCATAACCATCGCGAGAAATGTATGTATTTTGTATAGGGTAACAAACGATAATTATTATTTAAAAACTATATTAGTATTGGTATATATACGAACACACACCTTAGCAGTTCCATTGATATCACTATGAAGTCAAATGATCCAGTTTATCGACATTGTAATGAAACAGAATAATTTAGTGTTGGTTTCTTGCGAGTTTAATGGCTGAAAAAGCTATAGTCACGTAGTACCCCGTACTGTCTGCTGCTCTCCGAGGCTGGCTAGCGTATGAACGAATATCAACAAACATCAGATTGAGTCTTGTATCTTCATCTCCATCTTGTATTGAAGCCTTCTTTGTCGATTGTAGTAAATCACACGAGGGAAAATTATTCCCAGTAGAAACAGTTACCACCACCAAGCCGATACTACTACGAGAACACATCATACATCACTTGGTTGCTGTGTTTGTTATTGTTTTGACTGTTAAGCATGTCGTACTGTAGGCAGCGAGTATCTGCTGAAATAATTTATTTTTCTGTTATTACCTTTGTTGGTGGTCACTTGGAACATTTATACTACATTAAAAATCAAGAAATATTCACATGTATATATAAAACCGATGAATGTTTATCCATTTAGGCACACACACCAAATATAGTACAGCACAATAAAACACTTCAAACTATATTACTAGCTCATTAATATGCACTTTTAACGTCTTTAAAATGTTTACTGGAATATTAAAATCATAGTAAATAAGTTATTTTAACGAAGAAGGGTCTATATGCAATTTTGTCCATGTACCCAATACAAAAATAAAATAAAAATCTGGAAGTATGTGGTGTCAATCGCTAGATCCACGCTTCATGCGAACGGTCCTATTGAAAATATCTGTTTTCCGCCATCTTTGTTGTTGTAGTCAGTCTCCAAAGGTCGACCTGGACTGTTTTTTTAATGCCCCAACATCTATAGAGTCTAGCCCGCCTCAAGCCGCAGGGGCATTCATAAACGCACCTCTATTAGGTTAAGACTGGAGTAGACCCTTAGTTTATTATCAGTTATCGTTTTTAGAATTATAAACTTTGTAATCATGTATATTTTCGAGTATATTTTAATGAAGTTATTTTGTACTACCTAAATTTGTGCACATTAATAAACTTTGTACTGCCTACATAATTAATATCGAACACCGTTAAATAATCGTTGTGGGCGAACTAATTTTAGTGTGTCCGAACTAACTACATTTGTCCGAACCGACATTGTGGGCGAAATGACCGTAAACCATATAAACATTAGAAGCGATTAATTAAGGGGGTGTGGGAGTAGGGGACAGGCTTGGGGTTTTTGGGTGGGTGGGAATAGGGAGACAGGCTTGGGGTTATTTTGGGGTGTGAGGGAGTAGGGGACAGGCTTGTTTTTTTTGGGGTGTGTGAGGTAGTAGGGATACAGGCTTGGGGGGTTTTGGGGTGTGTGGGAGTAGGAGACAGGCTTGTTTTTTTTTGGGGGGGGTGTGAGGGAGTAGGGATACAGGCTTGGGGGGGTTTGGGAGTAGGGGACAGGCTTGGGGGTTTTGGATGGTGCGGCAGTAGGGGGACAGACATTCTACCTACCCCAAGCCCGTCCCCGCCTATTCCCGCACCCCCCCAGTCCACCTCCAAGCCTGTCCCCTATTCCCACACACCCTTAGTGAGAAAGTTCAGTGTACGTAAATCTGGAGCAAACGATTCCTCCAAACTATTCCAAGCAACAGACCATTATTTTTGTTAATCTGGTCCCGTTTCCTGGTATAATTTGGAGGAATCAAGACTCCAATGAACCAAAATTAGACCAACCCTTAAACCTCATGAAGACATTACAAATATATATTGAAATACTTTGATAATTACTCACCCTTCCTTCCTTCCTTGCTCCTAGTCCACTCATGGCTGACACGCACTAAGTTTCATCATTATTTTTCACTATTCACTTACAAAAACTACAAATTCAACCTCATTTTCATCATTCACTTATAAATATTTCACCATAATTTTTTACCTCGGTTTACTTTATTATTTCAATGTAGAAAATATTTGACACATTCACTTATAAATATTTCACTTAATTCAATGAAAATTATTTATACTTCATTCGACACATTTTTGGCATCACTGTAGTTTCATATAGTATCTCTTGGCAACAATTTTCTAATTTCATTTGCATTACATTCCGAATTTTCAATTTAATTTTTGTACCCTAGTTTTTTTTTCACTTGCCCGCTCACAATATATATAAATTTTCAAGTTAGTGGTGTGCTTTATAAACAGTTTTAATTATCAATTTATTTCTTTTCTATGAATTTTAATAATCACCTTAAGTCCCTCGAGGGTGCAAGTTTTGTGTTGGTAAAGTTTGGAGCAACCGATTCCTCCAAACTATTCCAAGCAACAACAGAACAGTATTTTTGTTCATGCGTGTCCCGTCTTATTGATGAAAACTAATGGCGTTCTGTTGCTTGGAATAGTTTGGAGTATTCAGTTGCTCCAGTTTTAATGTTACTGAAAAAAGGGATATATTTCAACGAGAGAATAATAGTCACATTATAAAAATGTCCACAAATAAATGGAGGCCTGTATTTCACAAAAGTTGCGAGTTAAAAGCGTAATTATTAATACACCCAACGATTATCGAAACACACACACACACACACATTAACGGAAGAAACGATTACCGGCAAATGCAATTAAAAAAAACGCTGCAAGAACGATCACAAAAAAAAACACTCACGGCAAGAACCATCACCGGCAAATGAAATTAAAAATGATATATAAAATAACACACACACTGCCAAGAACTATAACAGAAAAAAAAAAAAAAAAACATACTCTCAGCAAGATCGAACACTGGCACTAAACACACAATAACGTTTCAGGTACACCATAGATAAGCCTTAGTAGAAGATTTACTAGCGTAAAAACCACCACCACCCACAACCAACGACAGAAGTAGACTGAAGGCAGTAGCTAATTTCATCCACCTCATCACCTCAGTTTCCCGCCAAAAGTTCTTACCACGTGAACAGCCAGCCAATCAGCTCTTGCTACGTCATCAGCCAGCTTCCATCCAGCCAATCAGCTCTTGCTACGCCATCAGCCAGCCAATCAGCTTTTCCTACGTCATCAGCTAGCCAATCAGAGGGAATAGATAGGGGGACAGGCTTTCTACCCCCCTTCCCCCCCACCTACCCCCACCCCCCATGCAGTTACTCCAGCAAGAATTACCCCCACCCACCCCCTACCCCCACCCCCAACGACCGTAAAATGAGTGAACAATTAATTAATCAAACGAGGGATTATTTATTTCGAGGAGTCATATAGTTGAAATTAAAACGAAAAAATGTTATTAGCCTTGTAAATGACTTAATTATAACATGGGTGAATTATTTAATGAATTTTGGTGAGTAAACTATACATTGATCATCATTATTAATTTATTATTATTATTATCTTACTGTTGGATTGATTTTGTGAATGTGGATACTCAGCTTTTGGAAAATAATGAAGCCTTACATACAACTTACAAGTGTGGTTGGTTGGTTGGGAAGCTTACAAACCAATACCATTGAGGAATCGACCCTAAAATAATGAAGCCTTACAAGTGTGGTTGGTTGGGAAGCTTACAAACCAATACCAACCCAAGAACTGAGTTTATGTTAACGTTTCGTGGGACTGTTTCATTGAACTTGTCGTTTCGTTGGACTGTTTCATTGAACTTGTCGTTTCGTTGGACTGTTTCATTGAACTTGTCGTTTCGTTGGACTGTTTCATTGAACTTGTCGTTTCGTGGGACTGTGTCGTCGAACTTGTCATTTCGTGGGACTGTTTCGTCGAATTTCAGGTTTATTTCATGGAACCAAACCCACTCCCCAGGTTTGATGAAATGTTACAGAAAGTTCGGTATTTCACCCAACTCTTCCGGAGTCAAAAATATGTCCCCCTACTCCCGCACCCATCAAAACCCCCTAACCCCCCCCCCCAAGCCTGTCCCCTTATTCCCGCACCGCCCCGCCGCCGCCCAGCTGCCGCTGCCGCCCCGCTGCCGCCCCACCGCCGCCGCCGCCGCCGGGGGGGTAATTAAAGTATGGTCAAAAAAAGATGTGAACGGCCACCGACATGGACGCTATATATATACCTAAAACATTGTGATATAAAATTATGGGAGATTTCAAATAAATAACAAAATATATTGTTCTGGTACTCACCAATTAGTACTTTGTCATTTCTCCTTTCACTTTAATAACCTCTTGTAGACGTCCAGGCATAGACCTAGCTATTTTTTCAAATTAGGAATCTCTCCAGTAAAGCAAGAAGGATACACATTATGGTTGTGGTATGTCTGACTGTCTGCCACACACACACACATACATATATATATAGCCTATACATACACATTATGGTTGTGGTATACCTGACAGTCTGCCACACACACATACATACATACATACACATTATGGTTGTGGTATGCCTGACTGTCTGCCACACACACACACACACACACATACATACATACATACAGTACATACACATTATGGTTGTGGTATGCCTGACAGTCTGCCACACACACACACACACATATACATACATACATACATACACATTATGGTTGTGGTATGTCTGACAGTTCGCCTGCATATTTCTTTAATTGGCACTTTTCCTTTCCTTAGTGACAAATTATGGACCCTTTCCTCCTTGCTAGTTGTTGTAGCACCCTTGGTAATGCACTAGGTTAAATCTAAGGGCCACCAGCCAGAATCACGGGGTAAAGATTCACTTGGAAAACAATGTGGGCACAAAAAAAGTCAGTGCACGGATTCCTAACTAAAAACTAGTAAATTAAGAAATCTGTCAGCCAGCAATAGGTTGAACTTGTTAGAATACCGCCCTCTGTCAGACATATGGTGAAAAATAGGTTTAAAAGATACTAAGATTGTTTGTATTGTTAATTTCAGTTGTGACACATTTTTCCTTCGATGTCGGTGGCTGTTCACATCGATTTTTTGCCGATACTGTATGTCTTTCTTACCCTACCCTTAGTTTTACCCATACCCACCCACCCACCCTCAGTTTTACCCATGTCACCCCCCATTATTACCCCAATATAACCCTAATATAACCCTAATATAACCCCAATATAACCCTAATATAACCCTAATATAACCCCAATATAACCCTAATATAACCCCAATATAACCCTAATTTAACCTTCCTTCACTGGTTACGTCAATGTTTTCATTTGTTGTACTGTATGCATGTCTTCAATATAACCCTAATATAACCCTAATATAACCCTAATATAACCCCAATATAACCCTAATATAACCTTCCTTCACTGGTTACGTCAATGCTTTCATTTGTTGTACTGTATGTATGTCTTCAATATAACCCTACTATAACCCTACTATAACCCTAATATAACCTTCCTTCACTGGTTACGTCAATGCTTTCATTTGTTGTACTGTATGTATGTCTTCAATATAACCCTACTATAACCCTACTATAACCCTAATATAACCTTCCTTCACTGGTTACGTCAATGCTTTCATTTGTTGTACTGTATGTATGTCTTCAATATAACCCTACTATAACCCTACTATAACCCTAATATAACCTTCCTTCACTGGTTACGTCAATGTTTTCATTTGTTGTACTGTATGTATGTCTTCAATATAACCCTACTATAACCCTACTATAACCCTAATATAACCTTCCTTCACTGGTTACGTCAATGTTTTCATTTGTTGTACTGTATGTATGTCTTCAATATAACCCTACTATAACCCTACTATAACCCTAATATAACCTTCCTTCACTGGTTACGTCAATGTTTTCATTTGTTGTACTGTATGTATGTCTTCAATATAACCCTACTATAACCCTACTATAACCCTAATATAACCTTCCTTCACTGGTTACGTCAATGTTTTCATTTGTTGTACTGTATGTATGTCTTCAATATAACCCTACTATAACCCTACTATAACCCTAATATAACCTTCCTTCACTGGTTACGTCAATGTTTTCATTTGTTGTACTGTATGTATGTCTTCAATATAACCCTACTATAACCCTACTATAACCCTAATATAACCTTCCTTCACTGGTTACGTCAATGTTTTCATTTGTTGTACTGTATGTATGTCTTCAATATAACCCTACTATAACCCTACTATAACCCTAATATAACCTTCCTTCACTGGTTACGTCAATGTTTTCATTTGTTGTACTGTATGTATGTCTTCAATATAACCCTACTATAACCCTACTATAACCCTAATATAACCTTCCTTCACTGGTTACGTCAATGTTTTCATTTGTTGTACTGTATGTATGTCTTCAATATAACCCTACTATAACCCTACTATAACCCTAATACAACCTTCCTTCACTGGTTACGTCAATGTTTTCATTTGTTGTACTGTATGTATGTCTTCAATATAACCCTACTATAACCCTACTATAACCCTAATATAACCTTCCTTCACTGGTTACGTCAATATTTTCATTTGTTGTACTGTATGTATGTCTTCAATATAACCCTAATATAACCCTAATATAACCCTAATATAACCCCAATATAACCCTAATTTAACCTTCCTTCACTGGTTACGTCAATGCTTTCATTTGTTATACTGTATGTATGTCTTCAATATAACCCTACTATAACCCTACTATAACCCTAATATAACCTTCCTTCACTGGTTACGTCAATGTTTTCATTTGTTGTACTGTATGTATGTCTTCAATATAACCCTACTATAACCCTACTATAACCCTAATATAACCTTCCTTCACTGGTTACGTCAATGTTTTCATTTGTTGTACTGTATGTATGTCCATCGCCGACATCATTTCTCGGAACATTGACGACTCGTTCTCCATGAGTTCTTCAGGTAAGGCAAACTCTGCTACCTGTAAGTAAATGCAATAATAAATAATAATAATAAATAATAATAATACATAATAATAATAATAATAAATAATAATAATACTGTACATAATAAAATAATACATAATAATTAATTTATTCTGGTGTTTATCTTCCTCACCCCCTCCACCCCGCCTCCTCACCTTGCCACTATCCAACACCATTATTCTGTCATAGTTAGTAATGGTGTTAAATCTATGAGCAATGGTGAGTACTGTAGACGATGCAAAGGCTTCCTGTATTGTCTTCTGTATGAGTCCGTCTGTTTCCTTGTCAACAGACGCCGTACGTCGCTTCATCCAACATTAGAATCTGCAAGGATGAAGGATTTAAGAGTTTTTCTTACATAGTTTAATATTAGAATCTGCAAGGATGAAGGATTTAAGAGTTTTTGTTACATAGTTTAATATTAGGATCTGCAAGGATGAAGGATTTAAGAGTTTTTGTTACATAGTTTGATATTAGGATCTGCAAGGATGAAGGATTTAAGAGTTTTTGTTACATAGTTTAATATTAGGATCTGCAAGGATGAAGGATTTAAGAGTTTTTGTTACATAGTTTAATATTAGAATCTGGAAGGATGAAGGATTTAAGAGTTTTTGTTACATAGTTTCTGAGTTGAATATTAGGATGTGAGGGGAGGAATTAAGAGTTTTTGTTAAATAGTTGCTGAGTTGAACATTAAAATAATAATAATAATAATAACAATAATCTAGAAGGACCAAGCAATTAAGTAAGAGTTTTTGTTACATAGTTTAATATTAGAATCTGGAAGGACCAAGGAATTAATAGTTTTTGTTTCATAGTTGTTGAGTTGAATATTAGGATCTGAATGGAGGAATAGTTTTTATATACAGTACAGTACTCATAATAATACACACACACACACACACACATATACATATACTGTACATGTATATATATACTGTATACAGTATACTGTTTATAGTGTAGTGTAATTTGTGCATGAGAAACTTATATACATAGTCAGAATAATAGTACCTCCTTTATTACTTCCTTTACAACCTTCCTTTCCTCACCTTACTATTCCTCAACCTTCCTTCCTTTCCTCCCCTTACTATTTCTCAACCTTCCTTCCTTTCCTCACCTTACTATTCCTCAACCTTCCTTCCTTTCCTCCCCTTACTATTTCTCAACCTTCCTTCCTTTCCTCACCTTACTATTCCTCAACCTTCCTTCCTTTCCTCACCTTACTATTTCTCAACAAGGCCCGTGTGAGACAGATGAGTTGTCTTTCGCCGACAGAGAAGTTTTCCCCGGCCTCCTCTACTTTAGATGACAGTCCGTGGTCCAACCTACTCACTGTGACTTTAAGGTGTGATTGTTCTAGTGACGCCCAAACCGACTCATCAGTGTGTTCGTTGAAGGGGTCCAAATTGTAGCTGATTGTGTATATAGGGGGAGGAGAGAGAGGGGGTGGTGGGTTAAGATAGGGTGTGGCAAATTGTACCTGATTGTGGGGGTGGGGGGAGAGAGAGAGGGAGGGGGGGGGGTTAAGATAGGGTGTGGCAAATTGTACCTGATTGTGGGGAAGAGAGGGGGGGGTTTAAGATGGGGTGCTATATATGGGGGTGGGAAGAGAGAGAGAGGGAAGGTTAAGATGGGGTGTGGGGGGTGTTATACAGTATAAGGGGGTGTAATGGAGGGGGGGTGTCGTATAATTCAGACCTTATAAAGGACACAAAACAATAAAAACAAACAAAACAGAAGATAAAAAAAAAAAAATACAAATACATGTATCAATACAAAATCTTTCGTCTTTTCGTCAATTTTTTTTTTTTTTTTGTATTATTTCATTTTTTTTTTTTTTTTTTTTTTTTTTGTGTAATTCTGACCTTATCGTTCCCTGAAACAAAACCGGATCTTGTGGAATAACGGAGATACTGGAGCGGAGTGTGTGGAGTCCCAACTTACTCACATCCACTCCATCCACCTCCACCGTTACACTATCCAGTTCACTGAGGCGGAGTAGTGTGGAGATGAGGGACGATTTGCCTAGGGTGTGGAACGAAGGGTGGAATTAGTTAGTGTGGAAGAAAGGGTGGAAGAAGGGTGGAGTTAGTTAGTGTGGAAGAAGGGTGGAGTTTGTTAGTTAGGGTGGAAGAAGGATGGAGTTTGTTAGGGTGAAGAAGGGTGGAGTTTGTTAATGTGGAAGAAGGGTGGAGTTTGTTAGTTAGGGTGGAAGAAGGATGGAGTTTGTTAGTGTGGAAGAAGGGTGGAGTTTGTTAGTTAGGGTGGAAGAAGGATGGAGTTTGTTAGGGTGAAGAAGGGTGGAGTTAGTTAGTGTGGAAGAAGGGTGGAGTTTGTTAGTGTGGAAGAAGGATGGAGTTTGTTAGTTAGGGTGGAAGAAGGATGGAGTTTGTTAGGGTGAAGAAGGGTGGAGTTTGTTAGTGTGGAAGAAGGGTGGAAGAAAGGTGGAGTGAGTTAGGGTGGAAGAAAGGTGGAGTTTGTTAGTTAGTTAGTGTGGAAGAAGGGTGGAGTTTGTAAGTTAGTTCTATCTATCTATCTATCTATAGCTCTGACGCTTCGTTCCCTCCGGGAACTCCCCCCAAGGGTGGAAGACATGTGGAGTTGGTTTGCATGGAGGATATGTGGAATTAGTAAATGTGGAAGATGTGTGGAATTAGTAAGTTAGTTCTTTAGTTAGGTGCACTGTACATTGATCCCTATAAGTAAAATCAAGGTCAAAATCTATGCATCTTGACCTATCTTAACCTCTATATATAAATTCTCACCTGCTCCGGTCCTTCCCACAATACCAATCTTCACTTTAACCTCTATAAGTAAAACCAACATCAAATCTCTATGTATACTAACCTCTATAAATAAATTCTCACCTGTTCCCGTCCTTCCCACAATACCAATCTTCACTTTAACCTCTAGAAGTAAAATCAAGGTCAAAATCTATACATAAATACATAAATACATAAAATTCTCACCTGCTCCGGTTCTTCCCACAATCCCAATCTTTACTCTGGCCTTAATGGAAGCTGAAGGTCAAAATCTATACATAAATACATAAATACATACCCGGTAAATACATAAATACACATAAATTCTCACCTGCTCCGGTTCTTCCCACAATCCCAATTTTTTCTCCTGCCTTAATGGAAGCTGTAATACCGTGTAGTACAAGGGGAAGGTCTGGTCTGTATCTCAGCTTCACGTCCTTCAACTCCATGGCTCCGTTGGCTGGCCAGGCACCCGAAGGTTTGGTCGATGGGATTTCCCTTGGTGCCTCACTCTCTAAATCCTGTAAATTATGTGTGTGTTAGGAGGATTAATTATGTGTGTTAGGGGGATTAATTATATGTGTTAGTGGGATTAATTATCTATATATTACCTCGGTGCCTCACTCACTAAATCCTGTATGTGTGTGTGTTAGGGGGATTAATTATATATATTTTCCTCAGTACAGGACCTCGCTTTCTAAATCCTATATGTGTGTATCAGGGGAATTAATTATACTGTATATATTTTCCTCAGTGCCTTGCTCTCTAAATCCTATAAGTATACTCACATAAGTATACTCATTAATACATATACTGTAACTATCCTTAATTAAAGTATACTCACATAAGCATACTCAATGATGCCTTCAACTACGGAATAAACACACACACCTGTAAATAATAATAATAATAATAATAATAATAATAATAATAATAATAATAATAATAATAATAATAATAATAATAATAATAAAGATGATGATGATGATAATAATAATGATAATAATGATAATAATAATAATAATAATAATGATAATAATAATAATAATGATAATGATAATAATAATGATAATAATAATTGTAATAAACTACCTAAACAATTGTAGAATAATAATAATAATAATAATAATAATAATAATAATAAACAAGTGTAGAATAATAATAATAATAATAATAATAATAATAAACAAGTATAGAATAATAATAATAACAACCTGTATAATAATAATACAAATTTGTTTAATAATGATAATATTAAACACTCACCCCATTCCACTCACACCCCACCATTCCCCCCCACACCACTCACCCCATACCCCCCCCACACTCCCCCCCCCACACCACTCACCCCATACCCCCCCACACACTCCACCTCACTCTCCCATCCTCCCCCTCACCCCATTGAGTGTAGAGAGAGCGAGTCCAGCGCTGGCAGTACCGATCATGCCCTTCGTAAACACACATATAATAGTGACAGTCAGCGTTGCCAGTACAGCCATAATGTCCATTCTATACGTGAACCAGCGATTCGACAAACGAAACACCAACAACGATGCTGAATGTTGGTCCAGGTAGTTGTACATTCTGTGTGAAGGTTGTAAAAAGTTGTGATTGATTAGTTAGTTATAGGGGATGTGAAAGGTTGCTAATAATAATAATAATAATAATAATAATAATAATAATAATAATAATAATATCCACCAACACTTTCCTTCCCTCGTAGTAAATATCTTGGTAATAAATAACAACACGTGTATGATTTTGCAACTCCTCATAATAATAATTGAGGAGGTTGCTTGAGTTGACGTAAGGTGTTGTTGTTGTAGGATTATATTTTAATATGATACTGATTTATTTGGATGATGGAAGGAAAGTAAGTGTTGGTGAATATTTGATTGTGACTGTACTGTGTAATATAAGCTGCCCCCCGCCCCACACACCCACCTCTACCCCTCCCCTTTTCTACCCCCCCCCTGCCCACACACCCAACTCCACCCCACCCCACCCCTTTTCTACCCACCTCCCTGCCCCCACACCCACCCTACACACACACAAACACACTTTTTTCACCTTTTTTTTTTTTTTTTTCTATACCTGTTCGAAAAGACCCGCTCCTTGTCGAACGTACGGATGACCGAGAGCCCCGTGACGGATGAAGCGATGTGTTGGGTGACGGGTGACTTCAGGGTGTTATCTAGACGCTTTAACCCCCTCATTCCAGCGTTCAGGAATATATCTATGAGGAAGAACAGACCTGCGGGGGAGGGGGAGAGTTAGAGAGAGAGAGTGAGAGAGAGATAGAGTGTGATAGAGTGATATAGAGAGAGTGAGAGAGAGATAGAGTGTGATAGAGTGATATAGAGAGAGTGAGAGTGAGAGAGAGAGAGAGAGTTAAAGTTAAAAGTTAAAGTTGCAGGGTTTTAGTTCTGGTATCTATCTCTGAACATGAGCCAGGCCAGCCCAACTCCCCACCATTCATTAAACACAATTATACCACAAAAACAAAAACCCCAACTCACCGGCAATAATAATGAGAGGAATGGTGAACCAGACGTATATGAAACACACTAATATTATTTGTCCCATTACAAACAGCATCCCTTGTAGCAGAAACTCAAGGAAGAACGGAACACGCACATCCACTGTGGGGAAAAAATACACAACATAAATAATAATAATAATAATAATAATAATAATGATAATGATAATGATGATAATGATAATAATGATAATGATGATAATAATGATAATAATAATAATGATAATAATGATAATAATAATAATGATATTGATAATGATGATAATAATAATAATAATAATAATAATAATGATGATAATAATAATAATAATGTTGTTGTTGTGGTTTTTATTGTTGGTATTGATATTTGAAGAGGTTATTGTACAGTATTATTATTATTATTGATATTATTATTATTATTATTATTATTATTGGTATTATTGGTTTATGTAGGATTATTATTATTATTGATATTATCATTATTATTAATTGAAGAGGTTACTGTGGTATTAATATCATTTATCATTATCACAAAATCCTGGACCAATATTTATAACTAAGACGACCACTAAAGAATGAGAATGAAAAAATTACAGCGCCTCCTCCTGTAACGTTCACTCACACTCATCCAGATCCCTCGAGAAGCGGTTCAGAATTCGGCCGGTGGGTGTCGTGTCAAAGAAGCTCATTGGTGATCGGAGAATGCTTTCAAACATGGCCTTATGCAGTTTGGAAGCACCAGCAAGCACTCTGTAAAAATATTAATACAAGCTGAATTATTGATATGTATGTATGTATGTAAAGTTATTATTATTTGATCATTTAATTTATTACTAGTTTTGATCCATTTAATACAAGCTGAATTATTGATATCTATGTATGTATGTATGTAGTAAAATTATTGATATAAGATTATTAAATTTATCCTAACTTATTTATCACTTGTAGGCTTCCTAATCTCTCACTCTCACACCCAATCCCCCTCTCCCCCACCCTCCCAATCCCTCCTCCCCACCCCCCCAATCCCCACACCTCCCCAATCCCCCACACTCACCTAAACATCACCCAATCACCCTCTCCCTCAATCCCTCCTCCCCCTCCCAATCCCCACACCTCCCCAATCCCCCACACTCACCTAAACATCACCCAATCACCCTCTCCCTCAATCCCTCTCTCCTCCCAATCCCCAATCCCCCACAACTCACCTAAAAGTAACTCCAATCCCTTTGATAATCCCGGTGATTAGTAAGAGGAAGAAACTTGTCCCGTACACGACTTAATTGATACATCCACAGTAAGGGATTGTACGTCACGAATCCAATCATATCCTCGTCCGACAGCGTTTCGTTTAGCGTCGCGTTCCGTCTCCCTATGTGTGGATAGAGAAAGGAATGATTGATTGGGTTTGGGTTGGGTTTTATTGGATAGAGAAAGGAATGATTGGGTTAGGGTTAGGTTAGGTTGGGTTGGGTTGGGTTGGATAGAGTATCATCATCATCATCATCATCATCATCATCATCATCATTATTATTATTATTATTATTATTATTATTATTATTATTATTATTATTATTATTATTATGTAACTAACTAACTACATTACTAAGGACATGGAGTAGGGCTCATCAGTCAAGAATAGGTGCTGTGGAAATGAGTTACTTGAGAGGTGCATGTGGACTGACAGGGTGGGATGGAGAAAGTCCAAATGAGAGTGTGTATAAGAGATGTGGTATGAGTGAGAAGGCAATTGGTATTGAGTGTAGAGTGGTTAAGAGAGTGAAACCTAATACTCTGAGATGGTTTGGACATGTAGAGAGAATGAAAAGTGAGGAGTTTGTAAAGAAGGTGTATGGAAATGAAATTGTGGGCTGTGGTGTGAGAGGCAGAAAAAAGAGAAAAAAAAATAATGGGAATGTGTGCGTTTTTTTTTTTTTTTTTTTTTGTAAATCTGGAGCACGTTAATGATTCCTCCAAGCTATTCCAAGCAACAACAACAGAACACTTATTATTTTTTTTTTTATCGCTCTTTTGGTCCTATTTTCTAACTAGCATAATTATATACTTTGGAGGAATCAAGGCACTCCAATGTACCAAAAAAGAATTATCACATTATATATTCATACACACACACACAATTTTTTATTTTTTTAAAATATATAGATAATGTAAGATTAGGTAATTGTATTAAAACATTATTATTACAATAGTAAGTTTGTTGTTTTGTAATATAAGACTATGTACAGTTGGACACAGGAATTCGAGGAATAGCCCAAGTGAAAGATGGTCAATTTCTCCCAATATCAAGTTCCTTAGTGCCAAATAGGAGACACCAGGGACAGAAGTCAGTATTGAGGATGGTAATAAAAAGCAACTACCTGATAATAGACACTGGTTACTCAAATGGGACAAGTATAATTCACCTGGGCTGTAGCACAATTCCTGTGTCCAACTGTACCTGTAACACACACACACACACATACACACACACACACATAACACACACACACACACACACACACATACATAACACACATATATAACACACACACACACACACACACACGTACCTTAATAAAAGTGAGATATACTTTTCCACTAACACTTCCCGTCATTCTGTTTACTTCTGTGATCAGCTTACCTTTACCTGATACTTTGTTTACATCACCATCCTCATCTGTGTATGTATGTGTGTGTAAGATTATTGTATACACCCACATCATCATTATCTGTGTGTGTATGTATGTGTGTGTAAGATTATTGTATACACCCACATCATCATTATCTGTGTGTGTAAGATTATTGTATACACCCACACCATCATCATCTCTGTGTGTGTATGTATGTGTGTGTAAGATTATTGTATACACCCACATCATCATCATCTCTGTGTGTGTATGTATGTGTGTGTAAGATTATTGTATAATAGATGTGGCTATCTGTTACTACCCATTAGAGTGTGTCTACACCTTTTCATCCTTAAATTAAAATAACTGAAGTTCATATTAAAACTATTGAAGTTTAATTTAAAACAACTGAACTTCAAATTAAAACACCTGAAGCTTAATTTTAACCTCTGAAGTTTTAAAAGAATAGTATGACCTTGCAACATTAGGGTAACTTTGTTCAACTTACTATTCTCGCTTTTCCACGTCTGTGCCTCTTCCTCGTTCATTACATTCACCCTTAGGTGAATGTAATTATGTTCTTGTTCATATACCATGCAATAGAAGCCCTTTATAGCTACCATACAGGCACACATTATTAGAGTTCAACAGATTATTGGAAAGTGAGAAAAACAGTTGATGATGTAAACAGACCGTGTTGGCATTCTTTCTCGCTTTTATTTATTTTCTGTTTTTAATTTGAGGTAAATAAAAGAAAACAATATGACATCTATTTCTTCATTATTTTGTCTATCCATTCTATCTGTAGATAATCATATGTATATATATTTTTTTTATCTATACATGCATCAAAAACGTATATCAATGTGATGAAATATTTTGTACAGCTGGCATCTATATGGCGTGCTGCTGTGTGATTGGCTGAAAGGCCACGAGAAGGAGGAGGCGGGGCTGAGGAGACTGACATGAGTTACAGAACGCGAATATGCATCCCAGTCGGAAATGTAAGGGAGTGTACAGTACATCACGTGAACTCTCTAAGGTTGACAAAATGGTGTGAGCAGATCATACTATCACCCTTCAGAGTCTAATGCTGTACTATTATTACCTTTATAGAATAGAGAAAGTGATTTTTAAGCATATTATTAAAAATGATTAAATTTAAAACATAGAGAAAGTTAAATAAAATCATATTATACTAATTATTACCTCTTCAGAAAAGAGAATGTGTTTTAAAAGATTATTTCTATTAATTATTAATTTTAAACTACGACTATATAGAAAGTTGTTTAAATGATTATTATTATCTAATATTAACTTTTGAGTATGTAGAATATGAATATGTGCCATAGTCCAAAAACCGTATTAATTCTGGTCGTGTGTGTGTGTAAATACATATGTGTGTTTGTGTGTGTGTATAAGTGTGTTTTTGTGTGTTTATGTGTGTAAGAGTTAGTGTGGTGTGTGTGTAAATGTTAATGCGTGTGTATGTTTACAAAGTAGTGTGTGTGTATAAATGTATGTGTATCAGTGTATACATGTGCATATTAATGTATGTATATCAGTATGTGTGTATATATAAAAATGAGTATGTCTGTGTGTGTGTGTGTATAAATGAAAAATATGTAGTATCAGCGAGTCAGGTCAGCAAAAGGGGTAAGGTCAACAGAAGGGGTAGGGTCAGCAATTGGGTCAGCAGATCGCTTGTGATGTTTGTTATACTTGTAAGAATAATAACGATATGGTTTGTAATATCTATAACCATAATGATGATGTGCGTCAGCAATTGGGTCAGCAGAAGGTGTTGGGTCAGCACTTGGGTCAGCAGAAGCACTTGGGTCAGCAGATCTCTTATGATGTTTGTTATACTTGTAAGAATAATAACGATATGGTTTGTAATATCTATAACCATAATGATGTGCATCAGCAATTGGGTCAGCAGAAGGGGTAGGGTCAGCAGAAGCACTTGGGTCAGCAATTGGGTCAGCAGATCGCTTGTGATGCTTATGGTACTTATAGTTGTAATAACGATATGGTTTGTAATATCTATAACCATAATGATGATGTGCCTCAGCAATTGGGTCAGCAGAAGGTGTTGGGTCAGCACTTGGATCAGCAGAAGCACTTGGGTCAGCAATTGGGTCAGCAGATCGCTTGTGATGTTTGTTATACTTGTACGAATAATAACGATATGGTTTGTAATATCTATAACCATAATGATGATGTGCATCAGCAATTGGGTCAGCCGAAGGTGTTGGGTCAGCACTTGGGTCAGCAATTGGGTCAGCAGATCTCTTATGATGTTTGTTATACTTGTAAGAATAATAACGATATGGTTTGTAATATCTATAACCATAATGATGATGTGCGTCAGCAATTGGGTCAGCAGAAGGTGTTGGGTCAGCACTTGGGTCAGCAGAAGCACTTGGGTCAGCAGATCTCTTATGATGTTTGTTGTACTTGTAAGAATAATAACGATATGGTTTGTAATATCTATAACCATAATGATGTGCATCAGCAATTGGGTCAGCAGAAGGGGTAGGGTCAGCAGAAGCACTTGGGTCAGCAATTGGGTCAGCAGATCGCTTGTGATGCTTATGGTACTTATAGTTGTAATAACGATATGGTTTGTAATATCTATAACCATAATGATGATGTGCATCAGCAATTGGGTCAGCAGAAGGTGTTGGGTCAGCACTTGGGTCAGCAATTGGGTCAGCAGATCGCTTGTGATGCTTATGGTACTTATAGTTGTAATAACGATATGGTTTGTAATATCTATAACCATAATGATGTGCATCAGCAATTGGGTCAGCAGAAGGGGTAGGGTCAGCAGAAGCACTTGGGTCAGCAATTGGGTCAGCAGATCGCTTGTGATGCTTATGGTACTTATAGTTGTAATAACGATATGGTTTGTAATATCTATAACCATAATGATGATGTGCATCAGCAATTGGATCAGCAGAAGGGGTAGGGTCAGCACTTGGGTCAGCAATTGGGTCAGCAGATCGCTTGTGATGCTTATGGTACTTATAGTTGTAATAACGATATGGTTTGTAATATCTATAACCATAATAATGATGTGCATCAGCAATTGGGTCAGCAGAAGGAGTTGGGTCAGCACTTGGGTCAGCAATTGGGTCAGCAGAAGGGGTTGGGTCAGCAGATCGCTTGTGATGCTTATGGTACTTATAGTTGTAATAACGATATGGTTTGTAATATCTATAACCATAATGATGATGTGCGTCAGCAATTGGGTCAGCAGAAGGTGTTGGGTCAGCAGAAGGGGTAGGGTCAGCAGAAGGTGTTGGGTCAGCACCTGGGTCAGCAGAAGGTGTTGGGTCAGCACTTGGGTCAGCAGATCGCCTTTCCAAATGGTGTCCAGTTGAGGTTACAAATGGTGAGACACTTCCCGAATGCTTAGTAGTTACGGACACACCACCCTTCCCATGGTAGTAGTGGGGGTAGTAGTAGTAGTAGTAGGGATGGTAGTAGTAGGGTTGGTAGTGGTGGTGTGGCTCGGCATCTGCTACCACTACCACTACCACTACTACCACTATTTGGAGGACACACAGCGCAGTCATCTATGTAAGAAAGGATAGTGGTGGTAGTGATAGTAGTAGTAGTAGTGGTGGTAGGGTGGGGATGGTAGTATTATTATTAGTAGTAATGGTAGGGATAGCAACAGTTGTAGTGATAGTAATAGTAGTAGTTGTAGTAGTAGAGTGGTAATAGTGATGGTAGGAATGGTAGTAGTAGTAGTAGTAGTAGTAGTAGTAGTAGTAGTAGTAGTAGTAGTAGTAGTAGTAGAAATGATAGTGAAATATATAAAGAAACAAATTAAAGGGAAAATAATAATCATAATCTCAATATTATAACATACATAAATACATACACACATCCCTCTCTCTCTCTCTCTCTCTCTCACACATACACACAAACAAATCTCTCTCTCTCTCTCACATGCAAACACATCTCTCTCTCACACACATACCTATACATCTCTCTCTCACACACTCATACTCACACATCTCTCTTTCTCTCTCACACATACCCACACATCTCTCTTTCTCTCTCTCACACATACCCACACATCTCTCTTCCTCTCTCTCTCACACATAGCCACACATCTCTCTTTCTCTCTCTCACACACACATAGCCACACATCTCTCTTCCTATCTCTCACACATAGCCACACATCTTTCTTTCTCTCTCACACACACATAGCCACACATCTCTCTTTCTCTCTCTCACACATAGCCACACATCTCTGTTCCTCTCTCTCACACATAGCCACACATCTCTCTTCCTCTCTCACACACACACATAGCCACACATCTCTCTTCCTCTCTCTCTCACATAGCCACACATCTCTCTTTCTCTCTCTCACACACACATAGCCACATATCTCTCTTTCTCTCTCTCACACACACATAGCCACACATCTCTCTTTCTCTCTCTCACACACACATAGCCACATATCTCTCTTTCTCTCACACACACACACATAGTCACACATCTCTCTTTCTCTCTCTCACACACACATAGCCACACATCTTTCTTTCTTTCTCTCACACACACATAGCCACACATCTCTCTTTCTCTCTCTCACACACACATAGCCACACATCTCTCTTTCTCTCTCTCACACACACATAGCCACATATCTCTCTTTCTCTCTTTCACACACATAGCAACACATCTATCTTTCTCTCTCTCTCTCACACACATAGCCACACATCTCTCTTTCTCTCTCTCACACACACATAGCCACACATCTTTCTTTCTCTCTCTCACACACATAGCCACACATCTCTCTTTCTCTCTCTCACACACATAGCCACACATCTTTCTTTCTCTCTCTCACACACATAGCCACACATCTCTCTTTCTCTCTCTCACACACACACATAGCCACACATCTCTCTTTCTCTCTCTCACACACATAGCCACACATCTTTCTTTCTCTCTCTCACACACATAGCCACACATCTCTCTTTCTCTCTCACACACACACATAGCCACACATCTCTCTTTCTCTCACACACACATAGCCACACATCTCTCTTTCTCTCTCACACACACATAGCCACACATCTCTCTTTCTCTCTCTCACACATACTTACAATGGACTTCATGACTGCAATTAATAACGTGTGCACAGCTCACGTGATGTGCACAACACTCTCCCTCCCTCTGTGTGTGTGTGTGTATGTGTGTAGTAGGTCCTCTGCTTATATACACACACTGGGGTATTGTATGGGAAGGTTGTGGTGTGTGTGTGTGTGTGTGTGTGTGTGTGTGTGTGTGGTTACGGTGATGCATTCAAATGAGGCTTAGGTAAGGAGGAAAATATATGTGTGAGAGACACACACACACACACACACACACATATATATATATATATATATATATATATATATATATATATATATATATATATATATATATATATATATATATATATATATATATATATATATATATATATATATATATATATATATATATATATATATATATATATATATATATATATATATATATATATATATATATATAGAGAGAGAGAGAGAGAGAGAGAGAGAGAGAGAGAGAGAGAGAGAAGTGTGTATGTGTGTATGTGTAAAGTAAATTGAGATGTTGAGAGGAGAGTGAGAACTGATCACACACACACTAATACACCTCTCTCTCTCTCTCTCTCTCTCTCTCTCTCTCTCTCTCTCTCTCTCTCTCTCTCTCTCCTTAAAAAAATTCTCAAGTTGTTTCCTTATTGCCTGACACTAGAAAATAGACAATTAATAATAATAATAATAATAATAATAATAATAATAATAATAATAATAATAATAATAATAAAAAGCCTCATATATAAAGTAACACATTATTTATATAATGATTATATAATGCTAATTTTTATAGATCATTTATGACGTGTTTGTGTGTTTTATATGGAGAGAAAGAGAGAGAGAGAGAGAGAGAGAGAGAGAGAGAGAGAGAGAGAGAGAGAGAGAGAGATTGTGTGCGTGTATGTGTGTGTTTTATATGGAGAGAGAGAGAGAGAGAGAGAGAGAGAGAGAGAGAGAGAGAGAGAGAGATTGTGTGTGTGTGTGTTTTATATGTAGAGAGAGAGAGAGAGAGAAATTGTGTATGTGTGTGTGTTTTATATGGAGAGAGAGAGAGAGAGAGAGAGAGAGAGAGAGAGAGAGAGAGTTACAAGGAGTTACAAGGACAAGTAGCACCTCAAAAGGTCTTACGACCCATACCAAGGAGGTACCGTGGGTGTAGTAGTAGTTGCTAACTAATAGTGAGAGAAAAGTATATTAAAGAGAAGGCTCTCCCCACACGCAATGCGGGTATGGAAATGGAAATATACCTAACCCGGGGGAAAAAAGGCCGAACTAGGAAATTTTTGTACAGGAAAGGAGGAAACGATCAGTTTAACTCTACCAGGCTTGGCAGAACTTTGTCTAACTGTTTCTTGAACTGTTCTATCGAGGAACTATCAACTACCTCTGCTGGTAGTTGATTCCAGACATTTATAACACACACACATACACACAATCTCTCTCTCTCTCTCTCTCTCTCTCTCTCTCTCTCTCTCTCTCTCTCCATATAAAAGACACACATACACGCACGAGGGCTGCAACCCCTAATGGCAGCTCGCCTTCACACTTCTGTGAAGGTGAATTGTGTACCAGGTTATGGCAATGCTGACCTCCGAAAGGAAGCTGAGAGGATCCAAACATCCAGATCTGCTGTCATTGCACTCATGGTGAGTGGTAATGACATCTACCTGAGAAATGGTAGAGTAGGCATGACTGAAGGAGTCCTCTCGGATGTGCTCGGTGCAGTAGATGACTGTGGGTTAAAAACCTGCAGAAGGGTAGTTGTTGGCATGCTCCCAAGGAGAGGCCCTTCAGGGACTGCTCTATCAAAGAACATTGCAGTAAATTAGCGCCTGGCTGATTTGTTTACTGCCGAGGGGTTGTTTTTTGTGGACCCCTACACCTCATTCTTTGGTAGAGACGACCTCTACCAGAGGGATGGCACACATCTCTCACCAAAGGGGAAAGAAGTCCTTTCCAAATTAATGGAAGACGCCGTCCGACGATGTCTCAGGAACACTCGACCGAGCGAGGAGGAGAGCCCTCGTCGCTATGCTAGAGTGACCCCAGAGAAGACATTCGCCGAGATCCTGAAGAAGGATATCCCTAGCACTACCAAGACAGTGACCAAACCGGGAAACGGAAGAGTATAGGGAGCCCTGCAGTTGGGGGTTCCCTAAAGGTTCTATTGTTCAACACCAGGTCTATCCAAAACAAGTTTTTGGAACTGCGGGCCCTTGTTGCGACAGAGGGACCCGAGATGGTGGCCATAACGGAGTCATGGTTGAGAACCTCAGACAGAGATCTTGTAGGGGAATTCGTGATTCCAGGCTACCAACTCTTCCACAAAGATAGAGAAGACAGAGGGGGTGGTGGTGTGCTGTTGTATGTAAAGAACTCCATCAAATCGATGACCTGCAACATCACATCGAACCACGAGCTCCTTGGAGTTGACCTAGAAATAGGCACTGCAAAATACCGAACCCTGCTGCTTTATAGACCCCCTGGACAACTCAGTGAAATGGACAGGGACCTGTACCAGTTGCTGGGTGAACTTGTGGATGGCAGGGTGTGCATCCTTATGGGGAACTTCAAAACACATGTTGACTGGGAAAGTCCTCTTCTGAGAACACACCACTGTTGGAGTTTGTAAATGATGAATTCCTCACTCAATGGGTAAGGGAGCCAACAAGAGGTGCTAACATACTCGACTTGGTCCTCACCTATGAGGATGACATCATTCAAGACCTCTCTGTAAATGAAGAAATAGGTGGAAGCGACCACAAGCTTATAAGATTTTCAGTTAAAGTCCCTAATATGGAGATCGTGAACCCGGTGCATAGAAAATTAGACATGGGGAGAGCGAACTTTGCAGGTCTTCGTGAAGGCGTTGCTGAAATGGAATAAGAGGAGGGAGAGAGTGCTGATTATCTGTGGAGGTCATTCTTGTCTTCCTTCATGGAGCTTCAGTTGCGCTTTATTCCTCTGAAGGGAACAGGTCAGAAGTTCATTTAACCGAAGTGGTTTAATCAGGAAATCCATAACCTACTAAGGGAGAGGAGAACAGCATACCATCGAGCGAAGACATCTGGGGACTTTGACGGTCATAGACGATTAAATCGAAATGTGAAGTCCAAAATAAGGGCGGCTAAGCATGCTGAGGAGGTCCGTGTGGCTAGACTCTGCAAAGAGAACCCCAAGGAGTTTTTCAGTTATGTGAATGGCCGTAAACCAATCCGACGCAGGATTGGTCCCTTGGTGAATGAGGATGGAGCATTGATGCACTCTGATGCAGAAAATGCTAACCTCTTAAATGAGTACTTCTCTTCAGTGTTCTCTGAGGAGAGTGGTCTCATTCCCGAACCTTTGGACTCCTCCTGTGAGAAGTTGGAGTCAATGGTCTTCACCCGAGAAGAAATTGAGAGAAAAATAATCGAATTAAAGGCAAACAAGTCCCCCAGTCCGGATAGGTTCTTACCTAGAGTGTTGAAAGAAGTGCATGGTGAAGTATCACGGCACCTGTGCATGGTCTTCAACAGGGTATTCCAGACTGGATGCATTCCTAGAGACTGGTGTGAGGCAGAGGTGACTCCTATCTTCAAGAAGGGAGATGCTAGCCAACCGTCAAACAACAGACCCATCAGTTTAACCTCGATAGTCTGTAAACTCATGGAGAGCATCATGGTGGACAAAATAAAGGCACACTTAGAATCAAATTTGCTACTGAGGGGTTCCCAGCATGGGTTCCGGCAGCACCGGTCATGCCTCACAAATCTGGTGGAATTCTTCCATTTTGTTTTCAGTGAGCATGATCAGAATAAAGCGGTCGATGTTGTCTATTTAGACTTTCAGAAAGCCTTTGATAAGGTACCCCACTGCCGCCTCCTTCGGAAAGTGCGTGCACTGGGCATAGACAGAAATGTGGCAAATTAAATAGAGAACTGGCTAAGTGACAGACGGCAGCGGATAGTAGTGAATGGACAGGCTTCAGAGTGGGTTCCCGTTACTAGTGGTGTTCCCCAAGGTTCTGTTCTGGGACCACTACTGTTTATCATCTATGTTAATGATATGGATGGTGACATGGTTGCCAAGATTTCCAAATTCGCCGATGATACTAAGCTTGGTATGAATCTCGCGAAAGAAGGAAATACTACGTGCTTACAAGAAGATCTTAGGAAGATTGGGGAGTGGTCTGACACGTGGCAAATGCCATTTAACGTGAACAAATGCAAAGTTATGCATATAGGCCACAGAAACCCCCGAACAGAGTATACCCTTAAGGGCAATGCTTTCGTAAGCATTGATACTGAGAAAGACTTGGGTGTAACTATCACCAGCGACCTCAAGTTCTCAAAGCAGTGTATTGAGGCAGAGAAGGAGATAGTACTTTGTCTGTACAATTCCCTTGTCCGACCGCACCTGGAGTATGCAGTCCAGTTTTGGAGTCCCTCTTACCGAAAGGATATCGCAAGATTGGAACGAGTGCAAGCCAGGGCAACCAAACTTATACCCTCTCTTAGACACAAGAGCTATGAAGATCGGTTGGTAGAACTCAACCTGTTCTCTTTGGAAACTCGGAGACTGCGTGGTCAGCTTATCGAAGTGTTTAAAATACTACGAGGCTATGACAATGTAGACTACAGGGACATTTTCCAACTCAGTGAGGGCACAACCAGGAATCATGGCTACAAACTTGAACTGAAGCGATACAACCGTGATCAGTGTGGTAAATTCTTTACATACAGCATCTGCGGTACTTGGAACGCACTTCCTGCTGATGTAGTCAACAGCAACTCTGTGGATCAGTTCAAGTCCAGATTAGACAAAGTCTTAAATCACCGTCTAGGTGCTTAAGCCATTGTGCGAGTGTTCCTTGATGGTTTCACATGACACATTCGAAAACGGTCAACTATTTGCACAACTAAACCCAAAGGTACCCTCTTTGTATGGATCGTAAGGTCTCCTAGGGTACTTCTTTTCCTTGTAACTCCTTGTAACTCTCTCTCTCTCTCTCTCTCTCTCTCTCTCTCTCTCTCCAATAATTATTAGCGTTAGTGAGTCATTTGTGTGTGTCTGTGTGTAGCCTATATGTGTGTGTTCAGTCATTCGTAACAACACACACACACACACATACACACACACACTTTCATTTTCACACACACACACACATACACACATCTCTCACTCACACATCTCTCATACATACACAGACACAACTCTCTCTCACATACATATACACATACACCATCTCTCACTCTCTCTATCTCTTTCTCTCTCTCTCTCTCACACACACACACACATTTACACACATAGCTGTCTCTCTCTCACACACACACCTATCTCTTCACACACACACACACACTGTCACCTTCTTCTTATAAACTAATGGTTCTTAAACTTTTCCAACTAATGGAACCCTATTACATATGCTGGTACTCTGAAGAACCCTCAGTGACCCCCTCACCAAATATAGGTGGAACTCTCCCTAATACACATACATACACACATACACACACTCGTATTATACTCGTATAGTCTTTCTCCCTCTCTCTCAAATGCAAAATATTTCATCACTTCCATATTTCATTTTATCCATTCATAGTCAAATAAATAAATAAATAAGTTAATAAATAAATATAATTTTTTGCCATAGAAACCTTGAAAGGTCTTGACGGAACCCTGGGGTTCCGCGGAACACAGTTTGTAAACCAATGCTGTAAGCGATAATTTGTCCCCATCCCCCAATCTCTCTCTCTCTCTCTCCTTCTTGTAAATAATAATATCTCTCTCTCTTTCTCTATCTCTTTATCACTCTCTCTCTCTCTCTCTCTCTCTCTCTCTCTCTCTCTCTCTCTCTCTCTCTCTCTCTCTCTCTCTCTTTTTTCTCTCTTGTAAATAATATTCTCTCTCTCTCTCCTTGTAAATAATAATCCCTCTCTCTCTCCTTGTAAATAATAATCTCTCTCTCTAGCTGAAGGTGTTACGAGTTAAAAGTGTTACAAGGGAGGGGGGAGCTGGCCAGGGGGGGAGAGGGGGAGTTGTATATGGGTGTGGTTATAATGTTTGGTTATGAAAGTGTGTGTGTGTGTGTGTGTGTGTGTTGTTACGAATGACTGAACACACACATATAGGCTACACACAGACACACACAAATGACTCACTAACGCTCATAATTATTGGAGAGAGAGAGAGAGAGAGAGAGAGAGAGAGAGAGAGAGAGGAGGGAAAGTGTGTGCAATGGTTAACACACACATACACATACACTCTCTCTCTCTCTCTCTCTCTCTCTCTCTCTCTCTTCATATAAAACACACACACATATACAATCTCTCTCTCTCTCTCTTTACATATGAAACACACACACACAATCTCTCTCTCTCTCTCTCTACATATAAAACACACACACACAATCTCTCTCTCTCTCTCTCTCTCTCTCTCTCTCTCTCTCTCTCTCTCTCTCTCTACATTTATAACACACACATACACACAATCTCTCTCTCTCTCTCTCTCTCTCTCTCTCTCTCTCTCTCTCTCTCTCTCCATATAAAACACACAAACACGTCATAAAAGATCTATAAAAATTATCATTACATAATCATTATATAAATAATTTGTTACTTTATATATGAGGCGTTTTATTATTATTATTATTATTATTATTATTATTATTAATTGTCTATTTTCTAGTGTCAGGCAATAAGGAAACAACTTAAGATTTTTTTTGAGGAGAGAGAGAGAGAGAGAGAGAGAGAGAGAGAGAGAGAGAGAGGTGTATTAGTGTGTGTGTGATCATTTCTCACTCTCCTCTCAACATCTCAATTTACTTTACACATACACACATACACACTTCTCTCTCTCTCTCTCTCTCTCTCTCTCTCTCTCTCTCTCTCTCTATATATATATATATATATATATATATATATATATATATATATATATATATATATATATATATATATATATATATATATATATATATATATATATGTGTGTGTGTGTGTGTGTGTGTCTCTCACACATATATTTTCCTCCTTACCTAAGCCTCATTTGAATGCATCACCGTAACCACACACACACACACACACACACCACAACCTTCCCATACAATACCCCAGTGTGTGTATATAAGCAGAGGACCTACTACACACATACACACACACACACAGAGGGAGGGAGAGTGTTGTGCACATCACGTGAGCTGTGCACACGTTATTAATTGCAGTCATGAAGTCCATTGTAAGTATATGTGAGAGAGAGATGTGTGGCTATGTGTGTGTGAGAGAGAAAGAGATGTGTGGCTATGTGTGTGTGTGAGAGAGAGGAAGAGAGATGTGTGGCTATGTGTGTGTGAGAGAGAGAAAGAGAGATGTGTGGCTATGTGTGTGTGAGAGAGAGAAAGAGATGTGTGGCTATGTGTGTGTGAGAGAGAGAAAGAGAGATGTGTGGCTATGTGTGTGTGAGAGAGGAAGAGAGATGTGTGGCTATGTGTGTGTGAGAGAGAAAGAGAGATGTGTGGCTATGTGTGTGAGAGAGAGAAAGAGAGATGTGTGGCTATGTGTGTGTGAGAGAGGAAGAGAGATGTGTGGCTATGTGTGTGAGAGAGAGAAAGAGAGATGTGTGGCTATGTGTGTGTGAGAGAGGAAGAGAGATGTGTGGCTATGTGTGTGTGAGAGAGAAAGAGAGATGTGTGGCTATGTGTGTGTGAGAGAGAAAGAGAGATGTGTGGCTATGTGTGTGAGAGAGAGAAAGAGAGATGTGTGGCTATGTGTGTGTGAGAGAGAAAGAGAGATGTGTGGCTATGTGTGTGTGAGAGAGAAAGAGAGATGTGTGGCTATGTGTGTGTGAGAGAGGAAGAGAGATGTGTGGCTATGTGTGTGTGAGAGAGAAAGAGAGATGTGTGGCTATGTGTGTGTGTGAGAGAAAGAGAGATGTGTGGCTATGTGTGTGTGAGAGAGAAAGAGAGATGTGTGGCTATGTGTGTGTGAGAGAGAAAGAGAGATGTGTGGCTATGTGTGTGTGAGAGAGAAAGAGAGATGTGTGGCTATGTGTGTGTGAGAGAGAAAGAGAGATGTGTGGCTATGTGTGTGAGAGAGAGAAAGAGAGATGTGTGGCTATGTGTGTGTGTGTGAAAGAGAAAGAGAGATGTGTGGCTATGTGTGTGTGAGAGAGAGAAAGAGAGATGTGTGGCTATGTGTGTGAGAGAGAGAGAAAGAGAGATGTGTGGCTATGTGTGTGTGAGAGAGAGAAAGAGAGATGTGTGGCTATGTGTGTGTGAGAGAGAGAAAGAGAGATGTGTGGCTATGTGTGTGTGAGAGAGAGAAAGAGAGATGTGTGGCTATGTGTGTGTGAGAGAGAGAAAGAGAGATGTGTGACTATGTGTGAGAGAGAAAGAGAGATGTGTGGCTATGTGAGTGAGAGAGAAAGAGAGATGTGTGGCTATGTGTGAGAGAGAGGAAGAGAGATGTGTGGGTATGTGTGTGAGAGAGAAAGAGAGATGTGTGGGTATGTGTGTGAGAGAGAGAAAGAAAGATGTGTGGGTATGTGTGTGTAAGAGAGAGATGCGTGGGTATGTGTGAGAGAGAGGAAGAGAGATGTGTTAGTATGTGTGAGAGAGAGAGGAAGAGAGATGTGTGAGTATGTGTGTGAGAGAGAGATGTATGTGTATTTGTGAGAGAGAGAGAGAGAGAGAGAGAGAGAGAGAGAGAGAGAGAGAGGGATGAGTGTATGTATATATATATGTTATAATATTGTGATTATGATCATTATTTTCCCTTTAATTTATTTCTTTATATATTTCACTATCATTTCTACTACTACTACCATTCCTACCATCACTATTACAACTCTACTATTACAACTACTACTATTACTATCACTACAACTGTTGCCATCCCTACCATTACTACTACTAATAATACTACCATCACCACCCTACCACCACTACTACTACTACTACCACTACCACCACTATCCTTTCTTACATAGATGACTGCGCTGTGTGTCCTCCAAATAGTGGTAGTAGTGGTAGTGGTAGTGGTAGCAGATGCCGAGCCACACCACCACTACCAACCCTACTACTACCATCCCTACTACTACTACTACTACCCCCACTACTACCATGGGAAGGGTGGTGTGTCCGTAACTACTAAGCATTCGGGAAGTGTCTCACCATTTGTAACCTCAACTGGACACCATTTGGGAAGGCGATCTGCTGACCCAAGTGCTGACCCAACACCTTCTGCTGACCCAGGTGCTGACCCAACACCTTCTGCTGACCCTACCCCTTCTGCTGACCCAACACCTTCTGCTGACCCAATTGCTGATGCCCATCATCATTATGGTTATAGATATTACAAACCATATCATTATTATTCTTACAAGTATAACAAACATCATAAGAGATCTGCTGACCCAATTGCTGACCCAAGTGCTGACCCAACACCTTCTGCTGACCCAATTGCTGATGCCCATCATCATTATGGTTATAGATATTACAAACCATATCATTATTATTCTTACAAGTATAACAAACATCATAAGAGATCTGCTGACCCAATTGCTGACCCAAGTGCTGACCCTACCCCTTCTGCTGACCCAATTGCTGACGCACATCATCATTATGGTTATAGATATTACAAACCATATCGTTATTATTCGTACAAGTATAACAAACATCATAAGAGATCTGCTGACCCAATTGCTGACCCAAGTGCTTCTGCTGACCCAAGTGCTGACCCAACACCTTCTGCTGACCCAATTGCTGATGCACATCATCATTATGGTTATAGATATTACAAACCATATCGTTATTACAACTATAAGTACCATAAGCATCACAAGCGATCTGCTGACCCAATTGCTGACCCAAGTGCTGACCCAACACCTTCTGCTGACCCAATTGCTGATGCACATCATCATTATGGTTATAGATATTACAAACCATATCGTTATTACAACTATAAGTACCATAAGCATCACAAGCGATCTGCTGACCCAATTGCTGACCCAAGTGCTTCTGCTGACCCTACCCCTTCTGCTGACCCAATTGCTGATGCACATCATTATGGTTATAGATATTACAAACCATATCGTTATTATTCTTACAAGTATAACAAACATCATAAGAGATCTGCTGACCCAATTGCTGACCCAAGTGCTGACCCAACACCTTCTGCTGACCCAATTGCTGACCCTACCCCTTCTGCTGACCCAATTGCTGACGCACATCATCATTATGGTTATAGATATTACAAACCATATCGTTATTATTCTTACAAGTATAACAAACATCATAAGAGATCTGCTGACCCAAGTGCTTCTGCTGACCCAAGTGCTGACCCAACACCTTCTGCTGACCCAATTGCTGACGCACATCATCATTATGGTTATAGATATTACAAACCATATCGTTATTATTCTTACAAGTATAACAAACATCATAAGAGATCTGCTGACCCAATTGCTGACCCAAGTGCTGACCCTACCTCTTCTGTTGACCTTACCCCTTTTGCTGACCTGACTCGCTGATACTACATATATTTCATTTATACACACACACACACACAGACATACTCATGTTTATATATACACACATACTGATATACATACATTAATATACACATATATACACTGATACACATACGTTTATACACACACACATACACACACACACACACACACAAACACACTAACTTTTACACATACACACTCACTACCTGGTACACATACACACGCATTAACTTTTACACACACACCACACTAACCTTTACACACACACACACACACTCTTACACTCACTTATACACACACACACAAGACCAGAATTAATACGGTTTTTGGACTATGACACATAAATATAATCTATTTTCTACATACTCTAAAGTTAAAATATTAGATAATAATAATCATTTAAACAACTTTCTATATTCTCGTAGTTTAAAATTAATAATTAATAGTGATAATCTTTTAAAACACATTCTCTTTTCTGAAAAGGTAATAATTAGTATAATATGATTTTATTTAACTTTCTCTATGATTTGAATTTAATAATTTTTAATAATATGCTTAAAAATCACTTTCTCTATTCTATAAAGGTAATAATAGTACAGCATTAGACTCTGAAGGATGATAGTATGATCTGCTCACACCATTTTGTCAACCTTAGAGAGTTCACGTGATGTACTGTACATTCCCTTACATTTCCGACTGGGATGCATATTCGCGTTCTGTAACTCATGTCAGTCTCCTCAGCCCCGCCTCCTCCTTCTCGTGGCCTTTCAGCCAATCACACAGCAGCACGCCATATAGATGCCAGCTGTACAAAAATATTTCATCACATTGATATACGTTTTTGATGCATGTATAGATAAAAATATATATATATATACATATGACTATCTACAAATAGAATGGATAGACAAAATAATGAAGAAATAGATGTCATATTGTTTTCTTTTATTTACCTAAAAAAAAACAGAAAATATATAAAAGCGAGAAAGAATGCCAACACGGTCTGTTTACATCATCAACTGTTTTTCTCACTTTCCAATAATCTGTTGAACTTTAATAATGTGTGCCTGTATGGTAGCTATAAAGGGCTTCTATTGCATGTATATAAACAAGAACATAATTACATTCACCTAAGGGTGAATGTAATGAAAACGAGGAAGAGGCACAGACGTGGAAAATCGAGAATAGTAAGTTGAACAAAGTTACCCTAATGTTGCAAGGTCATACTATTCTTTTAAAACTTCAGGGGTTAAAATTAAGCTTCAGGTATTTTAATTTGAAGTTCAGTTGTTTTAAATTAAGCTTCAATAGTTTTAATTTGAACTTCAGTTATTTTAATTTGAGGATGAAAAGGTGTAGACACACTCTAATGGGTAGTAACAGATCGCTACCTCTATAGTAATAATAATAATAGATAAAATATAATTTACACACGTATATAAAGTAATGTGTCAAGATTTTAAGTTATCGTGTTGATGAAATGTGGAGGTGTCACACATCGAGAAACACAGATGGAAGCATTTATGAGACTGCTCTCATGTCCTTTCCTTGTTGGATTTATTGGCTATCAGCCAGTGACATATAGTCACAGGTCATTAAGCCAATGGTTCCATTTTATTATATGAATATATATTAGGTCATAAAGTTTTGTCTCCCTCAGAAAACTCAGCAGTTTGTTTATATTATTCTTGTCATCTGAAAGGATATTGTCTATAGTGAATGCCATTTTTTTAAGTTGGAAGTATTGTTTAATATTACATCTCTGTCTTTCAAATTTATTACAAAAAATTAGTAAATTATTGATGGACATTACTGTATTGCACGAGGGGCAATTAGGATGATAATTTCTTTCAATGTAAGGCTATAAATGAGTTATTCTGGTGGCGTTGAGCCGAACACGAGCCAACACACCTCGTCCCTGCGACTACGCCATAATGACGTACCCCAGGGTTCAATAACTTTCTTAGTTTTATTTCCGATGTCTAATCTGGTCCACTGCCTTTGCCACAGGGGATCAATTCGTGACTTAATGAGGGAAACAAAACACCTGAGATCCGTACGGACTATGCTAAGGTCCAGATCAACAGTTGACCCTGCTAGTCTATCGGCCTGTTCATTGCCATACCATAATGTGATGGCACCCATATTAGCTTGAATGATTTATTGGCACTAAACAGCTTACTAATGATATTAGGGGCCTACCCTGTATTTCATTGTTAGTTGTATTCAAAGATTTAATAGCTTTAAGTGAATTTAATGAATCAGTAAATATGACTATCCTCTCGTGGGTCGTCGATAGGGCAAAATCCAAAGCTTTATCCATAGCAAATAATTCAGCAAGAAAAATAGATGTATGATTCGCACCCACACATTCATCCGTCTTGGACCCGTCGGTATATAGATGGAAATAAGAAAGATGTTTAACAATTATCTCACGAAACCTCTGGTGTACCTCCACTTCCGGCACCTGGGATTTAACCCCTGGTAACCAGGATTCCACACAAATAAAAGGGGGTGTTACCCAGGGTGTAATATTTACTAAAACCAGGGAATCGATTGTTGATAATTCTATACTGACACATTCTACGAGGTCATGGAGTCTTGCTCTGAGGGACCTCACGCCAGTGCCCTCCGGTGCCATGCGACGCCCAGGCGGATAACTCGGCCATTCCGGGGGCCTATTCCCATGGCCCCCCGGTTGCAGATGCCTCACTAAGGCACTACCGGGAGGATGACTCGGTTCTCCGGGAATGCAAACATCGGGCCTGGTGTCCCTTACCCTCACGCCAGTGCCCCCTGGGGAGCAGGGGTACCCGGACGGATGACTCGGTCCCTCTTCCATGGGCTTAACGCCATGGCCCCCCGGGTGCAGTTGCTGAAGCAAGGCATTACCGGGAGGATGACTCGGTACCCTGGCTTTCTTAGCAAAGTATACTAACATTAGTTGGTCTCATCTTAGACGGAGGGGAGGCACTTATGACTCCACCTTTAGACGTTCGATTCGAGTGCAACGAAGGGCTCCAAGACACACACGCAAACACGCCTTCTGCACAACATCCAAACCTTTCAACACAGACTCAGATGCCAAACCATACACTATTGACCCATAATCTACTCTAAATCTGATCAGGGTTTTACATAGCATTAGCATTGAGTTCCCATCTTCTCCCTATTTTGTTACAGAAAATTTTAATGCACTTCAGTAAATTGAGTGCCTTTAAACATTTAGTTTTTAACTGACTGACATGGCAAGTCCATGTCAGTCGACTGTCAAAAATTTGTCCAAGAAATCTAGTTGAATTTTGAATAGGTAGGGGGTTTCCACCCATAGTCAACCAGACGTCTGGTTTCCTCTTATGAGTGAAAATAAACCCTACACTTTTTCTAATTGAAAAATTAAATCCCCACTGAATCAAATTATGAATCAAATCCAGTGCCAATTGGACCCGAATTGCCGAAAACTCTGCACTAAGGCTGGAATGCCATATCGCACAGTCATCAGCGAACAGTGAGTATTTAAGATTTCGAGGAGGAGCTGGTAGAATGTCATTGATCTTACATAAAAATAAGGTCGGAGACAGAACACTCCCCTGGGGGACCCCATTTGCCTGGACAAATGTGTCCGAGAAAGTGACTGTTTCCGAAAAAAGCTTGACAGAGAAAGTTCTGTCAGACATGAAATTCTGATAAAAAAAAAAGGTAGGTTACCGCGCAATCCCATCGCATGTAGTTTCCTGAGGAGGCCTTGTCGCCAGGTCATGTCGTAGGCTTTTTCTATATCTAAAAATACTGCAATTAAAAAATGCCTCTTGAATTTGACCTTCCAAGTTTACTAGTTGATCGAGCGTCTGGCGACCTTTACGGATTTGATTTGATTGATGGATATTAGGCGCCCCAACATCGAGGTCCTATAGCACCAGAAAAATGTGATAGTGAGGTGTGACAGCAAGCAGGAAGGAAATAAAAAGAAATGAGTGACAGTTGAAGAACTGAAAGATGGAAACCATTTAGTCTGGTCTTACATTAGCGACCTTCCTAGCATGGGAAACCCTCTCTCCCCGAACTCGGAGCAGACCAGGGGCAGGAGCCCCCTCTAGTCTAACTCGCCAGGTCTCAGAGACACACAAGCCCACCACGTCAAGGCAGTTCCCGTTAGGAGGGGATCTTTACGGAAGCCACACTGCTCGTCAACCAGCAAATTCCTGGATATTAAAAATTGCAATAGCCTACGATTAACAATTCGTTCCATGACCTTGCATAAGCAACTTGTGAGCGTAATAGGGCGATATGAGGAAGTCGATCTGGGGACCCCCCATCCTTTCGGTATGGGAATGACATGTGCAAAGTGCCATGAGTTTGGAAAGGTGTGACCCCACCAAATCTCATTAAACACTTGCAACATCTTGACCATGGACTCATGATCAAGATGCTTTATCATCTCATATTGAATCTCATCGGGTCCTGGGGATGTCCCACTACAGGCTCCTAGGGCTTGAACAAGCTCTTGCATTATTAGATCACTGTTGTAATCTAATTCATCTCCTGTGGCAAAGTTAATATGCTGCAACTCTGATGCTTCCTTGAGGGGTAGGAAAGCTGGATGGTAATTTTCAGAGCTGCTAGCAAAAGAGAACTGCCTGGTGAGGGCGTTAGCAATGTTTCTAGGTTCGTCATAATTGATGTTATTTTGATTGATGTTAGTGATTATATTTGATATTTTCTTTCTATTTATTTTTCTTACAGTAGACCAAACTTTTGAGATAGATGTTTCAGTATTAATACTAGAGACAAAACTTCGCCAGGAGTCTCGTTTGGCTTGTTTGATAGTTCTACGAGCCCTAGCTCTCACAAGTTTATACTTGCGAAAGTTTTCATCACTGATGTGATTTTTGAAATGCCTGTAGGCCCTATTCCTCTCACACAGTGCTATGCGGCAATCTGGCGTCCACCATGGAACTCTATGCTTTGCGCTATCTTTGCAGCTTTGAGAATACTATCTTTAGTGTTATTTACTTTATCATCAATGGTTTCTCCAACAATTTCAATATTGAGACTCTTTGTGAAGGACACCCAGTCTGCTTTTTATTATGTTAAATTTAGGTGCTGAAGGCTCTTTAACCCTTAATGACCGGATTGCGGTCATAGAAGCTTCCAAGAAGCGCCCGGGTCGTGTCGTACGCCACTGATATGTGGTGACTGGGCGGGATGAAGCACCGCTATTGCCAATGTCGGCACTTGCGAGCACAATTTGGCGGTTTTTTTTTTACTTGGCTATACTTCACCACCAGCCCTACAAATCACCATCGTCAGTCAGTGTGTTACTGACTGTGAACACGGATGGATGTGGATTAGATTTCTCGTGCGTGTCCGATTCTGTTTTGCGTCAGGCTTACTTACACCACTGCCTGCCACCCACGCGGGCCGCGTTCAGTTGTCGTCAGAGCCACCTACGCGTACCCAAACGCAACCGCGCTCACCCGAGAAATTATCCTTCATTCCTCACTTAATTTCTTGGCAACGGAGAGTTGTAGAGAGCTGGGGTTGGTTTTATTGGAAAGGAAGAGTTGATGGTGCCAACAAGACCAAATTTAAGTTGTTCAGTATTGTAGTTTAGACGTACAGAGTAAGTGAAATAGAGCGATTTTGGAAAAATCGGCCAAATTCGCCTGGACAGGCAGTAGGGAAAGTAAGACTAGCCCCGGACTGACAGATTGGCTATTCATAGTTATCCCGTCGCGGAGGGGTTAATGGTGTCCCGTTTATATTTAATCAAAATAGGAAAATGGTCGCTTCCAAATGAGTCATAAATAGGTAGCCACTGGCAAGAGGCGGCAATAGATGGGCAGACCAGAGATACGTCAAGGACGCTAAAATTACCGGTATTATCGTCAAATCTCGTTGGATTACCGTCCAGAAGAATCAAACTGGAGTCACTGATGAGCCTAGCCATCTGCTCCCCCTTCCTGTCATCCTCAAGGGAACCCCATAACGTATGATGTGCATTAAAATCAGAGCAGACTGTCCTGTAGATCAAAAACATCATTATAAGTTACAGTATCAGACGGACAGTAGACAGTGCAGACAGTCAGGTAGGTGCCACCGAATTTCACTCTGCAGGCGACAAACTCCAGAGGGAAATTACAGGGGACCCCAGTGAAAGGGAAGGTATGGCGGATGTAGAGAGCTACTCCACCCCCCACCCCCTTCCCCTCCAATCCCTCCTATATCGGCAGCATAAGTGCAGGCCAAAAGTTTGAGTTCATTTAGTCTACCTCTAAGATTTCGACATTTCCATTGTACTATGGTTAGCGCGAATAGTATCGTGGTTGACGGGGTTTTGGGGGGCCTTGTTCGTCTTGGCGAACCTTCTTGTGCTGGGAAGAAGTATCCTCCTCCTCCGCCCCTTCAGCCCCAGCCACTAGCTTTCAGTTCTTCAACTGTTTCTCCTTTTTTCCTATTTCCTTCTTATTTGCTGTCGCTCCTCTCTATCACCTTTTCCGGGTGCTATTTGATCTCGCTGTTGCGAATCCCTCATGCTTGTAGTCCACCCTATTTATCACTTTCTTCAAAGCCCAGCTATTTTTTTTTCTGGCAGAAGACAGTTTAATTTTCTAACTTTTCTAATAATTATAGTTGTCAACAAATTCATTAAGCTATGTACCAGGTTTTTTTTTCTTTAATATGCATTTCCTTATAAATAGTCTACGTTAAACTTAAATAGGCACCGCTATATGGCGTTTTCAATAAACTTGTTCTAATTTTATGCATAGGCTATATATATTACAGTATCTCTCAAGTAACTGGCAACTTAACACATCCTCTCTACTGTCTTATCCCTCTCTCACAGCAATTTTAAATCACCTACACTCATCAGTGGCCGCTCGTCTCTGCGAGTTGCTATCAAGAGAAGAACTTGATGGAGAGAAACCTACAGACTTACTACGTTGTATGAAAACACTGCTTGGTGACAAGTACCAGGCCTTTGATGAAGATCTTTTCTAACAACTGTTCTATCAACGCCTGCCATCTGACATTCAACGTGCTCTCATGAGTGTGAAAGACAAGCTGCCGCCAGATGAGCTTGCCAATCTTGCAGATGACTACATGGCAACTCTTCCACCTGTACCAGCATCACCAATTTCCTCCATCATGACACAAAAAAAATCCCAAATTGTCCAGCTCGCAAATCTAGTTTCCCAGCTTACAATGGAAGTCAGCAACCTGAAGAAACAAATTAACATACACTCAAGTTCCCGACCCTCGACGCCAAACTTCCAACACTATTGGTCACATTCAAGGAGCACTTCAAACTTCTGCTACTACCATCACAGGTTTAGGGATAAGGCTCTCAAGTATGAAAAGCCTTGCAGCTAAACGGAATCAAACAACAACGGCGAATATTAACGCAGCATAATGTTTGACATACTCAGTCTGAGCTGCTCCACATCTTTGATCGCCGGTTCCATACTAAGTTCCTGGTAAACACCGGTGCCGACGTCAGTGTCCTTCCTGCTACAACCAGCCAGCAGTTGCTACCTCCTTCTCTGGATCTCTACGCTGCTAATGGTACCAGGATACCTGTATACTCGCAGCAAACAGTGCATCTGGATCTGAACCTTTGCCACTCTTTTCAATGGACATTCTACCTAGGAGCAATGTCACAAGCCATCCTTGGTGCTGATTTTCTCCGTCACATCAACCTGATGGTAGACGTAAGAGGACGAAAATTGGTCGACCCACTCACAGATATCTTTGCTAATGCACAGCCAGCACCTGGTGACAGCACACACCTATCTACTATCAACCATGGCCACAAGTTTGCTAACCTCCTTAAGTCATTTCCTATGCTGACACAACCCTACTCATCCAGCATACCTGCCAAGCATCACGTGACTCAAATTTCCCAAGCCGTCTACCCAACGCCAGCTCAAGGAGTTCCTTGGGATGGTTAATTACTAAAACAACTTCATTCCACACTGCTCACTCCTGCTACGACCGTTGTACGCCATGATCAAACTTTGCAAGAGAGGTCAATCTGTTACCCTCGTCTGGACTGAAGAAGCAGAAGCGGCCTTCCTCTCAACAAAACAGGCTCTCAGTGATGCTGCCTCACTCTCTTTCCCTGCACCAGACGCAGAAACTTCAATTGCCACAGACGCCTCAAACATTGGTGTTGGTGCCGTCCTACAACAGCGTGTCGGTACATACTGGAAGCCAATTGCCTTCTTATACAAGAAACTCACCTCGGCGGAGTCAAAGTATAGCGCCTATGACAGAGAGCTACTTGCCATTTTCAAAGCTGTCAAGTGTTTTCGCTACTTCATCTAGGGACGCAGTTTCCACATCTACACTGACCACAAGCCACTCACTACAGCATTCCTCAGAAATAAGGACTCTTACACCCCACGACAAATGCGCCACATGGATTCCATTGTCCAGTTTACCACAGATCTACGATACGTCAATGGTGCCGACAATGCCCCAGCTGATGCCCTCTCTCGAAACATCAGTACTGTAATATCTTCTCCTATCGACTATGCCACCATTGCTGCTGATCAAGTAGGTTACGCTGAGCTACTGCGAATGTACCAGAGAAACATCGACACCAGCTCTTCAAGAAGTTACATGACCTCTCACACCCTGGAATCCGTGCCTCACACCAGATGATGTTTTCCTGCTTCATATGGGAGGGCAAAAATAAGGACGTCAGACACTGGACACGCACATGTATACACTGTCAAGCTTCCAAAGTCACACACTATACACACTCTCCCGCAGCCACCTTTAGTAACGCCAGTCACCGAGAGATTTGGCCATTTCCACATAGACCTCATTGGCCCACTTCCATACTCCAGTGGCTATCGATATTTACTCACCTGTGTGGACCGCTTCACACGCTGGCCTGAGGCAGCACCTCTCACCAACATCACCACAGATACTGTTGCACGTGATTTTTTCGCTACATGGGTGTCCAGGTTTGGTGTGCCTCTAAGCCTTACTTCCGACCGTGGTGGTGAGTTTAAGTCAAGCGTGTGGAATAAGGTCATGATACTCCTTGGCATCCGCCGTTACAGGACCGCCAGCTATCACCAATGGAACGGTTGAACGATTCCACCGCCAGTTGAAATCTTCCCTGTCAGCTTCAGCCCAGAGAGAAGATTGGTCAATAGCACTACCACTTGTCCTCCTTAGCATCAGAACTTCACTCAAAACATTTATGCACAACTCCTCACCTGAGCTCGTAAATAGCTCTACGCTCAGGCTTCCAGGTGAGCTTCTATCTGCCACACCAGACCCCGTGCCTTGCAGCGTTCAGGACTTTGCAACACACCTGAAAAATGCCATGAAGTGCCTCTAGCCAGTGCAGCCTCGTACGTCCAACTCGAAGACCTTCGTTCACCAGGACCTGGAAGCCTGCACATACGTCTTTGTTAGAGTCGATGCAGTCAAAAGGCCCTTTCAGCAACCATATCAGGGCCCCTTCCGAGTAGTTCGCAGAACGAGGAAGAACTTCACCATCGACAAACATGGTTCTCAAGATGTTGTGGCCATAGACCGGGTCAAGCCTGCTTATATCCTGAATCCGGACCAGATGCTACAAGTAGTGCAAGTGACTGTTCCTCCAACACATGCTGAAAACAACAAACTACGACACACACTAGAAACTCGAAACTAGGGGGGGGAGTATTGTAGCGTACCATAAAATACTGTAGGTCCATTTTCTTTTATTGAGTGTGTAACCATTTTCTTAATTATCTGCCTGCCTTGTATTGTGATTATTTTACCATTACATTCTTTCATGCAGATAGCCTATGCAATTTCTTTCAGCATGTTCTTTTTGCCATTTTGTGTCTGCATACTCTTGCAAAATTTCCTGTGTACAACATATGTATTACAGATTTAAAACCATAATAAAATACTCTCACCTTTATTAACTTCATGTCTGCTGTATATTGTATACAGTATAGTGTTAACTTGTTTTGACAATAAACCATTGGGAACTATTCACCGCATCTCTCTCTACCTTGAGCACTTCTACAAGGGAGTTATAGACACAAACACTTCTCTAAGAGAGTTATAGACACTAGCTCCTTAGGCTGAGAAGCTGTTGTGGAGAAACCCAGACTGTGGCCCTTATACAGGAGTCTTCTTTAGGTAGCAGTTCAACTTATAGTTGGTGACTACAGCACTCTCACCAACACTACTACCACCACTACTACCACCACTACCCCAACTACGATTATATCATACCCAAACTAACGCAGCACCAAATGAGACCCTCTCATCTTTAACACCACCCTCACCATATGCCCCTTCCCTCCAAACCCTCATCCCTCTAACCCAGTGGTTCTTAATCTTTTTTGACAGCGACCCAAAATCTTGCCCAAATCAACCATGGCGACCCAAGCCCCCATATAAATTGTCTTTATAAATATGATTATGCTTCTAAAAACGTGTTACAGAAACAAAATTACATGCTGGGGTATATATTAATACAAGTAGCACATCTGAATAACAGTGATCCGTAAGAAAATAAACTAATAACATATACTTGCTATAAAATTAAAATGGATAATTAGACAATAATTTACTCCTGTGGAAAAAAAATCAAAATAAATTTTCTGTTTTTGAGTCTTTCTTTAATCATGATCTGCTTGAAATCCTATAATATTGCATCATAAATTCTACTCACAGTATATAATCATAGATTATTACAAATGTGAAAATAATTATTATTTTTTACAAACCCTTGGCGACCCAATGAAATGGCTTGGCGACCCAGGGGTTAAGAACCACTGCTCTAACCACACCTTAACCTCCCGCTTCCCCTAACTATATTTCCCCTCTCCCACCTTCAATTTCCCCCCCCAAAAAAACCTCCCCTCCCCTCTCAATCACTTATGAGTCAGCCTTGCGAAGAATACACCCCCCTCCCCCTTCCTCCACCCCTACCCCCCTCTTTCTGTTGATTATATGACTTAGTCCTTGAGGTTTATGCAAAATTATTCATTATATTAAGTGGCAAATATTATTATTATTATTATTATTATTATTATTATTATTATTATTATTATTGTTATTGTTATTGTTATTGTTATTGTTATTGTTATTATTATTATTATTATTATTATTATTATTATTATTATTATTATTATTATTATTATTATTTTTATCGTTATCATATTATTATTAGATTTATGGTTATTAATATTATTATTATTATTATTATTATTATTATTATTATTATTATTATTATTATTATTATATAATTATTATATAGTAGTAGTAGTAGTAGTAGTAGTAGTAGTGGTAGTGAGTAAACGCTCTTGCCTAACGAACCTATTAGACTGTTTAAATGACATCTTCAATGAATATGATAAGAGTAAAGTAGTCGGCATAATTTATCTGGATTTCAAAAAGGACTTTGACAAAGTTCCCCATAAACGTTTAATAATTAAACTAAAATCACACAAAATACTTAAAGTGGATAGAGAACTGGCTAAGAAACCGAAAACATCGTGTGGTAATAAATGGAAAATCATCCAGTTGGACTGGCGTTATGAGCGGGGTGCCACAGGGCTCAGTTTTAGGGTCAATCCCATTCCTAGTTTACATAAACGACATAGACAAAGGCCTCTCATTCATAATATCGAAGTTTGCTGATGACAATAAAATTGCAAATACAGTACTCACTAATGCACAAACTAAAGAAATGCAAGATAATCTCGATAAATTGTCAAATTGGGTGAAAACTTGGCAAATGTCATTTAATGCAGATAAATGTAAAGTACTCCACATAGGACATCGTAACATAGCAGTAAACTACTCGTTGAATGGTAATCAACTTAAAAGCGTGGATCGAGGGACAGACTTAGGGGTAACAATATCAAGTAACCTAAAACTCAGTCAGCAGTGTACGGAAGTAATTAAGAAAGCAAGTAAAACTATCGGTTTTAATGGCAGAGCATTCGAGTATAATCTAAAGACACAATCCTATCTTTGTATAATTCCTTGTCTGTCTTCTTATGGAGTATTGTGTTCAAGCCTGGTGCCCGTACTACCAGAAAGATATAGCAAAAATGGAACGAGTCCAACGTAGAGTTACTGAAATTATACCAAATCTAAGAAAAAAACGTATGAGGAGTGGCTAAGTGATCTAAATATATTCCCATTAGCACAATGTAGATTGAGAAGTGACTTAATCCTGGTATTTAAAATATTCAAAGGCATAGATAATATGGACTGCAGCAAACATTTCACTATCGACCAATCAAACTACACGAGAGGCAGCGGCTGCAAAATCATATTTAAATCTTATTATTCACACGAATCCAAGAATTTATTTTTCAACCTAGACGTCTACTTATGGAATGGGCTTCCCCATAACGTAATAGACTGTAACACCGTAGACAGCTTCAAACGTCGCTTAAATAAACACCTTGCCTCTAATCTCTGACTTACGATGTTTACTAATGAAAAATTTTGCCCATTACAATTGGCAAGCTAGCCAAATTTCACTTTACTTTCTATTTTTCCAATAAAATTTCCTTGTGGAGTTTTTCTGCCAACCCCACAAGGTTCTGACTCCTGACTTTTTTTCCAGTACGGCTTAGGCCGTAGGGTGTCGAGGGTGGGGAGATAGCCTCCTACTTTGCTATCCTTACCTACGACTATCACTGAGGAGTAATTCATTCTCTACCAGTAACCTTCTAATCAAGTCACCCTGTGTGGACAGTAAGGTCTGTTGAGATCTGTGTTTCTATGTAACTCTATCACACACACACACACACATCTCTCTCTCTCTCTCTCTCTCTCTCTCTCTCTCTCTCTCTGTCAATGATCAAGGCGAAATTTACAGGGCCCTAATTATATTCAAGACCGTTTGTGGATTATACGATGATGGCTGATATGGTACCGGTATTATGATTCTGTTATTTAACTACGGAGTCATCGTACCGTCACCACACCATGCATCGTATACACTATGGATGTTTGTTTTTTATATTGTAATTTTTGTTGTTATTAATTTTTGTTTTCTGCTTCTTAAAGTTACAAACGAGCAAACACACACAAAAACAAACACACAAACAAACACAGTATTCTTTTTCTTTCTTTCTTTGCTTGCTTATGTGTGTGTGTGTCACCTGCATGCAACACAACTCTCTCACACATCTCTCATACATACACACACACACACAACTCTCTCTCACACACACATACTGTAAATCTCTCTCATACATAACTTATACACATACACACACACACTCTCACTCTCTCTCTCACACACACACATACACATATACACACTCATATATCTCTCTCTCACACACACACCAATCTCTTCACACACACACTCTCTCATCTTCTTCTTGTAAGCCAATGGTTCTCAAACTTTTCCAACTAACGGAACCCTATTACATATGCTGGTACTCTGAAGAACCCTCAGTGACCCACTCACCAAATATAGGTGGAACCCTCCCTAATACACATACATACACACACACATGTATATATATATATAATATCTTTGTAAATAATAATCTCTTTCTCTCTCTAGCTGAAGGTGTTACGAGTTAAAAGTGTTACGAGGGAGGGGGGGAGCTGGCCAGGGGGGGAGAGGGGGAGTTGTATATGGGTGTGGTTATAATGTTTGGTTATGAAAGTGTGTGTGTGTGTGTTGTTACGAGTGACTGAACACACACATATACACACAGACACACACAGACGACTCAATAACGCTAATAATTATTGGAGAGAGAGAGAGAGAGAGAGAGAGAGAGAGAGATTGAGATTGAGATTGTGGGTGTGTATGTGTGTGTTTTATATGTAGAGAGAGAGAGAGAGAGGAGGGAAATTGTGCGCAATGGTTAACACACTCACATACACACACACACACTCTCTCTCTTTGCATATGAAACACACGCACATACACACACACAATCTCTCTCTCTCTCTCTACATATAAAACACACATATACACACCCACAATCTCTCTCTCTCTCTCTCTCTCTCTCTCTCTCTCTCTCTCTCTCTCTCTCTCTCTCTCTCTCTCTCTCTCTCTCCATATAAAAATTAGCACTACATAATCATTATATAAACAATTTGTTACTGTATAATTTATATGAGGCGTTTATTATTATTATTTTTTATTATTATTATTATTATTATTATTATTATTATTATTATTATTATTATTATCTATTTTCTAGTGTCAGGCAATAAGGAAACTACTTAAGAATTTTTTTGAGTCGAGAGAGAGAGAGAGAGAGAGGGGGGGGAGGGGGGTTGTGTGTGTGATCAGTTCTCACTCCTCTCCTCTCAACATCTCAATTTACTTTACGCATACACACATACACACACTTCTCTCACTCTTTCTCACTTCATATAACAAACACACACACATCTCTCTCTCTCTCTCTCTCTCTCTCTCTCTCACACACACACACATTTTCCTCCTTACCTAAGCCTCATTTGAATGCATCACCGTAACCACACACACACACACACACACACACACACACACACACACACCACACCCTTCCCATACAATACCCCAGTGTGTGTATATAAGCAGAGGACCTACTACACACATACACACACACACACAGAGGGAGGGAGAGTGTTGTGCACATCACGTGAGCTGTGCACACGTTATTAATTGCAGTCATGAAGTCCATTGTAAGTATATGTGAGAGAGAGAAAGAGAGATGTGTGGCTATGTGTGTGTGTGAGAGAGAAAGAGAGATGTGTGGCTATGTGTGTGTGAGAGAGAGAAAGAGAGATGTGTGGCTATGTGTGTGTGTGAGAGAGAAAGAGAGATGTGTGGCTATGTGTGAGAGAGAGAAAGAGAGATGTGTGGCTATGTGTGTGTGTGAGAGAGAAAGAGAGATGTGTGGCTATGTGTGTGTGAGAGAGAGAAAGAGAGATGTGTGGCTATGTGTGTGTGAGAGAGAGAAAGAGAGATGTGTGGCTATGTGTGTGTGAGAGAGAGAAAGAGAGATGTGTGGCTATGTGTGTGTGTGAGAGAGAAAGAGAGATGTGTGGCTATGTGTGTGAGAGAGAGGAAGAGAGATGTGTGGGTATGTGTGAGAGAGAGAAAGAGAGATGTGTGGCTAAGTGTGAGAGAGAGAGGAAGAGAGATGTGTGGCTATGTGTGTGTGAGAGAGGAAGAGAGATGTGTGGGTATGTGTGAGAGAGAGAGAAAGAAAGATGTGTGCGTATGTGTGTGTGAGAGAGAGATGCGTGGGTATGTGTGAGAGAGAGAGAGGAAGAGAGATGTGTGAGTATGTGTGTGAGAGAGAGATTTATGTGTATGTATGTGTGTGTGTGAATGAGAGAGAGAGAGAGAGAGAGAGAGAGGGGGGGGGATGTGTGTATGTATTTATGTATGTTATAATATTGAGATTATGATTATTATTTTCCCTTTAATTTGTTTCTTTATATATTTCACTATCATTTCTACTACTACTACTACTACTACTACTAATACTACCATTCCTACCATCACTATTACCATTCTACTACTACAACTACTACTATTACTATCACTACAACTGTTGCTATCCCTACCATTACTACTACTAATAATACTACCATCCCCACCCTACCATCACTACTACTACTACTATCACTACCACCACTATCCTTTCTTACATAGATGACTGCGCTGTGTGTCCTCCAAATAGTGGTAGTAGTGGTAGTGGTAGTGGTAGCAGATGCCGAGCCACACCACCACTACCAACCCTACTACTACCATCCCTACTACTACTACTACTACCCCCACTACTACCATGGGAAGGGTGGTGTGTCCGTAACTACTAAGCATTCGGAAAGTGTCTCACCATTTGTAACCTCAACTGGACACCATTTGGGAAGGCGATCTGCTGACCCAACACCTTCTGCTGACCCAAGTGCTGACCCAACCCCTTCTGCTGACCCAACACCTTCTGCTGACCCAACACCTTCTGCTGACCCAATTGCTGACGCACATCATCATTATGGTTATAGATATTACAAACCATATCGTTATTACAACTATAAGTACCATAAGCATCACAAGCGATCTGCTGACCCAATTGCTGACCCAAGTGCTGACCCAACACCTTCTGCTGACCCAAGTGCTGACCCAACACCTTCTGCTGACCCAATTGCTGATGCACATCATCATTATGGTTATAGATATTACAAACCATATCGTTATTATTCTTACAAGTATAACAAACATCATAAGAGATCTGCTGACCCAATTGCTGACCCAAGTGCTGACCCAACACCTTCTGCTGACCCAATTGCTGATGCACATCATCATTATGGTTATAGATATTACAAACCATATCGTTATTACAACTATAAGTACCATAAGCATCACAAGCGATCTGCTGACCCAATTGCTGACCCAAGTGCTGACCCAACACCTTCTGCTGACCCAATTGCTGACGCACATCATCATTATGGTTATAGATATTACAAACCATATCGTTATTATTCTTACAAGTATAACAAACATCATAAGAGATCTGCTGACCCAATTGCTGACCCAAGTGCTTCTGCTGACCCAAGTGCTGACCCAACACCTTCTGCTGACCCAATTGCTGACGCACATCATCATTATGGTTATAGATATTACAAACCATATCGTTATTATTCTTACAAGTATAACAAACATCATAAGAGATCTGCTGACCCAATTGCTGACCCAAGTGCTGACCCAACACCTTCTGCTGACCCAATTGTTGATGCACATCATCATTATGGTTATAGATATTACAAACCATATCGTTATTACAACTATAAGTACCATAAGCATCACAAGCGATCTGCTGACCCAAGTGCTGACCCAAGTGCTTCTGCTGACCCTACCCCTTCTGCTGACCCAATTGCTGATGCACATCATTATGGTTATAGATATTACAAACCATATCGTTATTATTCTTACAAGTATAACAAACATCATAAGAGATCTGCTGACCCAATTGCTGACCCAAGTGCTTCTGCTGACCCAAGTGCTGACCCAACACCTTCTGCTGACCCAATTGCTGACGCACATCATTATGGTTATAGATATTACAAACCATATCGTTATTATTCTTACAAGTATAACAAACATCATAAGAGATCTGCTGACCCAATTGCTGACCCAAGTGCTGACCCAACACCTTCTGCTGACCCAATTGCTGATGCACATCATCATTATGGTTATAGATATTACAAACCATATCGTTATTACAACTATAAGTACCATAAGCATCACAAGCGATCTGCTGACCCAATTGCTGACCCAAGTGCTGACCCTACCTCTTCTGTTGACCTTACCCCTTTTGCTGACCTGACTCGCTGATACTATATATATTTCATTTATACACACACACACACAGACATACTCATGTTTATATATACACACATACTGATATACATACATTAATATACACATATATACACTGATACACATACGTTTATACACACACACATACACACATACACACACACACACACAAACACACTAACTTTTACACACACACATACACACACACTACCTGGTACACATACACACGCATTAACTTTTACACACACACCACACTAACCTTTACACACATACACACACACACACACTCACTTATACACACACACACAAGACCAGAATTAATACGGTTTTTGGACTATGGCATATAATTATAATCTATTTTCTACATACTCTAAAGTTAAAATATTAGATAATAATAATCATTTAAACAACTTTCTATATTCTCGTAGTTTAAAATTAATAATTAATAGTGATAATCTTTTAAAACACATTCTCTTTTCTGAAAAGGTAATAATTAGTATAATATGATTTTATTTAACTTTCTCTATGATTTGAATTTAATATTTTTTAATAATATGCTTAAAAATCACTTTCTCTATTCTATAAAGGTAATAATAGTACAGCATTAGACTCTGAAGGGTGATAGTATGATCTGCTCACACCATTTTGTCAACCTTAGAGAGTTCACGTGATGTACTGTACACTCCCTTACATTTCCGACTGGGATGCATATTCGCGTTCTGTAACTCATGTCAGTCTCCTCAGCCCCGCCTCCTCCTTCTCGTGGCCTTTCAGCCAATCACACAGCAGCACGCCATATAGATGCCAGCTGTACAAAAATATTTCATCACATTGATATACGTGTTTGATGCATGTTTAGATTAAAAAAAAAAAAAAATATATATATATATATATATATATATATATATATATATATATATATATATATATATATATATATATATATATATATATATATATATATATATATATGACTATCTACACATAGAATGGATAGACAGAATAATGAAGAAATAGATGTCATATTGTTTTCTTTTATTTACCTCAAATTAAAAAAAAGAAAATAAATAAAAGCGAGAAAGAATGCCAACACGGTCTGTTTACATCATCAATTGTTTTTCTCACTTTCCAATAATCTGTTGAACTTTAATAATGTGTGCCTGTATGGTAGCTATAAAGGGCTTCTATTGCATGGTATATGAACAAGAACATAATTACATTCACCTAAGGGTGAATGTAATGAACGAGGAAGAGGCACAGACGTGGAAAAGCGAGAATAGTAAGTTGAACAAAGTTACCCTAATGTTGCAAGGTCATACTATTCTTTTAAAACTTCAGAGGTTAAAATTAAGCTTCAGGTGTTTTAATTTGAAGTTCAGTTGTTTTAAATTAAACTTCAATAGTTTTAATTTGAACTTCAGTTATTTTAATTTAAGGATGAAAAGGTGTAGACACACTCTAATGGGTAGTAACAGATAGCCACCTCTATAATAATAATAATAGATAAAATATAATTTACACACGAATATAAAGTAATGTCGTGTTGATGAAATGATGGAGGTGTCATACATCGAGAAACACAGATGGAAGCATTTATGAGACTGCTCTCATGTCCTTTCCTTGTTGGATTTATTGGCTATCAACCAGTGACATATAGTCACAGGTCATTAAGCCAATGGTTCCATTTTATTATATGAATTTATATTAGGTCATGAAGGTTTGTCTCCCTCAGAAAACTCAGCAGTTTGTTTATATTATTCTTGTCATCTGAAAGGATATTGTCTATAGTGAATGCCATTTTTTTAAGTTGGAAGTATTGTTTAATTTTACATCTCTGTCTTTCAAATTTATTACAAAAAATTAGTAAATGATTGATGGACATTACTGTATTGCACGAGGGGCAATTAGGATGATAATTTCTTTCAATGTAAGGCTCTAAATGAGTTATTCTGTTGGCGTTGAGCCGAACACGAGCCAACACCACCTCATCCCTGCGACTACGCCATAATGACGTACCCCAGGGTTCAATAACTTTCTTAGTTTTATTTCCGATGTCTAATCTGGTCCACTGCCTTTGCCACAGGGGATCAATTCGTGACTTAATGAGGGAAACAAAACACCTGAGATCCGTACGGACTATGCTAAGGTCCAGATCAACAGTTGACCCTGCTAGTCTATCAGCCTGTTCATTGCCATACCATAATGTGATGGTACCCATATTAGCTTGAATGATTTATTGGCACTAAACAGCTTACTAATGATATTACCCTGTATTTCATTGTTAGTTGTATTCAAAGATTTAATAGCTTTAAGTGAATTTAATGAATCAGTAAATATGACTATCCTCTCGTGGGTCGTCGATAGGGCAAAATCCAAAGCTTTATCCATAGCAAATAATTCAGCAAGAAAAATAGATGTATGATTCGCACCCACACATTCATCCGTCTTGGACCCGTCGGTATATAGATGGAAATAAGAAAGATGTTTAACAATTATCTCACGAAACCTCTGGTGTACCTCCACCTCCGGCACCTGGGATTTAACCCCTGGTAACCAGGATTCCACACAAATAAAAGGGAGTGTTACCCAGGGTGTAATATTTACTAAAACCAGGGAATCGATTGTTGATAATTCTATACTGACACATTCTACGAGGTCATGGAGTCTTGCTCTGAGGGACCTCATGCCAGTGCCCTCCGGTGCCATGCGACGCCCAGGCGGATAACTCGGCCATTCCGGGGGCCTATTCCCATGGCCCCCCGGTTGCAGATGCCTCACTAAGGCACTACCGGGAGGATGACTCGGTTCTCCGGGAATACAAACATCGGGCCTGGTGTCCCTTACCCTCACGCCAGTGCCCCCTGGGGAGCAGGGGTACCCGGACGGATGACTCGGTCCCTCTTCCATGGGCTTAACGCCATGGCCCCCCGGGTGCAGTTGCTGAAGCAAGGCATTACCGGGAGGATGACTCGGTACCCTGGCTTTCTTAGCAAAGTATACTAACATTAGTTGGTCTCATCTTAGACAGAGGGGAGGCACTTATGACTCCACCTTTAGACGTTCGATTCGAGTGCAACGAAGGGCTCCAAGACACTCACGCAAACACGCCTTCTGCACAACATCCAAACCTTTCAACACAGACTCAGATGCCAAACCATACACTATTGACCCATAATCTACTCTAAATCTGATCAGGGTTTTACATAGCATTAGCAATGAGTTCCCATCTTCTCCCTATTTTGTTACAGAAAATTTTAATGCACTTCAGTATATTGAGTGCCTTTAAACATTTAGTTTTTAACTGACTGACATGGCAAGTCCATGTCAGTCGACTGTCAAAAATTTGTCCAAGAAATCTAGTTGAATTTTGAATAGGTAGGGGGTTTCCACCCATAGTCAACCAGACGTCTGGTTTCCTCTTATGAGTGAAAATAAACCCTACACTTTTTCTAATTGAAAAATTAAATCCCCACTGAATCAAATTATGAATCAAATCCAGTGCCAATTGGACCCGAATTAACGAAAACTCTGCACTAAGGCTGGAATGCCATATCGCACAGTCATCAGCGAACAGTGAGTATTTAAGATTTCGAGGAGGAGCTGGTAGAATGTCATTGATCTTACATAAAAATAAGGTCGGAGACAGAACACTCCCCTGGGGGACCCCATTTGCCTGGACAAATGTGTCCGAGAAAGTGACTGTTTCCGAAAAAAGCTTGACAGAGAAAGTTCTGTCAGACATGAAATTCTGATAAAAAAAAAAAGGTAGGTTACCGCGCAATCCCATCGCATGTAGTTTCCTGAGGAGGCCTTGTCGCCAGGTCATGTCGTAGGCTTTTTCTATATCTAAAAATACTGCAATTAAAAATGCCTCTTGAATTTGACCTTCCAAGTTTACTAGTTGATCGAGCGTCTGGCGACCTTTACGGATTTGATTTGATTGATGGATATTAGGCGCCCCAACATCGAGGTCCTATAGCACCAGAAAAATGTGATAGTGAGGTGTGACAGCAAGCAGGAAGGAAATAAAAAGAAATGAGTGACAGTTGAAGAACTGGAAGATGGAAACCATTTAGTCTGGTCTTACATTAGCGACCTTCCTAGCATGGGAAACCCTCTCTCCCCGAACTCGGAGCAGACCAGGGGCAGGAGCCCCCTCTAGTCTAACTCGCCAGGTCTCAGAGACACACAAGCCCACCACGTCAAGGCAGTTCCCGTTAGGAGGGGATCTTTACGGAAGCCACATTGCTCGTCAACCAGCAAATTCCTGGATATTAAAAATTGCAATAGCCTACGATTAACAATTCGTTCCATGACCTTGCATAAGCAACTTGTGAGCGTAATAGGGCGATATGAGGAAGTCGATCTGGGGACCCCCCATCCTTTCGGTATGGGAATGACATGTGCAAAGTGCCATGAGTTTGGAAAGGTGTGACCCCACCAAATCTCATTAAACACTTGCAACATCTTGACCATGGACTCATGATCAAGATGCTTTATCATCTCATATTGAATCTCATCGGGTCCTGGGGATGTCCCACTACAGGCTCCTAGGGCTTGAACAAGCTCTTGCATTATTAGATCACTGTTGTAATCTAATTCATCTCCTGTGGCAAAGTTAATATGCTGCAACTCTGATGCTTCCTTGAGGGGTAGGAAAGCTGGATGGTAATTTTCAGAGCTGCTAGCAAAAGAGAACTGCCTGGTGAGGGCGTTAGCAATGTTTCTAGGTTCGTCATAATTGATGTTATTTTGATTGATGTTAGTGATTATATTTGATATTTTCTTTCTATTTATTTTTTTTACAGTAGACCAAACTTTTGAGATAGATGTTTCAGTATTAATGCTAGAGACAAAACTTCGCCAGGAGTCTCGTTTGGCTTGTTTGATGGTTCTACGAGCCCTAGCTCTCACAAGTTTATACTTGCGAAAGTTTTCATCACTGATGTGATTTTTGAAATGCCTGTAGGCCCTATTCCTCTCACACAGTGCTATGCGGCAATCTGGCGTCCACCATGGAACTCTATACTTTGCGCTATCTTTGCAGCTTTGAGAATACTATCTTTAGTGTTATTTACTTTATCATCAATGGTTTCTCCAACAATTTCAATATTGAGACTCTTTGTGAAGGACACCCAGTCTGCTTTTTATTATGTTAAATTTAGGTGCTGAAGGCTCTTTAACCCTTAATGACCGGATTGCGGTCATAGAAGCTTCCAAGAAGCGCCCGGGTCGTGTCGTACGCCACTGATATGTGGTGACCGGGCGGGATGAAGCACCGCTATTGCCAATGTCGGCATTTGCGAGCACAATTTGGCGTTTTTTTTTTTACTTGGCTATACTTCACCACCAGCCCTACAAATCACCATCGTCAGTCAGTGTGTTACTGACTGTGAACACGGATGGATGTGGATTAGATTTCTCGTGCGTGTCCGATTCTGTTTTGCGTCAGGCTTACTTACACCACTGCCTGCCACCCACGCGGGCCGCGTTCAGTTGTCGTCAGAGCCACCTACGCGTACCCGAACGCAACCGCGCTCACCCGAGAAATTATCCTTCATTCCTCACTTAATTTCTTGGCAACGGAGAGTTGTAGAGAGCTGGGGTTGGTTTTATTGGAAAGGAAGAGTTGATGGTGCCAACAAGACCAAATTTAAGTTGTTCAGTATTGTAGTTTAGACGTACAGAGTAAGTGAAATAGAGCGATTTTGGAAAAATCGGCCAAATTCGCCCGGACAGGCAGTAGGGAAAGTAAGACTAGCCCCAGACTGACAGATTGGCTATTCATAGTTATCCCGTCGCGGAGGGGTTAATGGTGTCCCGTTTATATTTAATCAAAATAGGAAAATGGTCGCTTCCAAATGAGTCATCAATAGGTAGCCACTGGCAAGAGGCGGCAATTGATGGGCAGACCAGAGATACGTCAAGGACGCTAAAATTACCGGTATTATCGTCAAATCTCGTTGGATTACCGTCCAGAAGAATCAAACTGGAGTCACTGATGAGCCTAGCCATCTGCTCCCCCTTCCTGTCATCCTCAAGGGAACCCCATAACGTATGATGTGCATTAAAATCAGAGCAGACTGTCCTGTAGATCAAAAACATCATTATAAGTTACAGTATCAGACGGACAGTAGACAGTGCAGACAGTCAGGTAGGTGCCACCGAATTTCACTCTGCAGGCGACAAACTCAAGAGGGAAATTACAGGGGACCCCAGTGAAAGGGAAGGTATGGCGGATGTAGAGAGCTACTCCACCCCCCACCCCCTTCCCCTCCAATCCCTCCTATATCGGCAGCATAAGTGCAGGCCAAAAGTTTGAGTTCATTTAGTCTACCTCTAAGATTTCGACATTTCCATTGTACTATGGTTAGCGCGAATAGTATCGTGGTTGACGGGGTTTTGGGGGGCCTTGTTCGTCTTGGCGAACCTTCTTGTGCTGGGAAGAAGTATCCTCCTCCTCCGCCCCTTCAGCCCCAGCCACTAGCTTTCAGTTCTTCAACTGTTTCTCCTTTTTTCCTATTTCCTTCTTATTTGCTGAGCTTGCCAATCTTGCAGATGACTACATGGCAACTCTTCCACCTGTACCAGCATCACCAATCTCCTCCATCATGACACAAAAAAAATCCCAAATTGTCCAGCTCGCAAATCTAGTTTCCCAGCTTACAATGGAAGTCAGCAACCTGAAGAAACAAATTAACATCCACCCAAGTTCCCGACCCTCGACGCCAAACTTCCAACACTATTGGTCACATTCAAGGAGCACTTCAAACTTCTGCTACTACCATCACAGGTTTAGGGATAAGGCTCTCAAGTATGAAAAGCCTTGCAGCTAAACGGAATCAAACAACAACGGCGAATATTAACGCAGCATAATGTTTGACATACTCAGTCTGAGCTGCTCCACATCTTTGAACGCCGGTTCCATACTAAGTTCCTGGTAAACACCGGTGCCGACGTCAGTGTCCTTCCTGCTACAACCAGCCAGCAGTTGCTACCTCCTTCTCTGGATCTCTACGCTGCTAATGGTACCAGGATACCTGTATACTCGCAGCAAACAGTGCATCTGGATCTGAACCTTTGCCACTCTTTTCAATGGACATTCTACCTAGGAGCAATGTCACAAGCCATCCTTGGTGCTGATTTTCTCCGTCACATCAACCTGATGGTAGACGTAAGAGGACGAAAATTGGTCGACCCACTCACAGATATCTTTGCTAATGCACAGCCAGCACCTGGTGACAGCACACACCTATCTACTATCAACCATGGCCACAAGTTTGCTAACCTCCTTAAGTCATTTCCTATGCTGACACAACCCTACTCATCCAGCATACCTGCCAAGCATCACGTGACTCAAATTTCCCAAGCCGTCTACCCAACGCCAGCTCAAGGAGTTCCTTGGGATGGTTAATTACTAAAACAACTTCATTCCACACTGCTCACTCCTGCTACGACCGTTGTACGCCATGATCAAACTTTGCAAGAGAGGTCAATCTGTTACCCTCGTCTGGACTGAAGAAGCAGAAGCGGCCTTCCTCTCAACAAAACAGGCTCTCAGTGATGCTGCCTCACTCTCTTTCCCTGCACCAGACGCAGAAACTTCAATTGCTACAGACGCCTCAAACATTGGTGTTGGTGCCGTCCTACAACAGCGTGTCGGTACATACTGGAAGCCAATTGCCTTCTTATACAAGAAATTCACCTCGGCGGAGTCAAAGTATAGCGCCTATGACAGAGAGCTACTTGCCATTTTCAAAGCTGTCAAGTGTTTTCGCTACTTCATCTAGGGACGCAGTTTCCACATCTACACTGACCACAAGCCACTCACTACAGCATTCCTCAGAAATAAGGACTCTTACACCCCACGACAAATGCGCCACATGGATTCCATTGTCCAGTTTACCACAGATCTACGATACGTCAATGGTGCCGACAATGCTCCAGCTGATGCCCTCTCTCGAAACATCAGTTCTGTAATATCTTCTCCTATCGACTATGCCACCATTGCTGCTGATCAAGTAGGTTACGCTGAGCTACTGCGAATGTACCAGAGAAACATCGACACCAGCTCTTCAAGAAGTTACATGACCTCTCACACCCTGGAATCCGTGCCTCACACCAGATGATGTTTTCCTGCTTCATATGGGAGGGCAAAAATAAGGACGTCAGACACTGGACATGCACATGTATACACTGTCAAGCTTCCAAAGTCACACACTATACACACTCTCCCGCAGCCACCTTTAGTAACGCCAGTCACCGAGAGATTTGGCCATTTCCACATAGACCTCATTGGCCCACTTCCATACTCCAGTGGCTATCGATATTTACTCACCTGTGTGGACCGCTTCACACGCTGGCCTGAGGCAGCACCTCTCACCAACATCACCACAGATACTGTTGCACGTGATTTTTTCGCTACATGGGTGTCCAGGTTTGGTGTGCCTCTAAGCCTTACTTCCGACCGTGGTGGTGAGTTTAAGTCAAGCGTGTGGCATCCGCCATTACAGGACCGCCAGCTATCACCAATGGAACGGTTGAACGATTCCACCGCCAGTTGAAATCTTCCCTGTCAGCTTCAGCCCAGAGAGAAGATTGGTCAATAGCACTACCACTTGTCCTCCTTAGCATCAGAACTTCACTCAAAACATTTATACACAACTCCTCACCTGAGCTCGTAAATAGCTCTACGCTCAGGCTTCCAGGTGAGCTTCTATCTGCCACACCAGACCCCGTGCCTTGCAGCGTTCAGGACTTTGCAACACACCTGAAAAATGCCATGAAGTGCCTCTAGCCAGTGCAGCCTCGTACGTCCAACTCGAAGACCTTCGTTCACCAGGACCTGGAAGCCTGCACATACGTCTTTGTTAGAGTCGATGCAGTCAAAAGGCCCTTTCAACAACCATATCAGGGCCCCTTCCGAGTAGTTCGCAGAACGAGGAAGAACTTCACCATCGACAAACATGGTTCTCAAGATGTTGTGGCCATAGACCGGGTCAAGCCTGCTTATATCCTGAATCCGGACCAGATGCTACAAGTAGTGCAAGTGACTGTTCCTCCAACACATGCTGAAAACAACAAACTACGACACACACTAGAAACTCGAAACTAGGGGGGGAGTATTGTAGCGTACCATAAAATACTGTAGGTCCATTTTCTTTTATTGAGTGTGTAACCATTTTCTTAATTATCTGCCTGCCTTGTATTGTGATTATTTTACCATTACATTCTTTCATGCAGATAGCCTATGAAATTTCTTTCAGCATGTTCTTTTTGCCATTTTGTGTCTGCATACTCTTGCAAAATTTCCTGTGTACAACATATGTATTACAGATTTAAAACCATAATAAAATACTCTCACCTTTATTAACTTCATGTCTGCTGTATATTGTATACAGTATAGTGTTAACTTGTTTTGACAATAAACCATTGGGAACTATTCACCGCATCTCTCTCTACCTTGAGCACTTCTACAAGGGAGTTATAGACACAAGCACTTCTCTAAGAGAGTTATAGACACTAGCTCCTTAGGCTGAGAAGCTGTTGTGGAGAAACCCAGACTGTGGCCCTTATACAGGAGTCTTCTTTAGGTAGCAGTTCAACTTATAGTTGGTGACTACAGCACTCTCACCAACACTACTACAACCACTACTACCCCAACTACGATTATATCATACCCAAACTAACGCAGCACCAAATGAGACCCTCTCATCTTTAACACCACCCTCACCATATGCCCCTTCCCTCCAAACCCTCATCCCTCTAACCCAGTGGTTCTTAACCTTTTTTGACAGCGACCCAAAATCTTGCCCAAATCAACCATGGCGACCCAAGCCCCCATATAAATTGTCTTTATAAATATGATTATGCTTCTAAAAACGTGTTACAGAAACAAAATTACATGCTGGGGTATATATTAATACAAGTAGCACATCTGAATAACAGTGATCCGTAAGAAAATAAACTAATAACATATACTTGCTATAAAATTAAAATGGATAATTAGACAATAATTTACTCCTGTGGAAAATAAATCAAAATAAATGTTCTGTTTTTGAGTCTTTCTTTAATCATGATCTGCTTGAAATCCTATAATATTGCATCATAAATTCTACTCACAGTATATAATCATAGATTATTACAAATGTGAAAATAATTATTATTTTTTACAAACCCTTGGCGACCCAATGAAATGGCTTGGCGACCCAGGGGTTAAGAACCACTGCTCTAACCACACCTTAACCTCCCCCTTCCCCTAACTATATTTCCCCTCTCCCACCTTCAATTTCCCCCCCCAAAAAAACCTCCCCTCCCCTCTCAATCACTTATGAGTCAGCCTTGCGAAGAATACACCCCCCTCCCCCTTCCTCCACCCCTACCCCCCTCTTTCTGTTGATTATATGACTTAGTCCTTGAGGTTTATACAAAATTATTCATTATATTAAGTGGCAAATATTATTATTATTATTATTATTATTATTATTATTATTATTATTGTTATTGTTATTATTATTATTATTATTATTATTATTATTATTATTATTATTATTATTATTATTATTATTATTTTTATCGTTATCATATTATTATTAGATTTATGGTTATTAATATTATTATTATTATTATTATTATTATTGTTATTATTATTATATAATTATTATATAGTAGTAGTAGTAGTAGTAGTAGTAGTGGTAGTGAGTAAACGCTCTTGCCTAACGAACCTATTAGACTGTTTAAATGACATCTTCAATGAATATGATAAGAGTAAAGTAGTCGGCATAATTTATCTGGATTTCAAAAAGGACTTTGACAAAGTTCCCCATAAACGTTTAATAATTAAACTAAAATCACACAAAATACTTAAAGTGGATAGAGAACTGGCTAAGAAACCGAAAACATCGTGTGGTAATAAATGAAAAATCATCCAGTTGGACTGGCGTTATGAGCGGGGTGCCACAGGGCTCAGTTTTAGGGTCAATCCCATTCCTAGTTTACATAAACGACATAGACAAAGGCCTCTCATTCATAATATCGAAGTTTGCTGATGACAATAAAATTGCAAATACAGTACTCACTAATGCACAAACTAAAGAAATGCAAGATAATCTCGATAAATTGTCAAATTGGGTGAAAACTTGGCAAATGTCATTTAATGCAGATAAATGTAAAGTACTCCACATAGGACATCGTAACATAGCAGTAAACTACTCGTTGAATGGTAATCAACTTAAAAGCGTGGATCGAGGGACAGACTTAGGGGTAACAATATCAAGTAACCTAAAACTCAGTCAGCAGTGTACGGAAGTAATTAAGAAAGCAAGTAAAACTATCGGATTTAATGGCAGAGCATTCGAGTATAATCTAAAGACACAATCCTATCTTTGTATAATTCCTTGTCTGTCTTCTTATGGAGTATTGTGTTCAAGCCTGGTGCCCGTACTACCAGAAAGATATAGCAAAAATGGAACGAGTCCAACGTAGAGTTACTGAAATTATACCAAATCTAAGAAAAAAACGTATGAGGAGTGGCTAAGTGATCTAAATCTATTCCCATTAGCACAACGTAGATTGAGAAGTGACTTAATCCTGGTATTTAAAATATTCAAAGGCATAGATAATATGGACTGCAGCAAACATTTCACTATCGACCAATCAAACTACACGAGAGGCAGCGGCTGCAAAATCATATTTAAATCTTATTATTCACACGAATCCAAGAATTTATTTTTCAACCTAGACGTCTACTTATGGAATGGGCTTCCCCATAACGTAATAGACTGTAACACCGTAGACAGCTTCAAACGTCGCTTAAATAAACACCTTGCCTCTAATCTCTGACTTACGATGTTTACTAATGAAAAATTTTGTCCATTACAATTGGCAAGCTAGCCAAATTTCACTTTACTTTCTATTTTTCCAATAAAATTTCCTTGTGGAGTTTTTCTGCCAACCCCACAAGGTTCTGACTCCTGACTTTTTTTCCAGTACGGCTTAGGCCGTAGGGTGTCGAGGGTGGGGAGATAGCCTCCTACTTTGCTATTCTTACCTACGACTATCACTGAGGAGTAATTCATTCTCTACCAGTAACCTTCTAATCAAGTCACCCTGTGTGGACAGTAAGGTCTGTTGAGATCTGTGTTTCTATGTAACTCTATCACACACACACACACATCTCAAAATCTCTCTCTCTCTCTCTCTCTCTCTCTCTCTCTCTCTCTCTCTCTCTCTCTCTCTCTCTCTCTCTGTCAATGATCAAGGCGAAATTTACAGGGCCCTAATTATATTCAAGACCGTTTGTGGATTATACGATGATGGCTGATATGGTACCGGTATTATGATTCTGTTATTTAACTACGGAGTCATCGTACCGTCACCACACCATGCATCGTATACACTATGGATGTTTGTTTTTTATATTGTAATTTTTGTTGTTATTAATTTTTGTTTTCTGCTTCTTAAAGTTACAAACGAGCAAACACACACAAAAACAAACACACAAACAAACACAGTATTCTTTTTCTTTCTTTCTTTGCTTGCTTATGTGTGTGTGTGTCACCTGCATGCAACACAACTCTCTCACACATCTCTCATACATACACACACACACACAACTCTCTCTCACACACACATACTTTAAATCTCTCTCATACATAACTTATACACATACACACACACACTCTCACTCTCTCTCTCACACACACACATACACATATACACACTCATATATCTCTCTCTCACACACACACCAATCTCTTCACACACACACTCTCTCATCTTCTTCTTGTAAGCCAATGGTTCTCAAACTTTTCCAATTAACGGAACCCTATTACATATGCTGGTACTCTGAAGAACCCTCAGTGACCCCCTCACCAAATATAGGTGGAACTCTCCCTAATACACATACATACACACACACATGTATATATATATATAATATCTTTGTAAATAATAATCTCTTTCTCTCTCTAGCTGAAGGTGTTACGAGTTAAAAGTGTTACGAGGGAGGGGGGAGCTGGCCAAGGGGGGGAGAGGGGGAGTTGTATATGGGTGTGGTTATGAAAGTGTGTGTGTGTGTGTTGTTACGAGTGACTGAACACACACATATACACACAGACACACACAGACGACTCAATAACGCTAATAATTATTGGAGAGAGAGAGAGAGAGAGAGAGAGAGAGAGAGATTGAGATTGTGGGTGTGTATGTGTGTGTTTTATATGTAGAGAGAGAGAGAGAGAGGAGGGAAATTGTGCGCAATGGTTAACACACTCACATACACACACACACTCTCTCTCTCTTTGCATATGAAACACACGCACATACACACACACAATCTCTCTCTCTCTCTCTACATATAAAACACACATATACACACCCACAATCTCTCTCTCTCTCTCTCTCTCTCTCTCTCTCTCTCTCTCCATATAAAAATTAGCACTACATAATCATTATATAAACAATTTGTTACTGTATAATTTATATGAGGTGTTTATTATTATTATTTTTTATTATTATTATTATTATTATTATTATTATTATTATTATTATTATTATTATTATTATTTTTATTATCTAGTGTCAGGCAATAAGGAAACTACTTAAGAATTTTTTTGAGTCGAGAGAGAGAGAGAGAGGGGGGGGAGGGGGGTTGTGTGTGTGATCAGTTCTCACTCCTCTCCTCTCAACATCTCAATTTACTTTACGCATACACACATACACACACTTCTCTCACTCTTTCTCACTTCATATAACAAACACACACACATCTCTCTCTCTCTCTCTCTCTCACACACACACATTTTCCTCCTTACCTAAGCCTCATTTGAATGCATCACCGTAACCACACACACACACACACACACACACCACACCCTTCCCATACAATACCCCGGTGTGTGTATATAAGCAGAGGACCTACTACACACATACACACACACACACAGAGGGAGGGAGAGTGTTGTGCACATCACGTGAGCTGTGCACACGTTATTAATTGCAGTCATGAAGTCCATTGTAAGAATGTGTGAGAGAGAGAAAGAGAGATGTGTGGCTATGTGTGTGTGAGAGAGAAAGAGAGATGTGTGGCTATGTGTGTGTGTGAGAGAGAAAGAGAGATGTGTGGCTATGTGTGTGTGAGAGAGAGAAAGAGAGATGTGTGGCTATGTGTGTGTGTGAGAGAGAAAGAGAGATGTGTGGCTATGTGTGTGTGAGAGAGAGAAAGAGAGATGTGTGGCTATGTGTGTGTGTGAGAGAGAAAGAGAGATGTGTGGCTATGTGTGTGTGAGAGAGAGAAAGAGAGATGTGTGGCTATGTGTGTGTGAGAGAGAGAAAGAGAGATGTGTGGCTATGTGTGTGTGTGAGAGAGAAAGAGAGATGTGTGGCTATGTGTGTGTGAGAGAGAGAAAGAGAGATGTGTGGCTATGTGTGTGTGAGAGAAAGAGAGATATGTGGGTATGTGTGTGTGAGAGAGAAAGAGAGATGTGTGGCTATGTGTGTGTGAGAGAGAGAAAGAGAGATGTGTTGCTATGTGTGTGTGAGAGAGAGAAAGAGAGATGTGTGGCTATGTGTGTGTGAGAGAGAGAAAGAGAGATGTGTGGCTATGTGTGTGTGAGAGAGAGAAAGAGAGATGTGTGGCTATGTGTGTGTGAGAGAGAGAAAGAGAGATGTGTGGCTATGTGTGTGTGAGAGAGAGAAAGAGAGATGTGTGGCTATGTGTGTGTGAGAGAAAGAGAGATGTGTGGCTATGTGTGAGAGAGAGGAAGAGAGATGTGTGGCTATGTGTGAGAGAGAGAGAGGAAGAGAGATGTGTGAGTATGTGTGTTTGAGAGAGGAAGAGAGATGTGTGGCTATGTGTGTGTGAGAGAGAGAAAGAGAGATGTGTGGCTATGTGTGTGAGAGAGAGAAAGAGAGATGTGTGGCTATGTGTGAGAGAGAGAAAGAGAGATGTGTGGCTATGTGTGTGTGAGAGAAAGAGAGATGTGTGGCTATGTGTGTGTGAGAGAAAGAGAGATATGTGGGTATGTGTGTGTGAGAGAGAGGAAGAGAGATGTGTGACTATGTGTGAGAGAGAGAAAGAGAGATGTGTGGCTATGTGTGAGAGAGAGAAAGAGAGATGTGTGGGTATGTGTGAGAGAGAAAGAGAGATGTGTGGGTATGTGTGAGAGAGAGAAAGAGAGATGTGTGGCTATGTGTGAGAGAGAGGAAGAGAGATGTGTGGGTATGTGTGTGAGAGAGAAAGAGAGATGTGTGGGTATGTGTGTGAGAGAGAGAAATAAAGATGTGTGGGTATGTGTGTGTAAGAGAGAGATGCGTGGGTATGTGTGAGAGAGAGGACGAGAGATGTGTTAGTATGTGTGAGAGAGAGAGGAAGAGAGATGTGTGAGTATGTGTGTGAGAGAGAGATGTATGTGTATTTGTGAGAGAGAGAGAGAGATAGGGATGAGTGTATGTATATATATATGTTATAATATTGTGATTATGATCATTATTTTCCCTTTAATTTATTTCTTTATATATTTCACTATCATTTCTACTACTACTACTACTACTACTACCATTCCTACCATCACTATTACCACTCTACTACTACAACTATTACTATTACTATCACTACAACTGTTGCTATCCCTACCATTACTACTAATAATAATACTACCATCCCCACCCTACCACCACTACTACTATTACTATCACTACCACCACTATCCTTTCTTACATAGATGACTGCGCTGTGTGTCCTCCAAATAGTGGTAGTAGTGGTAGTGGTAGTGGTAGCAGATGCCGAGCCACACCACCACTACCAACCCTATTACTACCATCCCTACTACTACTACTACTACCCCCACTACTACCATGGGAAGGGTGGTGTGTCCGTAACTACTAAGCATTCGGGAAGTGTCTCACCATTTGTAACTTAAACTGGACACCATTTGGGAAGGCGATCTGCTGACCCAAGTGCTAACCCAACCCCTTCTGCTGACCCAAGTGCTGACCCAACACCTTCTGCTGACCCAAGTGCTGACCCAACCCCTTCTGCTGACCCAACACCTTCTGCTGACCCAACACCTTCTGCTGACCCAATTGCTGACGCACATCATCATTATGGTTATAGATATTACAAACCATATCGTTATTACAACTATAAGTACCATAAGCATCACAAGCGATCTGCTGACCCAATTGCTGACCCAAGTGCTGACCCAACACCTTCTGCTGACCCAAGTGCTGACCCAACCCCTTCTGCTGACCCAATTGCTGATGCACATCATCATTATGGTTATAGATATTACAAACCATATCGTTATTATTCTTACAAGTATAACAAACATCATAAGAGATCTGCTGACCCAATTGCTGACCCAAGTGCTTCTGCTGACCCAAGTGCTGACCCAACACCTTCTGCTGACCCAATTGCTGACGCACATCATCATTATGGTTATAGATATTACAAACCATATCGCTATTATTCTTACAAGTATAACAAACATCATAAGAGATCTGCTGACCCAATTGCTGACCCAAGTGCTGACCCAACACCTTCTGCTGACCCAATTGCTGATGCACATCATCATTATGGTTATAGATATTACAAACCATATCGTTATTACAACTATAAGTACCATAAGCATCACAAGCGATCTGCTGACCCAATTGCTGACCCAAGTGCTTCTGCTGACCCTACCCCTTCTGCTGACCCAATTGCTGATGCACATCATTATGGTTATAGATATTACAAACCATATCGTTATTATTCTTACAAGTATAACAAACATCATAAGAGATCTGCTGACCCAATTGCTGACCCAAGTGCTGACCCAACACCTTCTGCTGACCCAATTGCTGATGCACATCATTATGGTTATAGATATTACAAACCATATCGTTATTATTCTTACAAGTATAACAAACATCATAAGAGATCTGCTGACCCAATTGCTGACCCAAGTGCTTCTGCTGACCCAAGTGCTGACCCAACACCTTCTGCTGACCCAATTGCTGACGCACATCATCATTATGGTTATAGATATTACAAACCATATCGTTATTATTCTTACAAGTATAACAAACATCATAAGAGATCTGCTGACCCAATTGCTGACCCAAGTGCTGACCCAACACCTTCTGCTGACCCAATTGCTGATGCACATCATCATTATGGTTATAGATATTACAAACCATATGGTTATTACAACTATAAGTACCATAAGCATCACAAGCGATCTGCTGACCCAAGTGCTGACCCAAGTGCTGACCCAAGTGCTGACCCTACCCCTTCTGCTGACCCAATTGCTGATGCACATCATTATGGTTATAGATATTACAAACCATATCGTTATTATTCTTACAAGTATAACAAACATCATAAGAGATCTGCTGACCCAATTGCTGACCCAAGTGCTTCTGCTGACCCAAGTGCTGACCCAACACCTTCTGCTGACCCAATTGCTGACGCACATCATCATTATGGTTATAGATATTACAAACCATATCGTTATTATTCTTACAAGTATAACAAACATCATAAGAGATCTGCTGACCCAATTGCTGACCCAAGTGCTGACCCAACACCTTCTGCTGACCCAATTGCTGATGCACATCATTATGGTTATAGATATTACAAACCATATCGTTATTATTCTTACAAGTATAACAAACATCATAAGAGATCTGCTGACCCAATTGCTGACCCAAGTGCTTCTGCTGACCCAAGTGCTGACCCAACACCTTCTGCTGACCCAATTGCTGACGCACATCATCATTATGGTTATAGATATTACAAACCATATCGTTATTATTCTTACAAGTATAACAAACATCATAAGAGATCTGCTGACCCAATTGCTGACCCAAGTGCTGACCCAACACCTTCTGCTGACCCAATTGCTGATGCACATCATCATTATGGTTATAGATATTACAAACCATATGGTTATTACAACTATAAGTACCATAAGCATCACAAGCGATCTGCTGACCCAAGTGCTGACCCAAGTGCTGACCCAAGTGCTGACCCTACCCCTTCTGCTGACCCAATTGCTGATGCACATCATTATGGTTATAGATATTACAAACCATATCGTTATTATTCTTACAAGTATAACAAACATCATAAGAGATCTGCTGACCCAATTGCTGACCCAAGTGCTTCTGCTGACCCAAGTGCTGACCCAACACCTTCTGCTGACCCAATTGCTGACGCACATCATCATTATGGTTATAGATATTACAAACCATATCGTTATTATTCTTACAAGTATAACAAACATCATAAGAGATCTGCTGACCCAATTGCTGACCCAAGTGCTGACCCAACACCTTCTGCTGACCCAATTGCTGATGCACATCATCATTATGGTTATAGATATTACAAACCATATCGTTATTACAACTATAAGTACCATAAGCATCACAAGCGATCTGCTGACCCAATTGCTGACCCAAGTGCTGACCCTACCTCTTCTGTTGACCTTACCCCTTTTGCTGACCTGACTCGCTGATACTACATATATTTCATTTATACACACACACACACAGACATACTCATGTTTATATAATTATACACACATACTGATATACATACATTAATATACACATATATACACTGATACACATACGTTTATACACACACACATACACACACACACACACACACACAAACACACTAACTTTTACACACACACATACACACACACTACCTGGTACACATACACACGCATTAACTTTTACACACACACCACACTAATCTTTACACACATACACACACACACACACTCACTTATACACACACACACAAGACCAGAATTAATACGGTTTTTGGACTATGGCATATAATTATAATCTATTTTCTACATACTCTAAAGTTAAAATATTAGATAATAATAATCATTTAAACAACTTTCTATATTCTCGTAGTTTAAAATTAATAATTAATAGTGATAATCTTTTAAAACACATTCTCTTTTCTGAAAAGGTAATAATTAGTATAATATGATTTTATTTAACTTTCTCTATGATTTGAATTTAATATTTTTTAATAATATGCTTAAAAATCACTTTCTCTATTCTATAAAGGTAATAATAGTACAGCATTAGACTCTGAAGGGTGATAGTATGATCTGCTCACACCATTTTGTCAACCTTAGAGAGTTCACGTGATGTACTGTACACTCCCTTACATTTCCGACTGGGATGCATATTCGCGTTCTGTAACTCATGTCAGTCTCCTCAGCCCCGCCTCCTCCTTCTCGTGGCCTTTCAGCCAATCACACAGCAGCACGCCATATAAATGCCAGCTGTACAAAAATATTTCATCACATTGATATACGTGTTTGATGCATGTTTAGATTAAAAAAAAAAAAAAAAAAAAAAAAAAAAAAATATATATATATGACTATCTACACATAGAATGGATAGACAGAATAATGAATAAATAGATGTCATATTGTTTTCTTTTATTTACCTCAAATTAAAAAAAAGAAAATAAATAAGAGCGAGAAAGAATGCCAACACGGTCTGTTTACATCATCAGCTGTTTTTCTCACTTTCCAATAATCTGTTGAACTCTAATAATCAAGTGTGCCTGTATGGTAGCTATAAAGGGCTTCTATTGCATGGTATATGAACAAGAACATAATTACATTCACCTAAGGGTGAATGTAATGAACGAGGAAGAGGCACAGACGTGGAAAAGCGAGAATAGTAAGTTGAACAAAGTTACCCTAATGTTGCAAGGTCATACTATTCTTTTAAAACTTCAGAGGTTAAAATTAAGCTTCAGGTGTTTTAATTTGAAGTTCAGTTGTTTTAAATTAAACTTCAATAGTTTTAATTTGAACTTCAGTTATTTTAATTTAAGGATGAAAAGGTGTAGACACACTCTAATGGGTAGTAACAGATCGCCACCTCTATAATAATAATAATAATAGATAAAATATAATTTACACACGAATATAAAGTAATGTCGTGTTGATGAAATGATGGAGGTGTCATACATCGAGAAACACAGATGGAAGCATTTATGAGACTGCTCTCAGGTCCTTGCCTCGTTGGATTTATTGGCTATCAACCAGTGACATATAGTCACAGGTCATTAAGCCAATGGTTCCATTTTATTATATGAATTTATATTAGGTCATAAAGGTTTGTCTCCCTCAGAAAACTCAGCAGTTTGTTTATATTATTCTTGTCATCTGAAAGGATATTGTCTATAGTGAATGCCATTTTTTTAAGTTGGAAGTATTGTTTAATTTTACATCTCTGTCTTTCAAATTTATTACAAAAAATTAGTAAATGATTGATGGACATTACTGTATTGCACGAGGGGCAATTAGGATGATAATTTCTTTCAATGTAAGGCTCTAAATGAGTTATTCTGTTGGCGTTGAGCCGAACACGAGCCAACACCACCTCATCCCTGCGACTACGCCATAATGACGTACCCCAGGGTTCAATAACTTTCTTAGTTTTATTTCCGATGTCTAATCTGGTCCACTGCCTTTGCCACAGGGGATCAATTCGTGACTTAATGAGGGAAACAAAACACCTGAGATCCGTACGGACTATGCTAAGGTCCAGATCAACAGTTGACCCTGCTAGTCTATCAGCCTGTTCATTACCATAAATACCATAATGTGATGGTACCCATATTAGCTTGAATGATTTATTGGCACTAAACAGCTTACTAATGATATTACCCTGTATTTCATTGTTAGTTGTATTCAAAGATTTAATAGCTTTAAGTGAATTTAATGAATCAGTAAATATGACTATCCTCTCGTGGGTCGTCGATAGGGCAAAATCCAAAGCTTTATCCATAGCAAATAATTCAGCAAGAAAAATAGATGTATGATTCGCACCCACACATTCATCCGTCTTGGACCCGTCGGTATATAGATGGAAATAAGAAAGATGTTTAACAATTATCTCACGAAACCTCTGGTGTACCTCCACCTCCGGCACCTGGGATTTAACCCCTGGTAACCAGGATTCCACACAAATAAAAGGGAGTGTTACCCAGGGTGTAATATTTACTAAAACCAGGGAATCGATTGTTGATAATTCTATACTGACACATTCTACGAGGTCATGGAGTCTTGCTCTGAGGGACCTCATGCCAGTGCCCTCCGGTGCCATGCGACGCCCAGGCGGATAACTCGGCCATTCCGGGGGCCTATTCCCATGGCCCCCCGGTTGCAGATGCCTCACTAAGGCACTACCGGGAGGATGACTCGGTTCTCCGGGAATACAAACATCGGGCCTGGTGTCCCTTACCCTCACGCCAGTGCCCCCTGGGGAGCAGGGGTACCCGGACGGATGACTCGGTCCCTCTTCCATGGGCTTAACGCCATGGCCCCCCGGGTGCAGTTGCTGAAGCAAGGCATTACCGGGAGGATGACTCGGTACCCTGGCTTTCTTAGCAAAGTATACTAACATTAGTTGGTCTCATCTTAGACAGAGGGGAGGCACTTATGACTCCACCTTTAGACGTTCGATTCGAGTGCAACGAAGGGCTCCAAGACACTCACGCAAACACGCCTTCTGCACAACATCCAAACCTTTCAACACAGACTCAGATGCCAAACCATACACTATTGACCCATAATCTACTCTAAATCTGATCAGGGTTTTACATAGCATTAGCAATGAGTTCCCATCTTCTCCCTATTTTGTTACAGAAAATTTTAATGCACTTCAGTATATTGAGTGCCTTTAAACATTTAGTTTTTAACTGACTGACATGGCAAGTCCATGTCAGTCGACTGTCAAAAATTTGTCCAAGAAATCTAGTTGAATTTTGAATAGGTAGGGGGTTTCCACCCATAGTCAACCAGACGTCTGGTTTCCTCTTATGAGTGAAAATAAACCCTACACTTTTTCTAATTGAAAAATTAAATCCCCACTGAATCAAATTATGAATCAAATCCAGTGCCAATTGGACCCGAATTAACGAAAACTCTGCACTAAGGCTGGAATGCCATATCGCACAGTCATCAGCGAACAGTGAGTATTTAAGATTTCGAGGAGGAGCTGGTAGAATGTCATTGATCTTACATAAAAATAAGGTCGGAGACAGAACACTCCCCTGGGGGACCCCATTTGCCTGGACAAATGTGTCCGAGAAAGTGACTGTTTCCGAAAAAAGCTTGACAGAGAAAGTTCTGTCAGACATGAAATTCTGATAAAAAAAAAAAGGTAGGTTACCGCGCAATCCCATCGCATGTAGTTTCCTGAGGAGGCCTTGTCGCCAGGTCATGTCGTAGGCTTTTTCTATATCTAAAAATACTGCAATTAAAAATGCCTCTTGAATTTGACCTTCCAAGTTTACTAGTTGATCGAGCGTCTGGCGACCTTTACGGATTTGATTTGATTGATGGATATTAGGCGCCCCAACATCGAGGTCCTATAGCACCAGAAAAATGTGATAGTGAGGTGTGACAGCAAGCAGGAAGGAAATAAAAAGAAATGAGTGACAGTTGAAGAACTGGAAGATGGAAACCATTTAGTCTGGTCTTACATTAGCGACCTTCCTAGCATGGGAAACCTTCTCTCCCCGAACTCGGAGCAGACCAGGGGCAGGAGCCCCCTCTAGTCTAACTCGCCAGGTCTCAGAGACACACAAGCCCACCACGTCAAGGCAGTTCCCGTTAGGAGGGGATCTTTACGGAAGCCACACTGCTCGTCAACCAGCAAATTCCTGGATATTAAAAATTGCAATAGCCTACGATTAACAATTCGTTCCATGACCTTGCATAAGCAACTTGTGAGCGTAATAGGGCGATAATTATGAGGAAGTCGATCTGGGGACCCCCCATCCTTTCGGTATGGGAATGACATGTGCAAAGTGCCATGAGTTTGGAAAGGTGTGACCCCACCAAATCTCATTAAACACTTGCAACATCTTGACCATGGACTCATGATCAAGATGCTTTATCATCTCATATTGAATCTCATCGGGTCCTGGGGATGTCCCACTACAGGCTCCTAGGGCTTGAACAAGCTCTTGCATTATTAGATCACTGTTGTAATCTAATTCATCTCCTGTGGCAAAGTTAATATGCTGCAACTCTGATGCTTCCTTGAGGGGTAGGAAAGCTGGATGGTAATTTTCAGAGCTGCTAGCAAAAGAGAACTGCCTGGTGAGGGCGTTAGCAATGTTTCTAGGTTCGTCATAATTGATGTTATTTTGATTGATGTTAGTGATTATATTTGATATTTTCTTTCTATTTATTTTTTTTACAGTAGACCAAACTTTTGAGATAGATGTTTCAGTATTAATGCTAGAGACAAAACTTCGCCAGGAGTCTCGTTTGGCTTGTTTGATGGTTCTACGAGCCCTAGCTCTCACAAGTTTATACTTGCGAAAGTTTTCATCACTGATGTGATTTTTGAAATGCCTGTAGGCCCTATTCCTCTCACACAGTGCTATGCGGCAATCTGGCGTCCACCATGGAACTCTATACTTTGCGCTATCTTTGCAGCTTTGAGAATACTATCTTTAGTGTTATTTACTTTATCATCAATGGTTTCTCCAACAATTTCAATATTGAGACTCTTTGTGAAGGACACCCAGTCTGCTTTTTATTATGTTAAATTTAGGTGCTGAAGGCTCTTTAACCCTTAATGACCGGATTGCGGTCATAGAAGCTTCCAAGAAGCGCCCGGGTCGTGTCGTACGCCACTGATATGTGGTGACCGGGCGGGATGAAGCACCGCTATTGCCAATGTCGGCATTTGCGAGCACAATTTGGCGTTTTTTTTTTTACTTGGCTATACTTCACCACCAGCCCTACAAATCACCATCGTCAGTCAGTGTGTTACTGACTGTGAACACGGATGGATGTGGATTAGATTTCTCGTGCGTGTCCGATTCTGTTTTGCGTCAGGCTTACTTACACCACTGCCTGCCACCCACGCGGGCCGCGTTCAGTTGTCGTCAGAGCCACCTACGCGTACCCGAACGCAACCGCGCTCACCCGAGAAATTATCCTTCATTCCTCACTTAATTTCTTGGCAACGGAGAGTTGTAGAGAGCTGGGGTTGGTTTTATTGGAAAGGAAGAGTTGATGGTGCCAACAAGACCAAATTTAAGTTGTTCAGTATTGTAGTTTAGACGTACAGAGTAAGTGAAATAGAGCGATTTTGGAAAAATCGGCCAAATTCGCCCGGACAGGCAGTAGGGAAAGTAAGACTAGCCCCAGACTGACAGATTGGCTATTCATAGTTATCCCGTCGCGGAGGGGTTAATGGTGTCCCGTTTATATTTAATCAAAATAGGAAAATGGTCGCTTCCAAATGAGTCATCAATAGGTAGCCACTGGCAAGAGGCGGCAATTGATGGGCAGACCAGAGATACGTCAATGACGCTAAAATTACCGGTATTATCGTCAAATCTCGTTGGATTACCGTCCAGAAGAATCAAACTGGAGTCACTGATGAGCCTAGCCATCTGCTCCCCCTTCCTGTCATCCTCAAGGGAACCCCATAACGTATGATGTGCATTAAAATCAGAGCAGACTGTCCTGTAGATCAAAAACATCATTATAAGTTACAGTATCAGACGGACAGTAGACAGTGCAGACAGTCAGGTAGGTGCCACCGAATTTCACTCTGCAGGCGACAAACTCAAGAGGGAAATTACAGGGGACCCCAGTGAAAGGGAAGGTATGGCGGATGTAGAGAGCTACTCCACCCCCCACCCCCTTCCCCTCCAATCCCTCCTATATCGGCAGCATAAGTGCAGGCCAAAAGTTTGAGTTCATTTAGTCTACCTCTAAGATTTCGACATTTCCATTGTACTATGGTTAGCGCGAATAGTATCGTGGTTGACGGGGTTTTGGGGGGCCTTGTTCGTCTTGGCGAACCTTCTTGTGCTGGGAAGAAGTATCCTCCTCCTCCGCCCCTTCAGCCCCAGCCACTAGCTTTCAGTTCTTCAACTGTTTCTCCTTTTTTCCTATTTCCTTCTTATTTGCTGTCGCTCCTCTCTATCACCTTTTCCGGGTGCTATTTGATCTCGCTGTTGCGAATCCCTCATGCTTGTAGTCCACCCTATTTATCACTTTCTTCAAAGCCCAGCTATTTTTTTTTTCTGGCAGAAGACAGTTTAATTTTCTAACTTTTCTAATAATTATAGTTGTCAACAAATTCATTAAGCTATGTACCAGTTTTTTTTTTTCTTTAATATGCATTTCCTTATAAATAGTCTACGTTAAACTTAAAAAGGCACCGCTATATGGCGTTTTCAATAAACTTGTTCTAATTTTATGCATAGGCTATATATATTACAGTATCTCTCAAGTAACTGGCAACTTAACACATCCTCTCTACTGTCTTATCCCTCTCTCACAGCAATTTTAAATCACCTACACTCATCAGTGGCCGCTCGTCTCTGCGAGTTGCTATCAAGAGAAGTACTTAATGGAGAGAAACCTACAGACTTACTACGTTGTATGAAAACACTGCTTGGTGACAAGTACCAGGCCTTTGATGAAGATCTTTTCTAACAACTGTTCTATCAACGCCTGCCATCTGACATTCAACGTGCTCTCATGAGTGTGAAAGACAAGCTGCCGCCAGATGAGCTTGCCAATCTTGCAGATGACTACATGGCAACTCTTCCACCTGTACCAGCATCACCAATCTCCTCCATCATGACACAAAAAAAATCCCAAATTGTCCAGCTCGCAAATCTAGTTTCCCAGCTTACAATGGAAGTCAGCAACCTGAAGAAACAAATTAACATCCACCCAAGTTCCCGACCCTCGACGCCAAACTTCCAACACTATTGGTCACATTCAAGGAGCACTTCAAACTTCTGCTACTACCATCACAGGTTTAGGGATAAGGCTCTCAAGTATGAAAAGCCTTGCAGCTAAACGGAATCAAACAACAACGGCGAATATTAACGCAGCATAATGTTTGACATACTCAGTCTGAGCTGCTCCACATCTTTGAACGCCGGTTCCATACTAAGTTCCTGGTAAACACCGGTGCCGACGTCAGTGTCCTTCCTGCTACAACCAGCCAGCAGTTGCTACCTCCTTCTCTGGATCTCTACGCTGCTAATGGTACCAGGATACCTGTATACTCGCAGCAAACAGTGCATCTGGATCTGAACCTTTGCCACTCTTTTCAATGGACATTCTACCTAGGAGCAATGTCACAAGCCATCCTTGGTGCTGATTTTCTCCGTCACATCAACCTGATGGTAGACGTAAGAGGACGAAAATTGGTCGACCCACTCACAGATATCTTTGCTAATGCACAGCCAGCACCTGGTGACAGCACACACCTATCTACTATCAACCATGGCCACAAGTTTGCTAACCTCCTTAAGTCATTTCCTATGCTGACACAACCCTACTCATCCAGCATACCTGCCAAGCATCACGTGACTCAAATTTCCCAAGCCGTCTACCCAACGCCAGCTCAAGGAGTTCCTTGGGATGGTTAATTACTAAAACAACTTCATTCCACACTGCTCACTCCTGCTACGACCGTTGTACGCCATGATCAAACTTTGCAAGAGAGGTCAATCTGTTACCCTCGTCTGGACTGAAGAAGCAGAAGCGGCCTTCCTCTCAACAAAACAGGCTCTCAGTGATGCTGCCTCACTCTCTTTCCCTGCACCAGACGCAGAAACTTCAATTGCTACAGACGCCTCAAACATTGGTGTTGGTGCCGTCCTACAACAGCGTGTCGGTACATACTGGAAGCCAATTGCCTTCTTATACAAGAAATTCACCTCGGCGGAGTCAAAGTATAGCGCCTATGACAGAGAGCTACTTGCCATTTTCAAAGCTGTCAAGTGTTTTCGCTACTTCATCTAGGGACGCAGTTTCCACATCTACACTGACCACAAGCCACTCACTACAGCATTCCTCAGAAATAAGGACTCTTACACCCCACGACAAATGCGCCACATGGATTCCATTGTCCAGTTTACCACAGATCTACGATACGTCAATGGTGCCGACAATGCTCCAGCTGATGCCCTCTCTCGAAACATCAGTACTGTAATATCTTCTCCTATCGACTATGCCACCATTGCTGCTGATCAAGTAGGTTACGCTGAGCTACTGCGAATGTACCAGAGAAACATCGACACCAGCTCTTCAAGAAGTTACATGACCTCTCACACCCTGGAATCCGTGCCTCACACCAGATGATGTTTTCCTGCTTCATATGGGAGGGCAAAAATAAGGACGTCAGACACTGGACATGCACATGTATACACTGTCAAGCTTCCAAAGTCACACACTATACACACTCTCCCGCAGCCACCTTTAGTAACGCCAGTCACCGAGAGATTTGGCCATTTCCACATAGACCTCATTGGCCCACTTCCATACTCCAGTGGCTATCGATATTTACTCACCTGTGTGGACCGCTTCACACGCTGGCCTGAGGCAGCACCTCTCACCAACATCACCACAGATACTGTTGCACGTGATTTTTTCGCTACATGGGTGTCCAGGTTTGGTGTGCCTCTAAGCCTTACTTCCGACCGTGGTGGTGAGTTTAAATCAAGCGTGTGGCATCCGCCATTACAGGACCGCCAGCTATCACCAATGGAACGGTTGAACGATTCCACCGCCAGTTGAAATCTTCCCTGTCAGCTTCAGCCCAGAGAGAAGATTGGTCAATAGCACTACCACTTGTCCTCCTTAGCATCAGAACTTCACTCAAAACATTTATACACAACTCCTCACCTGAGCTCGTAAATAGCTCTACGCTCAGGCTTCCAGGTGAGCTTCTATCTGCCACACCAGACCCCGTGCCTTGCAGCGTTCAGGACTTTGCAACACACCTGAAAAATGCCATGAAGTGCCTCTAGCCAGTGCAGCCTCGTACGTCCAACTCGAAGACCTTCGTTCACCAGGACCTGGAAGCCTGCACATACGTCTTTGTCAGAGTCGATGCAGTCAAAAGGCCCTTTCAGCAACCATATCAGGGCCCCTTCCGAGTAGTTCGCAGAACGAGGAAGAACTTCACCATCGACAAACATGGTTCTCAAGATGTTGTGGCCATAGACCGGGTCAAGCCTGCTTATATCCTGAATCCGGACCAGATGCTACAAGTAGTGCAAGTGACTGTTCCTCCAACACATGCTGAAAACAACAAACTACGACACACACTAGAAACTCGAAACTAGGGGGGGAGTATTGTAGCGTACCATAAAATACTGTAGGTCCATTTTCTTTTATTGAGTGTGTAACCATTTTCTTAATTATCTGCCTGCCTTGTATTGTGATTATTTTACCATTACATTCTTTCATGCAGATAGCCTATGAAATTTCTTTCAGCATGTTCTTTTTGCCATTTTGTGTCTGCATACTCTTGCAAAATTTCCTGTGTACAACATATGTATTACAGATTTAAAACCATAATAAAATACTCTCACCTTTATTAACTTCATGTCTGCTGTATATTGTATACAGTATAGTGTTAACTTGTTTTGACAATAAACCATTGGGAACTATTCACCGCATCTCTCTCTACCTTGAGCACTTCTACAAGGGAGTTATAGACACAAGCACTTCTCTAAGAGAGTTATAGACACTAGCTCCTTAGGCTGAGAAGCTGTTGTGGAGAAACCCAGACTGTGGCCCTTATACAGGAGTCTTCTTTAGGTAGCAGTTCAACTTATAGTTGGTGACTACAGCACTCTCACCAACACTACTACCACCACTACTACCACCACTACTACCCCAACTACGATTATATCATACCCAAACTAACGCAGCACCAAATGAGACCCTCTCATCTTTAACACCACCCTCACCATATGCCCCTTCCCTCCAAACCCTCATCCCTCTAACCCAGTGGTTCTTAACCTTTTTTGACAGCGACCCAAAATCTTGCCCAAATCAACCATGGCGACCCAAGCCCCCATATAAATTGTCTTTATAAATATGATTATGCTTCTAAAAACGTGTTACAGAAACAAAATTACATGCTGGGGTATATATTAATACAAGTAGCACATCTGAATAACAGTGATCCGTAAGAAAATAAACTAATAACATATACTTGCTATAAAATTAAAATGGATAATTAGACAATAATTTACTCCTGTGGAAAATAAATCAAAATAAATGTTCTGTTTTTGAGTCTTTCTTTAATCATGATCTGCTTGAAATCCTATAATATTGCATCATAAATTCTACTCACAGTATATAATCATAGATTATTACAAATGTGAAAATAATTATTATTTTTTACAAACCCTTGGCGACCCAATGAAATGGCTTGGCGACCCAGGGGTTAAGAACCACTGCTCTAACCACACCTTAACCTCCCCCTTCCCCTAACTATATTTCCCCTCTCCCACCTTCAATTTCCCCCCCAAAAAAAACCTCCCCTCCCCTCTCAATCACTTATGAGTCAGCCTTGCGAAGAATACACCCCCCTCCCCCTTCCTCCACCCCTACCCCCCTCTTTCTGTTGATTATATGACTTAGTCCTTGAGGTTTATGCAAAATTATTCATTATATTAAGTGGCAAATATTATTATTATTATTATTATTATTATTATTATTATTATTATTATTATTATTATTATTGTTATTATTATTATTATTATTATTATTATTATTATTATTATTATTATTATTATTATTATTATTATTATTATTATTATTTTTATCGTTATCATATTATTATTAGATTTATGGTTATTAATATTATTATTATTATTATTATTATTGTTATTATTATTATATAATTATTATATAGTAGTAGTAGTAGTAGTAGTAGTAGTGGTAGTGAGTAAACGCTCTTGCCTAACGAACCTATTAGACTGTTTAAATGACATCTTCAATGAATATGATAAGAGTAAAGTAGTCGGCATAATTTATCTGGATTTCAAAAAGGACTTTGACAAAGTTCCCCATAAACGTTTAATAATTAAACTAAAATCACACAAAATACTTAAAGTGGATAGAGAACTGGCTAAGAAACCGAAAACATCGTGTGGTAATAAATGAAAAATCATCCAGTTGGACTGGCGTTATGAGCGGGGTGCCACAGGGCTCAGTTTTAGGGTCAATCCCATTCCTAGTTTACATAAACGACATAGACAAAGGCCTCTCATTCATAATATCGAAGTTTGCTGATGACAATAAAATTGCAAATACAGTACTCACTAATGCACAAACTAAAGAAATGCAAGATAATCTCGATAAATTGTCAAATTGGGTGAAAACTTGGCAAATGTCATTTAATGCAGATAAATGTAAAGTACTCCACATAGGACATCGTAACATAGCAGTAAACTACTCGTTGAATGGTAATCAACTTAAAAGCGTGGATCGAGGGACAGACTTAGGGGTAACAATATCAAGTAACCTAAAACTCAGTCAGCAGTGTACGGAAGTAATTAAGAAAGCAAGTAAAACTATCGGATTTAATGGCAGAGCATTCGAGTATAATCTAAAGACACAATCCTATCTTTGTATAATTCCTTGTCTGTCTTCTTATGGAGTATTGTGTTCAAGCCTGGTGCCCGTACTACCAGAAAGATATAGCAAAAATGGAACGAGTCCAACGTAGAGTTACTGAAATTATACCAAATCTAAGAAAAAAACGTATGAGGAGTGGCTAAGTGATCTAAATCTATTCCCATTAGCACAACGTAGATTGAGAAGTGACTTAATCCTGGTATTTAAAATATTCAAAGGCATAGATAATATGGACTGCAGCAAACATTTCACTATCGACCAATCAAACTACACGAGAGGCAGCGGCTGCAAAATCATATTTAAATCTTATTATTCACACGAATCCAAGAATTTATTTTTCAACCTAGACGTCTACTTATGGAATGGGCTTCCCCATAACGTAATAGACTGTAACACCGTAGACAGCTTCAAACGTCGCTTAAATAAACACCTTGCCTCTAATCTCTGACTTACGATGTTTACTAATGAAAAAATTTGCCCATTACAATTGGCAAGCTAGCCAAATTTCACTTTACTTTCTATTTTTCCAATAAAATTTCCTTGTGGAGTTTTTCTGCCAACCCCACAAGGTTCTGACTCCTGACTTTTTTTCCAGTACGGCTTAGGCCGTAGGGTGTCGAGGGTGGGGAGATAGCCTCCTACTTTGCTATTCTTACCTACGACTATCACTGAGGAGTAATTCATTCTCTACCAGTAACCTTCTAATCAAGTCACCCTGTGTGGACAGTAAGGTCTGTTGAGATCTGTGTTTCTATGTAACTCTATCACACACACACACACATCTCAAAATCTCTCTCTCTCTCTCTCTCTCTCTCTCTCTCTCTCTCTCTCTCTGTCAATGATCAAGGCGAAATTTACAGGGCCCTAATTATATTCAAGACCGTTTGTGGATTATACGATGATGGCTGATATGGTACCGGTATTATGATTCTGTTATTTAACTACGGAGTCATCGTACCGTCACCACACCATGCATCGTATACACTATGGATGTTTGTTTTTTATATTGTAATTTTTGTTGTTATTAATTTTTGTTTTCTGCTTCTTAAAGTTACAAACGAGCAAACACACACAAAAACAAACACACAAACAAACACAGTATTCTTTTTCTTTCTTTCTTTGCTTGCTTATGTGTGTGTGTGTCACCTGCATGCAACACAACTCTCTCACACATCTCTCATACATACACACACACACACAACTCTCTCTCACACACACATACTGTAAATCTCTCTCATACATAACTTATACACATACACACACACACTCTCACTCTCTCTCTCACACACACACATACACATATACACACTCATATATCTCTCTCTCACACACACACCAATCTCTTCACACACACACTCTCTCATCTTCTTCTTGTAAGCCAATGGTTCTCAAACTTTTCCAATTAACGGAACCCTATTACATATGCTGGTACTCTGAAGAACCCTCAGTGACCCCCTCACCAAATATAGGTGGAACCCTCCCTAATACACATACAAACACACACACATGTATATATATATATAATATCTTTGTAAATAATAATCTCTTTCTCTCTCTAGCTGAAGGTGTTACGAGTTAAAAGTGTTACGAGGGAGGGGGGGAGCTGGCCAGGGGGGGAGAGGGGGAGTTGTATATGGGTGTGGTTATAATGTTTGGTTATGAAAGTGTGTGTGTGTGTGTTGTTACGAGTGACTGAACACACACATATACACACAGACACACACAGACGACTCAATAACGCTAATAATTATTGGAGAGAGAGAGAGAGAGAGAGAGAGAGAGAGAGAGATTGAGATTGTGGGTGTGTATGTGTGTGTTTTATATGTAGAGAGAGAGAGAGAGAGGAGGGAAATTGTGCGCAATGGTTAACACACTCACATACACACACACACTCTCTCTCTCTTTGCATATGAAACACACGCACATACACACACACAATCTCTCTCTCTCTCTCTACATATAAAACACACATATACACACCCACAATCTCTCTCTCTCTCTCTCTCTCCATATAAAAATTAGCACTACATAATCATTATATAAACAATTTGTTACTGTATAATTTATATGAGGCGTTTATTATTATTATTTATTATTATTATTATTATTATTATTATTATTATTATTATTATTATTATTATTATTATTATTATTATATGAGGCGTTTATTATTATTATTTTTTATTATTATTATTATTATTATTATTATTATTATTATTATTATTATTATTATTATTATTATTATTTTTATTATCTAGTGTCAGGCAATAAGGAAACTACTTAAGAATTTTTTTGAGTCGAGAGAGAGAGAGAGAGGGGGGGGGAGGGGGGTTGTGTGTGTGATCAGTTCTCACTCCTCTCCTCTCAACATCTCAATTTACTTTACGCATACACACATACACACACTTCTCTCACTCTTTCTCACTTCATATAACAAACACACACACATCTCTCTCTCTCTCTCTCTCTCACACACACACATTTTCCTCCTTACCTAAGCCTCATTTGAATGCATCACCGTAACCACACACACACACACACACACACACCACACCCTTCCCATACAATACCCCAGTGTGTGTATATAAGCAGAGGACCTACTACACACATACACACACACACACAGAGGGAGGGAGAGTGTTGTGCACATCACGTGAGCTGTGCACACGTTATTAATTGCAGTCATGAAGTCCATTGTAAGAATGTGTGAGAGAGAGAAAGAGAGATGTGTGGCTATGTGTGTGTGAGAGAGAAAGAGAGATGTGTGGCTATGTGTGTGTGTGAGAGAGAAAGAGAGATGTGTGGCTATGTGTGTGTGAGAGAGAGAAAGAGAGATGTGTGGCTATGTGTGTGTGTGAGAGAGAAAGAGAGATGTGTGGCTATGTGTGTGTGAGAGAGAGAAAGAGAGATGTGTGGTTATGTGTGTGTGTGAGAGAGAAAGAGAGATGTGTGGCTATGTGTGTGTGTGAGAGAGAAAGAGAGATGTGTGGCTATGTGTGTGTGAGAGAGAAAGAGAGATGTGTGGCTATGTGTGTGTGAGAGAGAAAGAGAGATGTGTGGCTATGTGTGTGTGAGAGAGAGAAAGAGAGATGTGTGGCTATGTGTGTGTGAGAGAGAAAGAGAGATGTGTGGCTATGTGTGTGTGTGAGAGAGAAAGAGAGATGTGTGGATATGTGTGTGTGAGAGAGAGAAAGAGAGATGTGTGGCTATGTGTGTGTGAGAGAGAGAAAGAGAGATGTGTGGCTATGTGTGTGTGAGAGAGAAAGAGAGATGTGTGGCTATGTGTGTGTGTGAGAGAGAAAGAGAGATGTGTGGCTATGTGTGTGTGTGAGAGAGAAAGAGAGATGTGTGGCTATGTGTGTGTGAGAGAGAGAAAGAGAGATGTGTGGCTATGTGTGTGTGAGAGAGAGAAAGAGAGATGTGTGGCTATGTGTGTGTGTGAGAGAGAAAGAGAGATGTGTGGCTATGTGTGTGTGAGAGAGAGAAAGAGAGATGTGTGGCTATGTGTGTGTGAGAGAAAGAGAGATATGTGGGTATGTGTGTGTGAGAGAGAAAGAGAGATGTGTGGCTATGTGTGTGTGAGAGAGAGAAAGAGAGATGTGTTGCTATGTGTGTGTGAGAGAGAGAAAGAGAGATGTGTGGCTATGTGTGTGTGAGAGAGAGAAAGAGAGATGTGTGGCTATGTGTGTGTGAGAGAGAGAAAGAGAGATGTGTGGCTATGTGTGTGTGAGAGAGAGAAAGAGAGATGTGTGGCTATGTGTGTGTGAGAGAGAAAGAGAGATGTGTGGCTATGTGTGTGTGAGAGAAAGAGAGATGTGTGGCTATGTGTGAGAGAGAGGAAGAGAGATGTGTGGCTATGTGTGAGAGAGAGAGAGGAAGAGAGATGTGTGAGTATGTGTGTTTGAGAGAGGAAGAGAGATGTGTGGCTATGTGTGTGTGAGAGAGAGAAAGAGAGATGTGTGGCTATGTGTGTGAGAGAGAGAAAGAGAGATGTGTGGCTATGTGTGAGAGAGAGAAAGAGAGATGTGTGGCTATGTGTGTGTGAGAGAAAGAGAGATGTGTGGCTATGTGTGTGTGAGAGAAAGAGAGATATGTGGGTATGTGTGTGTGAGAGAGAGGAAGAGAGATGTGTGACTATGTGTGAGAGAGAGAAAGAGAGATGTGTGGCTATGTGTGAGAGAGAGAAAGAGAGATGTGTGGGTATGTGTGAGAGAGAAAGAGAGATGTGTGGGTATGTGTGAGAGAGAGAAAGAGAGATGTGTGGCTATGTGTGAGAGAGAGGAAGAGAGATGTGTGGGTATGTGTGTGAGAGAGAAAGAGAGATGTGTGGGTATGTGTGTGAGAGAGAGAAATAAAGATGTGTGGGTATGTGTGTGTAAGAGAGAGATGCGTGGGTATGTGTGAGAGAGAGGACGAGAGATGTGTTAGTATGTGTGAGAGAGAGAGGAAGAGAGATGTGTGAGTATGTGTGTGAGAGAGAGATGTATGTGTATTTGTGAGAGAGAGAGAGAGAGAGAGAGAGAGATAGGGATGAGTGTATGTATATATATATGTTATAATATTGTGATTATGATCATTATTTTCCCTTTAATTTATTTCTTTATATATTTCACTATCATTTCTACTACTACTACTACTACTACTACCATTCCTACCATCACTATTACCACTCTACTACTACAACTATTACTATTACTATCACTACAACTGTTGCTATCCCTACCATTACTACTACTAATAATACTACCATCCCCACCCTACCACCACTACTACTATTACTATCACTACCACCACTATCCTTTCTTACATAGATGACTGCGCTGTGTGTCCTCCAAATAGTGGTAGTAGTGGTAGTGGTAGTGGTAGCAGATGCCGAGCCACACCACCACTACCAACCCTACTACTACCATCCCTACTACTACTACTACTACCCCCACTACTACCATGGGAAGGGTGGTGTGTCCGTAACTACTAAGCATTCGGGAAGTGTCTCACCATTTGTAACTTCAACTGGACACCATTTGGGAAGGCGATCTGCTGACCCAAGTGCTGACCCAACACCTTCTGCTGACCCAGGTGCTGACCCAACACCTTCTGCTGACCCAACACCTTCTGCTGACCCAAGTGCTGACCCAACCCCTTCTGCTGACCCAACACCTTCTGCTGACCCAACACCTTCTGCTGACCCAATTGCTGACGCACATCATCATTATGGTTATAGATATTACAAACCATATCGTTATTACAACTATAAGTACCATAAGCATCACAAGCGATCTGCTGACCCAATTGCTGACCCAAGTGCTGACCCAACACCTTCTGCTGACCCAAGTGCTGACCCAACCCCTTCTGCTGACCCAATTGCTGATGCACATCATCATTATGGTTATAGATATTACAAACCATATCGTTATTATTCTTACAAGTATAACAAACATCATAAGAGATCTGCTGACCCAATTGCTGACCCAAGTGCTTCTGCTGACCCAAGTGCTGACCCAACACCTTCTGCTGACCCAATTGCTGACGCACATCATCATTATGGTTATAGATATTACAAACCATATCGCTATTATTCTTACAAGTATAACAAACATCATAAGAGATCTGCTGACCCAATTGCTGACCCAAGTGCTGACCCAACACCTTCTGCTGACCCAATTGCTGATGCACATCATCATTATGGTTATAGATATTACAAACCATATCGTTATTACAACTATAAGTACCATAAGCATCACAAGCGATCTGCTGACCCAATTGCTGACCCAAGTGCTTCTGCTGACCCTACCCCTTCTGCTGACCCAATTGCTGATGCACATCATTATGGTTATAGATATTACAAACCATATCGTTATTATTCTTACAAGTATAACAAACATCATAAGAGATCTGCTGACCCAATTGCTGACCCAAGTGCTGACCCAACACCTTCTGCTGACCCAATTGCTGATGCACATCATTATGGTTATAGATATTACAAACCATATCGTTATTATTCTTACAAGTATAACAAACATCATAAGAGATCTGCTGACCCAATTGCTGACCCAAGTGCTTCTGCTGACCCAAGTGCTGACCCAACACCTTCTGCTGACCCAATTGCTGACGCACATCATCATTATGGTTATAGATATTACAAACCATATCGTTATTATTCTTACAAGTATAACAAACATCATAAGAGATCTGCTGACCCAATTGCTGACCCAAGTGCTGACCCAACACCTTCTGCTGACCCAATTGCTGATGCACATCATCATTATGGTTATAGATATTACAAACCATATGGTTATTACAACTATAAGTACCATAAGCATCACAAGCGATCTGCTGACCCAAGTGCTGACCCAAGTGCTGACCCAAGTGCTGACCCTACCCCTTCTGCTGACCCAATTGCTGATGCACATCATTATGGTTATAGATATTACAAACCATATCGTTATTATTCTTACAAGTATAACAAACATCATAAGAGATCTGCTGACCCAATTGCTGACCCAAGTGCTTCTGCTGACCCAAGTGCTGACCCAACACCTTCTGCTGACCCAATTGCTGACGCACATCATCATTATGGTTATAGATATTACAAACCATATCGTTATTATTCTTACAAGTATAACAAACATCATAAGAGATCTGCTGACCCAATTGCTGACCCAAGTGCTGACCCAACACCTTCTGCTGACCCAATTGCTGATGCACATCATCATTATGGTTATAGATATTACAAACCATATCGTTATTACAACTATAAGTACCATAAGCATCACAAGCGATCTGCTGACCCAATTGCTGACCCAAGTGCTGACCCTACCTCTTCTGTTGACCTTACCCCTTTTGCTGACCTGACTCGCTGATACTACATATATTTCATTTATACACACACACACACAGACATACTCATGTTTATATAATTATACACACATACTGATATACATACATTAATATACACATATATACACTGATACACATACGTTTATACACACACACATACACACACACACACACACACACAAACACACTAACTTTTACACACACACATACACACACACTACCTGGTACACATACACATGCATTAACTTTTACACACACACCACACTAACCTTTACACACACACCACACTAACCTTTACACACATACACACACACACACAAGACCAGAATTAATACGGTTTTTGGACTATGGCATATAATTATAATCTATTTTCTACATACTCTAAAGTTAAAATATTAGATAATAATAATCATTTAAACAACTTTCTATATTCTCGTAGTTTAAAATTAATAATTAATAGTGATAATCTTTTAAAACACATTCTCTTTTCTGAAAAGGTAATAATTAGTATAATATGATTTTATTTAACTTTCTCTATGATTTGAATTTAATAATTTTTAATAATATGCTTAAAAATCACTTTCTCTATTCTATAAAGGTAATACTAGTACAGCATTAGACTCTGAAGGGTGATAGTATGATCTGCTCACACCATTTTGTCAACCTTAGAGAGTTCACGTGATGTACTGTACACTCCCTTACATTTCCCACTGGGATGCATATTCGCGTTCTGTAACTCATGTCAGTCTCCTCAGCCCCGCCTCCTCCTTCTCGTGGCCTTTCAGCCAATCACACAGCAGCACGCCATATAGATGCCAGCTGTACAAAAATATTTCATCACATTGATATACGTGTTTGATGCATGTTTAGATTAAAAAAAAAAATATATATATATATATATATATATATATATATATATATATATATATATATATATATATATATATATATATATATATATATATATATATATATATATATATATATATATATATATATATATGACTATCTACACATAGAATGGATAGACAGAATAATGAAGAAATAGATGTCATATTGTTTTCTTTTATTTACCTCAAATTAAAAAAAAGAAAATAAATAAGAGCGAGAAAGAATGCCAACACGGTCTGTTTACATCATCAGCTGTTTTTCTCACTTTCCAATAATCTGTTGAACTTTAATAATGTGTGCCTGTATGGTAGCTATAAAGGGCTTCTATTGCATGTATATAAACAAGAACATAATTACATTCACCTAAGGGTGAATGTAATGAACGAGGAAGAGGCACAGACGTGGAAAAGCGAGAATAGTAAGTTGAACAAAGTTACCCTAATGTTGAAAGGTCATACTATTCTTTCAAAACTTCAGGGGTTAAAATTAAGCTTCAGGTGTTTTAATTTGAAGTTCAGTTGTTTTAAATTAAACTTCAATAGTTTTAATTTGAACTTCAGTTATTTTAATTTAAGGATGAAAAGGTGTAGACACACTCTAATGGGTAGTAACAGATAGCCACATCTATAATAATAATAATAGATAAAATATAATTTACACACGAATATAAAGTAATGTCGTGTTGATGAAATGATGGAGGTGTCATGCATCGAGAAACACAGATGGAAGCATTTATGAGACTGCTCTCAGGTCCTTGCCTCGTTGGATTTATTGGCTATCAACAAGTGACATATAGTCACAGGTCATTAAGCCAATGGTTCCATTTTATTATATGAATTTATATTAGGTCATAAAGGTTTGTCTCCCTCAGAAAACTCAGCAGTTTGTTTATAACATTACTGTATTGCACGAGGGGCAATTAGGAGGATAATTTCTTTCAATGTAAGGCTCTAAATGAGTTATTCTGTTGGCGTTGAGCCGAACACGAGCCAACACCACCTCATCCCTGCGACTACGCCATAATGACGTACCCCAGGGTTCAATAACTTTCTTATCTTTATTTCCGATGTCTAATCTGGTCCACTGCCTTTGCCACAGGAGATGAATTTTAGATTTAATGGGGGAAACAAAAAACCTGAAATCCGTACGGACTATGCTAAAATTCAGATCAACAGTTGACCCTGCTAGTTTGTCAGCCTGTTCATTACCATAAATACCATAATGTGATGGTACCCATAATAGCTTGATTGATTTATTGGCACTAAACAGCTTACTAATGATATTACCCTGTATTTCATTGTTAGTTGTATTCAAAGATTTAATAGCTTTAAGTGAACTTAATGAATCAGTAAATATGACTATCCTATCGTGGGTCGTCGATAGGGCAAAATCCAAAGCTTTATCTATAGCAAATAATTCAGCAAGAAAAAATAGATGTATGATTCGGCAGTCTGAATCTTAACTGACATTCATTCGACCATACACCCGCACCCACATATTCATCCGTCTTGGACCCGTCGGTATATAGATGGAAATAAAAAAGATGTTTAACAATTATCTCACGAAACCTCTGGTGTACCTCCACCTCCGGCACCTGGGATTTAACCCCTGGTAACCAGGATTCCACACAAATAAAAGGGGGTATTACCCAGGGTGCAATATTTACTAGAACCAGGGAATCGATTGTTGATAATTCTATACTGACACACTCTACGAGGTCGTGGAGTCTTGCTCTGAGGGACCTCACGCCAGTACCCTCCAGTGCCATGCGACGCCCAGGCGGATAACTTGGCCCTTCCGGGGGCCTATTGCCATGGCCCCCCGGCTGCAGATGCCTCACTAAGGCACCACCAGGAGGATGACTCGGTTCCCCAGGAATACAAACATCGGGCCTGGTGTCCCTTAGCCTCACGCCTGGGGCGCAGGGGTACCCGGACGGATGACTCGGTCACTTTTCCATGGGCCTAGCACCATGGACCCCCGGGTGCAAATGCCGAAGTCTTATTTGCTTTCTTAATTACTTCTGTACACTGCTGAGTGGATTTTAGGTTACTTGATAATGTTACCCATAAGTCTGTCTCTCGATTCACGCTATTAAGTTTATTACCATTCAACGAGTAGTTTGCTGCTATGTTACAATGTCCGATGTGGAGTACTTTATATTTATCTGCATTGAAGGACATTTGCCAAGTTTTCACCCAATTTGATAATTTATTGAGATTACCTTGCATTTCTTTAGCATGTGCATTAGTGAGTACTGTATTTGCAATTTTGGTGTCATTGGCTTATGCATGAAAGGCCTTTGTCTATGTCGTTTATGTAAACTAGGAAAGGGATTGGCCCTAAGATTGACCCCTGTGTTACTTCTCTCATAACGCCAGTCTAAATGGGTGATTTTCCATTTATTACCACGCATTGTTTTTGGCTTCTTAGACCAGTACTCAATTCATTTTGCGGTATTTTGTGTGATTTTAGTTTAGTTATCAAGCGGTTATTGGGAACTTTGTCAAAGTCCTTTTGGAAATCCAAATAAATTATGTCTGCTGCTTTACTCTTATCATATTCATTAAAGATGTCATTTAAAAAGTCTAATATCTTCGTTAGGCAAGAGCATTTATTATAACAAGAACATGGAGGAAAACCCTTCAAAAGCTCCGGCTCTTAATGATTCAAGTGAAATAATAAAATATCCATATGTAAAGGTCTCAAAAATATTAATTATGTTTTATCTGGATTTTTGTATTCATATGGTTATATTGAAATTTTGAAAATGAACGCTTTTTATTGAGGGTGAACCCCTCGGTTGAACCCCCTCTCGGTTGAACCTCTTAAATATTAATTGAACCCCTTTTAAGAAGTGGTCACCCCAAGAAAAAAAATAAAATAATAATAATAATAAATGATTCAATGTCGGTAAAAGAAAATGGATGGGAGGAAGAGAGTGAGTGCGTGAGTGAGTCAGTCAGTCAGTTGAACCCCTTTTATGAAGTGGTCGCCCCAAGAACAAGAACAAGAACATTAATTACGATAAAACCTAGAGCTCTCGGCTTAGGCCAGAGCTAAAAACCATGTTGAGTATCTCTGAGTAACTTGTTTTCCTCGAAGTGATTTGTAAGTTTATCTCGTATGATTGTCTCTAGCATTTTGCATACGACTGAGGTTAGGCTGATAGGGCGATAGTTGTTAGATAGAGATTTGCTGCCTTTTTTAAATATTGGTGTTACATTAGCGAGCTTCCATCTGTCAGGTATTGTTCCAGTCTGTAAAGAATAATAAAAGAGCAGAGTCAGAGGTTTTATTATTTCACTTTTTGCTTCCTTTAATATGCGAGGGGAGATCATGTCTGGCCCAGGTGACTTATTTACATTTAATTTATCAATACATTTTATTACGGCACTTTCTGTTATGCTAATATTACTTAATACGTCGGTGTTTTCGTTTAGGACTGTTGTTTCTGCAGGTATATCGTTCGGGTTTTCTGTGGTAAGGACTGATGCAAAGAAAGTATTAAGGGTACTACTCATTCGCTCTTCATCTGTGGTAAAGTCCCCATCCTCATTAAGTAGTGGTCCAATAATTGAGTACTTTCTTTTGCCAAATATAACTGTAGATCTCTTTCGGGTTTGTGTTACTTTGAATTGCAACATATTTTTCAATAGTTTTTTTTACTCTGTTTGATTAACTTTTTGGCTTTACTTCATAAGTCTGTAAACCTGGCCCACTCATTTTTGTTGTCAGTTATTTTTATTCTATTATGAGTGTTCTTTTTGGCACGTGAACAGTCGGGTATCTCTTTACTCCACCACTTGGACTTTTTAACGGTATGCTATACTTGACTGCTTTTGTGTATTGACTGCATCAGTGTATTAATGTCAATATTGTCTCGCAGGCATTTCCAGTCGGTATCTTTTAGTATCGCTCTGAGTTGGTGAAAATTAGCTTTTCTAAGGTCGGGGATTTATTCGTAGCTGTAATTTATTTCGCTTCTATTGAACTTTTTACTGAATGTGATTATGTGGTGGTCGCTATTGGTAAACTCATCACCTACATTAATATTTTCTATCATGCCTTCTTTTGTTGCAAATACTAGGTCTAGAATGTTACTTCTACGAGTTGGGCTATTAAGAAGTTGGATAAGGGAGCTCTCTTGTAAGTTAGTGAGCTGATAAGGGTTCTACCTACTTTGTTCTTCGTAAATAAAAATTACAGAATTACAGCCTCTTGCGTATTACTCGTTTCGTTAATTTGCTCATAGATATCGCTGTCATTTTGTACTGGTTGAGCTGGGTGTCTGTATAGTAAAGCTAACAAAAGTTTTATCCTGCAATTATTTCTAATGAGTATATAATATTATAATGTGTCTACGTTATCGATATGGGGTTTTCATAATAGGATAGGTTCGAGGTCATCTACTATATAAAACACTCTGTCTGTGTGTCTGTCTGTTTAGCCGCTATGCACGCCACCATCTTTTCACCAACGGTAATAATTTTTACATAAGTGTGATCGCTAAAACCCGGAGAGTGTCTTGGCCCTATTAAAAAAAATGTTTTTCAATTATTAATGGGGGGGTTATAGGGGAGGGTTGGAACCCATGCAAGGCCGGCTGGGCAGGAACCATTGTTAACAGTCCTCTCTCTCTCTCTCTCTCTCTCTCTCTCTCTCTCTCATGCACAGGGGGGTTGGGGTGGGTGGGTGCGGGAATAGGATATAGATAAAGAGATAGATAGAGATAGATAGATATATAGAGAGATAGATAGAGATAGATAGATATAGAGATAGATAGAAAGATAGATAGAGAGATAGGTAGAGATAGATAGATAGATAGATAGATAGATAGAGAGATAGATAGAGATAGATAGATATAGAGATAGATAGAGATTGGTTGATACATATAGATAGATAGATATAGATAGATATAGATAGATAGATAAAGATAGCTAGATAAATGTAGATAGATAGATAGAAATAGATAGAGATAAATAGATAGAAATAGATAGGTAGATATAGATAGATATATATATATATATAGATAGATAGATATTGACAGATAGATAGATTTAGATAGATAGATAGATTTAGATAGATAGATTTAGATAGATATAGATGGATAGATATAGATGGATAGATAGATATAGATAGATATCGATAGATAGATAGATATCGATAGATAGATAGATAGATATCGATAGATAGATAGATATAGATAGATAGATAGATACATACATATAGATAGATAGATACATACATATAGATAGATAGATAGATACATATAGATAGATAGATACATATAGATAGATATAGATAGATAGATATAGATAGATAGATAGATAGATATAGATATAAATAGATAGATACATATATTGATGTAAATACATAGATATAGATAGATAGGTATAGATGTAAATATATAGATATAAATATAAATAGATAGATATAGATAGATAGATAGATAGATAGATCCCGGACAACGTCGGGTATCACTGCTAGTCTTTAATATATAATAGAACTACGCCTCCCCTTTTGTTTGTCCTTTCTCCGGGAATTTTATCATTAGCTAGGAATTCTCTGCTTTCAGTATTTAGCCACGATTCTGTAATGCCGATTATATCATAATTCTCAGTGACAATTAATTCCTCTAAATTAGTAAATTTGTTATGGATGCTGTGAGCGTTAACGTAAAATACCTTTAAGCTGTTTCGGTGTATTCTGTTTTTTCGTTTTACATAACCTGACCTAGATATACAGATGGCTCCACTTCCGCGTTTACCATTTATCGTTGCCAATGTTGAGCCACACAGAAATTTTAATCCCGAACCACGTGTGATGCGAATCATTCACAACAGAGTGAGATGAAAAGAGGAGTAGCTGATATACGGTTTTGAACTTAACTCGGATTTTCGAACGCTACTCACTCCGACACTTGCGATTGGTTCACTAACCCTGGCGTCTAAATGTCTGGCCAAAACATTAATATCGATGAAGATATCAGTGTAAAATAAGGTCCTGCCAAATTGCATGGATTGTATTTGTTTACAAATCGTCACATAATTTCTTTGCTGGTCCTGTTTGCACAATTGCACTGATCATTACTGACAACATTCGGAATGATGATGGTGGTGGTGAGACGGAGAACGAGGTGGGCAAGTGGAAATATAGAGTGAATGAATACTGGGAGGGGGGAATACGATAAGGCGAATGGAGTGAGTGAGAGCAGGATACTTGAAGAACTGAATAGGATTAACTGGGGCCGCAGGGACGTCAAAACCCTTGAAGTACTGCCCATGTCACCGCAGGCAATACTTCCCTTACGGGGTGTATTACTGGGTTATTAATTATGTATAGAAATTGACCACAACCCTAATTTATCACAACAACTATGGTACTACTACTACTGCCACACACCTTACTCACGTTGTGTGAAGGGAAGAGGTGATAATAATAATAATAATAATAATAATAATAATAATTATAATAATAATAATAATAATAATAATAATAATAATAATAATAATAATAATAATAATAATAATAATAATAATAATAATAATAACAATAAAAGTAATACTAATAACAATAATAACAATAATAATAACAATAATAACAATAATAATAACAATGAAGATAATAAAAATAATAAGAATAATACGAATAAAAACAATTATAATAATAATAATAATAATAATAATAATAATAATAATAATAATAATAATAATAATAATAATAATAATAATAATAATAATAATAACAATAATAATAATAATAATAATAATAATAATAATAATAATAATAATAATAACAATAACAATAATAATAACAATAACAATAATAATAATAATAACAATCATAACAACAATAATAATAATAATAATAATAATAATAATAATATTAATACGGTAATAATAATAATAATAATATTTGACACTTATAAATTATTGCGTGCATAATAATGAATAATTTTACATAAACCTCAAGGACTAATCAGTCATATAATCAACAGAGAGAATAGGGGTAGGGGTGGGGGAAAGGGGAGGGGGTGTATTCTTCGCAAGGCTGACTCATAAGTGATCTAGTCGTAGTTGTGGTGGTAGTAGTAGTGGGTAACAGATATAATAGTAGTAGTGGTAGTTATGGTGAGTGGTGGTAGTAGTAGTGGTTGTAGTTGTAGTACTGGTGGTAGTTGTGGTAGTGGTAGGCAAAAGATGTAATGGTAGTGATGGTGGTTGGTGGTAGTGGTAGTAGTGGTAAGGAAAGAAGGAAGGAAGGAATGTAGGTGTGTGAGAGAAGAAGGAAGGAAGGAAGAAAAGAAGGAAAGAAGGAGGGAGTAAAGATAAGCAGGGAAGGAAGACGGGAAGGGATGGAAGAACGGAAGAGGTGAAGAGAAGTAGAGAAGAAAGGAGGGAAGGTAAGAAGGGAAGGAGAAAGTAAAATGAAGTAGAGAAGGAAGAGGAAGGAGGGAAGGATGGAAGGGAAGGAGGAAGGAGGTAAGGATGGAAGGGAAGGAGAAAGTAAAATGAAGTAGAGAAGGAAACGGAAGGAGGGAAGGAAGGGATGTTCACGATGGCGTCTGTATGTGTGTTGATAGGTATGTATGTGTGTTGATAGGTATGTGTGTGTACAGTCGCGGGCAATAATAATGATCCACATATGGGTATCTCAAACAATTTATTACTGTTTAATAATTTCACGTTCACATATTATATTATGATTTTATTGTTTTAAGTAATGTGTAGCTGCTTGTATTAAATTAAAAGATGGTACTTGACCTATTTAATGGAAAGTTTATCATGTAAGGAACAAAGAGAAACTGTCAAACTCTTACGTGAGTTACCCCTATATGGATGATTATATTTGACAGCGACTGTATGTGTATGTGTGTGGTCTTCATATAATATTACCACAATATTATTATAGTATAGTAGTTCTCTCTCTTTCATATGCTATTTCCTTCTTGTCTATCTATATTTTATCATCACTATTTATAATCACCACTATCACAACTACCACCACTATCACATCTATCACCACTATCATCTCTACTCCGACTACTACCACCATCACCACTACATTTACTACCACCACTATTACAACTACCACCACTACCACACAACCACCACAACTACCACTATTACCATCATCCTCTTCTATCTTCTCTCTATATAGAAAACACTCAGTCTCTGTGTGTGTGTGTCTGTCTGTCTGTTTATCCGCTATGCACGGCTGCATTGTTTGACCTTGAGTAAAAAGTAATATGTCATTTTGATCGGTAAACCATGGGAAGCGTCCTCGGCCTACAATTTTTTTTAATGACCAATGGTGGGGTTGGGGGGGTTCGAACCCATGCAGCCCAAGCCGAAGGCTGTTATTTGGCCTTAACCGAAATGTTCGAATCCGCGGTACAATTTAAAAAAAAAATTATTGACAAATGATATACTATTCTGACCGGTGTAGTCCCGGGAATGTCCTCGGTCTAATTTTATTTTTCGTGGATATGTGTTTCTTGAATTATCAGCTTAAAACAACCAAACATTTATGGCTTTTTCAGCTTAGACTCTATGGTCTTAAACATCAAGGATATAGGCAGGCCTGGCTTGCATGCCCAGTTTAGGAATGAATTCAAACCACAAAATATTGAACACCTAAATTTAATACTAAATATACGGACAGTTAAAAAAAAAAAAAAAGACCAATGGGGGTGAGGAGTTCGATCCCAGTACCCCTGCAGCCCAATTAGCCACTCAGGTCTTGCTATTTAATCGTGGCTGTTACAATGCCACCTTCTGCTGTAGTTGCTTCACGGAAAACTTCTGTGGTTGTAAAGCTGGCATGGTTTCTCTGGAGGACCAGCAGCCACACCAGATAATGGACTCCTCCCACCCTCCTAAGAAGTTCACATAAATATTATTAGAGGAAATTTATTTACAAAACCACATGTAGGATTTTCACCTGGACAACATCGGGCATTGCTGCTAGTTTACTTATTAATAGTGAACTAACCTCTTTCAAGCGAGAGGTAAATAAATAGAGAGTGAGAGAGAGAGAGAAGAGAGAGAGATAGAGATCGAGGGAAATAATTGAGTGAGGGAGAGATGGGAGATGAGAGAGAGAGAGATGGGAGAGAGATAAGTTAGTGAGAGGGAAAGGAGAGAGGGAGGGAGAGAATGAATTTAGTTGAGAGAGAGAGAGAGGTATCAAGCACACACAGTCTCTCTCCCAACCTCTCTCTCACACAAATACACTCTCCCTCTCCCTTCATTAAATCTCTCTTTCGTGTGTGTGTGTATTATTATTATTATTATTATTATTATTATTATTATTATTGGTTGATTGATTATAATATGCCTTCGATATTAATTAAAATACTTAAATTTATCTTATATATATATATATCCTTTTAGATCCTCCATTCCTCATCCTTCAACTCTCAACCTTCATTTCTCATCATCCAACTTTCATCCTTCAATCTTCATCCAACTCTCTCATCCTTCAACTCTCAACCTTCAACCCTCATCATCCATCTCTCATCCTTCAACTCTCATCCTTCAACTTTCAACCTTGAACCCTCATTACTCAACCCAAAACTTAAGGAGGTGCGGGAATAGGGGGACAGGATTGGAGGGGTGCGGGCGCAGGGGACAGGTTTGGGGGGGATTTTGGGGGGTGCAGGAGTAGGGGGACAGGCTTGGGGGGTTGGAGGGGTGCAGGAATAGAGGGACAGTCAGTATTGAGGATGGCAATAAAAAACAACACTGGTTAGGTTAGGTTAGGTGGGTTGGGTTGGGATAGGTTGGTAATTAGGAGGGGCAGAAGTTAGTATTGAGGATGGTAATAAGAAGCAAGTAGTACCTGATAATAGACACTGGTTACTCAAATTGGACAAGTATCTTCCCCCTGGACTGTACCACCCATTCATGTGTCCAACTGTACAGTGTTGGTGATATTGATATTAGTAATAGCTTATAAGACTGTGGTACCACTGGCAGTCTGCAAGGTGTTATTCCCTGCTCAATCCATAGGGCAAGACTGTTATTATTACATGGCAAGACTTATTATAACAGGTAAAGACTGTTATTATTACTGGGCAAGATAGTTATTATTACAGGGTAAGACTGTTATTATTACACGGCAAGACTGTTATTATTACTGGGCGAGACTGTTGTTATAACAGGGAAAGACTGTTATTATTACAGGGAAAGACTGTTATTACTGGGAAAGATAGTTATTATTACAGGGTAAGACTGTTATTATTACAGGGAAAGACTGTTATTATAACAGGGAAAGACTGTTATTATTACAGGACAAGACTGTTATTATTACTGGGAAAGATAGTTATTATTACAGGGTAAGACTGTTATTATTACAGGGCAAGACTGTTATTATTACAGGACAAGACTTATATTATTACAGGGTAAGACTGTTATTATTACAGGGGCATCTACTGCTGGTATGTTATTGAAATGACTCTATTATTGTTGTAATTGTTGTGTTATTGTTTTTAGTATTCGTTATTGTTTATTTTGTTATTGTCGTAAGTGTTATTTTTTTGTGTTATTGTTTATTTCGGTGTGTTATTATTATTGTTATTAATTATTTTAGTGTGTTATTGTTGTTATTTATCTATTTATTGTGCGTTATGTGGAATTACTCATTCTGTCTTTTAAAATTGTTCTCTCCCTCTCTCTATTAAAGTGATTCTTATTACAATATATTCACTTATTAATTCATATATCTACTTATTTATTTACTTATATATTTATTTATTTTTCTATATATCTATTTCTATATTTACTTATTTATCTTTTTATTTATTTATATATTTCATTATTTATTTATTTATTTATTGATATAGGAAAGAGTTGCTAGTATGTATGTATGTTGTTAGTATGTGTTTGTGTGTGTGTGTATATATTGTTAGTACGTATGTATATACAGTATGTTGCTAGTATGTGTTTTTTTTCACTCACTCTCTCTCTCTCTCTCTCTCTCTCTCTCTCTCTCTCTCTCTCTCTCTCTCTCTCTTTATGTGTGTGTGGGTTTTTTCTGTTTGTGTGTAGCTGTTTGTCTGTTTGTCCGTCTCTGTTTCTGTGTGTGTTATTGTTGTTGTTGTTGTTGTTGTTGTTGGTGGTGGTGGTGGTGACCTAATTTGGCCTAACTAGAATTAAATGTAACCTGATTGACCTGACCTGACCTATCCTAACCAAAAATGACATGATCTAACTTGAAGTGATCTGACTTGACCTATCCTGACCTGACCTAAAATGACATAGCCTAACCTGACCTATAGGTACTACTAACCTAGAATAACCTAAACTAAAATTACCTAACCTGACCTGGACTAAATTAATCTAACCTAACCTAACCAGACCTAACCTAAAATGAACTAACCAAATCTAACCTAATCAAATTGATCTATTTTTGCATGAAACTTAAAAAAAATATCTATGCACTCGCGATTTTTTATATCATTATCTCTCGTAACTCTATTATTATCTCTCGTAACTTTATTATTCTCTCGAAACTTTTATTATTCTCTCGTAACTTTATTATTATATCTCGTAACTTTACTATGCAGTCATTATTTTTATTACCACGGCTCGTAACTTTATTAATATATCTTGTAACTCAGATGACCATTTTGGCTCGAATTTTGCTATATGCAATAATAATAGTTTACCATACACAAGTCACATTTTCAACACTCAGGATATTATAGAGAACGTAAGGAAAACGGTGGATACTAGTCTAGACCAGCCAAATTTGCTATTGCTATATCACAAATTTGTAGTTTTCTCAAGTACTGTTTTCCAGTGCAATAGCTAACACCACGAAGGTGTTTTACATCATGTCAATTAATCTTGGTAAAAATTTACAATTGCTCCTCGAAGGTTTTTATATTTTATTTGTTTGTGAAATTCCTAGAAATGGCTTTGTTTCATTGTTTTTGTATCCAATTATTTCCGGAAATGATGCATTTTGTTAGTTTTCATATCCCCCTCTTACCCCTACAATCTTGGGGGACAGCGTTGGGAATTCGGGGTTATGGATGGGGGGAAAACACGTAAATTAGCTTATTTCACCTTGAAACTGAGTTGCTGAAGTACATAAATGTCGAAAAATGGGAAACCCGAGCCGAGTTTTGACCAAACTTGGCTCGGATTTTCCACTTTTCCGGAAGCATAAATGATGAAAAATGGAAAACGCCAGCCAAGTTTGGTCAAAACTTGGCTCGCATTTTCCACAAGTATAAAGGATGAAATATGGAAAACCCGAGCCAAGTTTTACAGCCACTCTAACCAACCTGACCTGACCTAACCTAACCTAGACCTAACCTTAACAACCTTCGGTTCACTCCTCAGGTAGCAGGGAACGGTGTAGGGATGATTCATCACAAAGCTGCACGTCTGCTCCAGTACTCGAGGAACGCTACCCCTTTGTGGATGACTCTTAGCGCTACCAAACTGATAGACATACTGGCCCACGTAGAAAACGGTCAGAGAACACCAGATTTGAAAGATATAAAGTTGGGTGTTATAATTGTGGGGAATTCAATCACGTGCAAACGAAGTGTAGATTCGACCACAAATTGCTGACGGCTAGGATACAAGAGCCGCCTGTGTCAATATTTATACCAAATAGGTTGATGGCAAAGAAGTTTTAGCTGATATAGAAAATAATGGAAATTCTCTGGCAATTGAACATGTAAATGCTCAGTCACTTTCTGTTGGGTAGTATAGATGAAATAATATTGTTAGTGAAAGAAGGAAATACTGATATATTATGTATAAGTGAATCGTGGCTTGTTCCTAATCTTCTGAATGTTTTCGTTAAGATATCAGGTTATAATATTTTTCGTTGTGATAGTGGACGTGGTGGTGAAGTGTGCATTTATGTGAAGAACATTTTAACAGTTTACATGCTTAATTTAGATGTTTCGAAGCAGGAGTTGACATTATCCGAAGTTGAAGACGTATGGGTGACAGTTCAATGTCGGAAGTTGCCATCTATCATTATAGGTTGCATCTACCGACATCGCAAGGCTCCCATTGTATCTTTTAACTACATACATGAGATGTTAATTAAAACGATATATTTAAAAAAATAAGTCATTTATGTTTTAGGTGATTTTAATAACACCTAACTTGCTAAGGATAACAAAATGACCAAACTTTTAAAAAGAAGCAATTTAACGCAGTTGGTGAATAAACCGACCAGGTTTACACATACATCATCAACGCTTTTAGATCTAGTTATAACTAATAAACCCAATACGGTGCTTTCTTGTAATGTTACTCCGCTAGAGATAGCAGATCATGATCTTATCGGTATCACAGTAGATGTCAGTAAACTTAAGAAGTTACCTGTAACTAGAACTTTTCGCCACCTAGGTAAATATACAAAAGAATTTTTTTGCCTAAACCTTTTTGATAATCAAGAGCATTTTCATATAATTTTAAATACAGACGATGTCAATAGTACCGTAGATTGATATTTTTACTTATAATTTTATCAGTTGCTTGGATGCTTGTGCTCCTTATGTTACTAAAGAAATTTTGCGACTATTTGCACAATGGATGCAAAAGGCCATGAAACTTTGAGATGACACTCGGAAAAAACTAAAGTGTGAGAAACATAACGTTGCTTTTCAGGAACAATACAAACACGAGAAGAAACAAGTCAAAACCCTCATTGCTGAAAGTAAATTTCATGCTACTAAGACTTAGAAAATTATGGTTAATTATTACATGTGAAGACTTATTTTCAGTGCGCCAGTGGTTGAACATATTAAAAATTCGTAGTGCAATCACATCTTTGCACTCACGTGAGCATCTCAGCATATTGGCCATGGCTTGCAGGATTTTTTTTTTTTTTTTTATACCTCAACCTGTAGGCTGTCAGTAGCCCGTGACTCTTGCGAGGCCCAGAGATTATTGGGTGTCACACCAGATGAGACAGTGGAGCTTCATGGTAATTTTGGTACCGTAGCTTCTCTTCTGCCCCACTAGATGACGACACCTTATTTATACACGTCACTATCAAAGGAGAGCAGCTACATCGTCACTCACAGCATCTTGGAATATGGTCTGGCATCTTCTATGTTGTGAATTGACGACGATGTAGGGGGTATTTTATTGACGTGTCGGTGTAACCAGGATAATTGACGACACAGCTGGACCAAGTTCACCTCTGAAAATCCCAGACGTTTTTTTCTCGTGGATTCTTCAGCCACAGTCCGTCTCTTTATCCACTCTGCCACCGCCTCCCCCATGTAGTACACCTTCAGTAGCCTGCGTTCACACCACCTTCTTCAATCACATGCCAGTAACCAACTACATTAAATTTCTCAAATTGCCTTTACAATACCCAACACTGAAAATATATCAAACTGACAACCGAGCCATCACAGTTGTGTCCATAAACCATCAATTCATTACTACACCCAAAATATGTATTTCTTAATCTATTTTACGAAATTACTCTAGAGTCTAGAATAACAATGAGTAAGACTTTATATCTCCCTGTGTGCAACTGAGAGAGAGAGAGAGAGAGAGAGAGAGAGAGAGAGAGAGAGAGAGAAACGGGGGATAGAATGATGGGTGTTGTACGGGGATGGTGAGGAGCTTGTCTGGTGGGGGATATGGGAAGGGGGGTACCTCGCCTTGTTCGAACATTTGCTCAGGATTTCGTGTTCTCACTGACTACAACTTAATTAAAATCATAAGAGTAAACTCCTTAAGTATATAAATTTGCCTAACTATAATGCCGCCATAAATTACGGCGGGGTGTCGTACACATTGTGTTAGAATGTTATAATGATCTGACTAAGTGCCTTCAAGATCTTTACGAAAAACGATGCAACATGGGGCCTGAAATAGTTAGTAGTTTCTACAAGCTGATACCAAGTTTCTCTCGAGCCAGACGCTGTACAGCTCCGGACTGATCAATGGTCCACACTTCTTCCACCCTTGCCTTGGTGTGGGCCTCAACGGATATGGTATCACTGACAGGTGGAGGGGGGAGGGGAGAAATGTGGGCGGAGTTATATAGGGGGGGGTAGCGTTACCAATGTTGAGCCATCCAGAAATTTGAATCCCGAACCACTTGTGATCATGGATGTGAACCACTCACTTGAAGGTGGTAGGAGAGGAGGGGTTGGGTTGGGGAGAGAGGGGTAAAGCTTCACCAGTGATCGAGATGGAGAGAATTATTGGATCAAGTAGCTAAATGTTTTCTTCTGTAATCTAAATCCAACTCTGATGCTGCATTCCATGGGATATTCTTTATTATTTGAAATGAATCCAGATTTTACCTAATATAATTAACACGACACCAGTTTTTGATGACTAATATATCAAGCGATGCACCACCTACCCAGTGTTAAGTTACATTTCAAGTAAATCCTTTATTTTTATCCTGTATCATTCATGACATTTTCTAAGAAACGTTTATTGTGTAACTGGTTACCAAAGGATAATAGTTATAGTGTAAGATGTTAATTACCCAATTACTACTCCATCTGTTCTTCCTCATCCCGTCCTCCCTTATTCAATTCACTGTTTCCTCTCCCTCCATCCCACCATTCCTTTACTCTCCATCTTACCACCACCACCATCATTCTGTGTGTTGCTGCATAATCTGTTAATGCGCAAACACGACCAGAATAGAAATAATAGTGATATCTGGTATGCAAATACAATCCGTTATATATGACGAATATATTTATTACCTTTATTTATTTATCTGAGGTCAACATCTAGGCCAGCCATTCAGACGCCCAGTGTTAGTGAACCAATCACAACATTTAGAGGATATTGTGTCACAACTATTGTTATTAATAATTAAAATAGGGAAACATTGAAATCAGACATTAATTGGTTATTGTTTATATGACTTTGTCAGTTTAGGTGAAAGCTCCACAAGTCCTCGTCACGAAGCATTCAAACCCATAATCCAACTGGGTCTGTAGGCACCACACTGTAAATGATGAACACGTTGGTGTCATACAATTATAATAACTCTGTTAACTTAATATAACCTGAAGTTTATACTTCGACCTCACGTTTGCATTAAGCATGTGTAATGTTTGTTTTGTTTTCTTATTATTATTATAAGCACCTATATATGTATTGCTTTAGACCCTTAGCCACGATGATATACAGTTTAATTTATACACTATTTATATACACTTCTATGAAGATATTAAGGCTTGAAATACTGTAGATTACATATTTCATTTTATTACTCATCAATTTGTTGCTAGTATCGTGTTCAACCACCCTCCTTCTCAATGACAGCCTGCAGTTGCTCGGGCATTGAGGCACCATGCCTCCTCACTGTATAATATATATGGTTTTCCCCGAAAAATCTCCCACTGTGTTCTGGTGTGACTCTGCTGTGGTTCTCTGTCGTTCTGGCTCCCACGTGTTAACGATAGAACCTCATACATTTTCTATAGGGTTCATATCGCAGTCTTAAATAGACAAATCTATCACCTGCAAATAATCATGAGCAGTAAACCATTTTTGAACTTTCCTCGCCATATGGATAGGGCATCGGTCGTGTATAGGACAGATAAGGGTGAGTAGTTGAAAAGATATTAAAAACATTTAGAATATGTGCTTCATTATATTGCATTTGATCGATCTATTAAACAAAGACACTGTCTGTTGTTCACCCCCGTCGAGAGATACTGATTATAATTATTATCCTTTGGATATTAAGCAACAAATAACGGAGCCGAGACAATTAATTTTCTGTCTTCAGCTTTAACTGTATTCTTTTCACCCCTCATGCTGGTAGTCCCCCTCTTTATCACCTTTTCTCACCGTATAATAAACTTAATACCTATATCTTTCAAGTAACTGGCAACCTCACACAACCTCCTCTCCCCTGTCTTCTCTCTGTCTCTCTCACGTCCCCTTCCTTTCTTGCCTTCTGAAATATTCTTTATCTATTCTTTCTCATAATTTTAACCCTCTCATTCGTTCTTTCAAAGTTTAATGACATAGGCCTTTCTCCCTTATCACCCATAGTCCTTCAATTTTATGCAAGCAAAAGGATATGATAATAGTTATGTAGAATATATATATATATATATATATATATATATATATATATATATATATATATATATATATATATATATATATATATATATATATATATATATATATATATATATATATATATATATATATATGACGGTGTGCAATCTTCCAACATGTTTTCCATTGTGACCTGGTGTGACTGATGCCCCGAGGTGGCTGATACCTCTGTGTTCATGGCAGGAACCCTAACCGCTGCGTATAGTGTCACGTGACACAAGTTTATCTTCTAACTACTTTATTTTTCTTCGTTACAGTTAAAACTATATAGTTCACAGATTTGACAAATAATACTCATGTCAGTACGCCACCGTCTCAGTTGACGGAGAGGAACTATGTGATTCGGTACTTTCAGATTCATTCATTTTAACAGTTGACACAATATGGAACTGTTGGTCTGTCCTGAGTAACAATGTTTATTGTCATCCATATAAAAGACAACTGAACCACTGTCGTTTCTCGTTGATGTATAAATATCTTATGTATTTATGGTGTAGTAGTCATTATGGTTATATTCTTACCTCCTCAATCCATGTCTGAGTTTCGGGAAGTGGGGGCAAGAGATGGGAAGTTAAGAGGATGCTGTCTGCTAAATTGGAGCTCTATGCATCCTCCAAACTTTGCCACGAAACTGATCCCTCATAAGAAACACCAAGGTCGTCTGCTTTCTGGCATAGTCTGGAGTATTCATGGAACTTCAATTTTACAAGAAGATATAGTGTTCCCTTAAATGTATAGCATACTGTGGTTAGAAATTAGTTCCCTTAACAAAATTACCTTTCGTCACACCAAGATTTACTCTATGTGGATAGATTATCATTATAGAAGTGTATATAAATAGTGTATATACTGTATATCATCGTGGCTAAGGGTCTAAAGCAATACATATATAGGTGCTTATAATAATAATAAGAAAACAAAACAAACATTACACATGCTTAATGCAAACGTGAGGTCGAAGTATAAACTTCAGGTTATATTAAGTTAACAGAGTTATTATAATTGTATGACACCAACGTGTTCATCATTTACAGTGTGGTGCCTACAGACCCAGTTGGATTATGGGTTTGAATGCTTCGTGACGAGGACTTGTGGAGCTTTCACCTAAACTGACAAAGTCATATAAACAATAACCAATTAATGTCTGATTTCAATGTTTCCCTATTTTAATTATTAATAACAATAGTTGTGACACAATATCCTCTAAATGTTGTGATTGGTTCACTAACACTGGGCGTCTGAATGGCTGGCCTAGATGTTGACCTCAGATAAATAAATAAAGGTAATAAATATATTCGTCATATATAACGGATTGTATTTGCATACCAGATATCACTATTATTTCTATTCTGGTCGTGTTTGCGCATTAACAGATTATGCAGCAACACACAGAATGATGGTAGTGGTGGTGGTAAGATGGAGAGTAAAGGAATGGTGGGATGGAGGGAGAGGAAACAGTGAATTGAATAAGGGAGGACGGGGTGAGGAAGAACAGATGGAGTAGTAATTGGGTAATTAACATCTTACACTATAACTATTATCCTTTGGTAACCAGTTACACAATAAACGTTTCTTAGAAAATGTCATGAATGATACAGGATAAAAATAAAGGATTTACTTGAAATATAACTTAACACTGGGTGCATCGCTTGATATATTAATCATCAAAAACTGGTGTCGTGTTAATTATATTAGGTAAAATCTGGATTCATTTCAAATAATAAATAATATCCCATGGAATGCAGCATCAGAGTTGGATTTAGATTACAGAAGAAAACATTTAGCTACTTGATCCAATAATTCTCTCCATCTCGATCACTGGTGAAGCTTTACCCCTCTCTCCCCAACCCAACCCCTCCTCTCCTACCACCTTCAAGTGAGTGGTTCACATCCATGATCACAAGTGGTTCGGGATTCAAATTTCTGGATGGCTCAACATTGGTAATGCTACCCCCCCTATATAACTCCGCCCACATTTCTCCCTTCCCCCCTCCACCTGTCAGTGATACCATATCCGTTGAGGCCCACACCAAGGCAAGGGTGGAAGAAGTGTGGACCATTGATCAGTCCGGAGCTGTACCTTATCCTGTGTTATTTCCCAGTTCTCACTTGGGTCCTCCTCCAGTCCATCGATGCGAATATTATTCCTGCGAGAGTAGTCTTCCTAATAATTTAGCTTCTTCTTGATCACTTCCATTTCTTTCTTCATTCTGCTAATTTCTTCAACTTTTTCTGTAGAGGTTTTCTTTAGATCATCCACTTCTCTTTTCTTGAACTGAAGGGAAGCAGTTAGTCCATTGTGGTTTGCTTCGAGTTGCTTGATTCTGTCATTAAATGTCGATCGAACAACGTCTATGATGAGATCACGATACGCCTTCAGTTGTACAGTCTCCTCCACTCCCGCTTTCACCAGTTCAGCGTTGCCATCGTATACACCCGGCATCGTGTGAGCTACCAGTTCCGACTCTCACATCCGAAACACCTGCCATCAACCCATACTCTTACTGGCAGGTGTTTCGGATGCGAGAGTCGGAACTGGTAGCTCACACGATGCCGGCTGTATAAGATGGCAACGCTGAACTGGTGAAAGCGGGAGTGGAGGAGACTGTACCTCAAGTGCTATCCGGATATCTTCACTCATAGGCATCTTGTGTAGTCTCAATGAAACTTCGTGATTCGTACACCGATCAAGGCCAAGAAAAAATGGACGACAGCGTTTCTCTCCAGTAGTTTAACAGATATATTTTTCCTCACTTTTCTTCAAAAATATTTCAGATTATGTGACAATATCACTCATAGTCCAGCTATGCACACTTACGAAGGTTGCTGTACACTTGAAACAGTCTTAAAGCACTCAATAAACTCCTGGAATGCCTTTGAAGACAGAGCACAAAACTGCGTGTGGCTCCTCTGTGTGTGTGTCTACTAATCTGTACTCACCTAGTTGTACTCACCTAGTTGTGTTTTACAGGATATGAGCTAGGCTCGGACTGTCCTGTCTTCATTCATATAATTATCAAGATACTGTTTGAACGAATTTACACTTCCCGCTTCCACTATCTCCCTGTCTAGTCTATTCCATTCATCTACACACCTGTACGGAAAACTGTGTTTTTTTACATCCCTCCTACATCGCGTTCTTTTCAACTTGTTACCATGACCTCTGTGTTCTCCCTCATCCCAGACTAGCCAGTCCTCCCTATCCCTCTTTCCAATGCCTCTCATATACTTGTAGATCATAACCAGATCTCCTCTCCTCCTCCTTTCTTCCAAGGACGTTAAACCTAATTTTACCAGTCTCTCCTCATACGACAATCCAGCCAAGCTCGGAACCATCCTCGTGGCTGCCCTCTGTATTCTTTCCAACTTGTTCATATGCTTTTTCTTGTGCGGGGCCCACACTACTGAAGCATATTCTAGTTTAGGACGGATCATTGACTCAATCAATTTCTTCCCCATCTCTTCATCCATGAAATGAAAAGCCGTCCTCATATTAATGACTAGTCTGTACGCTGCTCCTGCAATCTTATTCACGTGTTTCTCTGGTGAGAGTGTGTTTTGTACTAACACTCCTAAATCCTTCTCCTCTGTCACCTTTTTCAATTCATCTCCTCCCATTCTGTAGCTCCCGCTTGGTCTCACTGCACTACTCCCTATCTCCATCACCTTACATTTCTTTGTGTTGAACTCCATTTGCCAGTCCTGGCTCCACCTGTTTATCCTGTCCAAATCTTCCTGCAGTTGTTCGCAACTCCGCGCATTCTCTATCCTCTTCATTAGTTTTGCATCATCTGCAAACAAACTCATATGACTTTCGATACCCTCTAACATGTCATTGACGTACAGCTCCGGACAAAAGTTTCTCGACTTGGTTGGCAGCATTTGGCATCTTTTAATCTCACCCAGCGTTGTCAATGTTGGCCGAGATATTAACTCCGAAACACAAGTAGTGAGCTTTCTGGTCGAAGCATTCACTGTGGGAGGGAGAGGCATAGAGGGGGGGGGGGGGGGTTGAGGGAGGTAAGAGAGATTTTAGGAGGGTAGAGGGGTGCCTGTCCACGAGAGGTAGGAAATGGTTTTTGAGGAGGTGAGAGATAAGTTGAATAATTATTAAAAGTACGAAAATCAATCATGAAAGGTTAGATGAACTTTTATATTATGATGTAGCCTTAATACAAAAACAACAGAGGTAACATTGTTGTATACTTTATTCGTATTGTATTCAATGGTTATCATCAAGCACTAAACTCTGTAAAATACTTACAAAATAACTGCATACAAATAAATAACCAGAAGGCTTTTCATGAATAACCTACCTTCATATTGCATGTGGCAATATAACACACACTGCCATATCCACTGTATCTATCTAATAACACTTTATTAAGATAATATCAAATATAAAGGCTGCAATAATTCACTTGATAGCAGCCTTGCAATAGTATGAATACTTTTAATTAGTCTATTGCAGTGGTTCCCAAACTTTTTCTGGTCGTTACCCACTTTTCATACATGATCCTTGTCCATGGCTCCCCCCCCCTCACAACCATAACCCGTTAACTGAATAATATGAACATCCTTGCTGATATGTAAGATTCAAGACCAGGTTATCATACAGAATACATAGCTTAGGAAGCCTTAGATTAGAATTATGTTGAGTTAAAATTATCTTGCTTCCCTAATACATCCTCATGTCTTGTTTTATGTCAAGAACACAGAATCATATAAAAAAGGACGTATTACTCATGTGTCTGGCAGCAAGGCATTGAACAAACCTGTACTGAACCTGTAAGTTCCCTCCACTGCCTACCTACCCGCTAAACCCCTTTGGTTTTATTTATGCATAGCCTCAGATTATGGCCCCCTACATTCTTCTATATGGCCCCCCAGGGGGCCATGGCCCCCAGTTTGGGAACCACTGGTCTATTGTATGGAATATGATAAAACTTAATATGTTTGGTGATTTATAATGAATCCCTTGGTATTTCACTTGAGTATTTGTAGCAAAAATATTTTTAATTAATTAAGCAGATAATACTTGTGAGGATATGCCAGGTTGATGCAGCCTGACACCCACAGGCTTGTCAACTGTATGTGTTTTTTTTTTGTGTATTTTTTTATATAATTTTGAGACTGACGATAATTCTAGTCTCGTTAGCCCACATTTATTTTAATAATCGAAGATGATTATGAGTTGGTTGAAAATCACTAAACTGGTAAGAGTATTGAAAAATTAGGGTGGAAATATTCCCTCCCAAACATGTTGGCAATCCTGAAGACCTATTGAGGTTTATAGTGGTGCAGAAAGTTCACGAGGCAGGGACACTGGGATAGCCGCAGTCTGTATATAGAGAGTCACACTAATTTCAACCTTGTAGCAGAAGACAGTAAAGGCCAATACGGCATCAAATGTAACGATGTGAATAGTGGCAGGGAGTTGTATGATGGGAAACACAGAATTTCAGACCTTAACTCGCCTTTGATAAAGTTTAATTTAAAGTTTAATTTTATTAAATGCTGAAAATGGTTGCTAGTTTGTTTATTAATATGTTCGATGAAACCTCAACTGTGCGTCACTTGCATTACATGATGGAACTATTATAATGTTTAAATAATCATGAATATACTTCAGATAGATCCCATTTCGTATCATCTTACAATGGTAAAGTTAAACAGAAATTTCATTCACTTATAGCAATTAACAAATTATTCTTTACAGTTATATATATATATATATACAGAGAGAGAGACAGAGAGAGAGAGGTGTGGATTTAAGGAGAGGCAAGCCAATATACTGGAGTTTTCTTATCAATATTAATACATGAACACTGAAATGAGTAATAGTAACAATCACACTAACTGTTGATTTACACACACAAAATCATAATGATATAATATGCATTACAAGAATAAACGACCTTCAAAATTTTAAATACTTGTAAATTACATTACATAAGTATATTACGTAACCGTATAACATAATAAATCAGTGTTTCATTGTTATGTTATCCCAAATAAACATCTTAGCAACTTAAATTTCACTTAAAATCAAAACTGTATAACTACATACAGTAAACCAGAGTCACAAATATTCTTTTAATACTTTGTCCATCCACCTTCCTTTTCTATGACTTGTTGCAATCGTCTCGGCATCGACTCCACATGTTCCCGCACTAGGTCAGGTTTTCTTCTTAGTATCTCCCACTCACGAAGGGCGTGTTCAAGCAATGCATGTGCCGTCCGTTCTTGAGCAGGCTCCCACGTATTTACAATGTTACCCCAGATGTTCTCAATCGGGTTCATGTCGCACCCTTTACTCGGCCAGTCCATCAGTTCGATTTCTGGGTGCTCTCTGAACCAGCGTTGAACAATCCGTGATGTGTGTATTGGGCAACGGTCTTGTATGAAAAAGGAACCTTTCTGGATATGGAAAAGCGTAGGCTCGAACTGACGGCAACATTACTTCCTCAAGGATTTCTATATATTGTTCTGAAGTAAATCTTCCTTCTATGGGGGTCAGTTCTCCTACACCATTTATGTTCATCCATCCCCAAATATTGCAGGTGACATGACCACTTCTTGCTTCCTCAAATATATTTTCTCTGTCATATCTTGTGTTGTTGTGTCCATCAGTGAATTTTACCATGATTATTGGAACGAAAGGTTTTCTCGTCCGTAAATATTGCTCGAGCCCAAAACTCCATACCTTGATTTTCATATTCCCGTGCAAATTGGAGTCGAAGCTCGCAATGCCTCTCTGTCAGTTTTCTTTTATAGCTGGACGTCTATAATGAATACCCTGGTCGTGTAGTCGTCGTCTGACGGTGCGCCCTGATACTGGTAGGTTAAGGTCTTCAGTAATGGCAACAGCGTTAGTAAAGGGGTTTGCCTCAGCTGCTTCCCTTATCTCCTCGTCTTGGTCATTCGTGGTCTCTCTTGGTCTGCCCTGCCTTCTTCTGTCTGTCAAGTTGCCCTCCTCTTGCCACCTCCTAATCCATAGATAAACAGTGTCCTTAGTTACACCAAGTTCTCTTGAAATTTCTGCCGCGGTCTTCCCACTTTCGTGCATACCAACTATTCTTCCTCTGAGTGCAACTCTGTTAACGTGTCCCCTGAACATCTTGTCAGACCTTGGTATCCCTCGATTATATGGTGAATGCAGATTCAGACAAGAACATTGACCTCATCAACTCGGTTCGTGATGCTCATCTGTTCTGTCTAATATCACGCCTTATCTTCCAATTATTAAATCTGGTATTGTATGGCAGATCAAAGGTGTGCTGATAAGTAACTGATTATCAGTTTTTATTTGAGTAGAATGCCAACAGAAGGATTAGGAAATGTGACATTATAATCACGGTTCAAAACCCAGCAATTCCCAGCGGTGGTCGATTCGTAGGCGACTGTATCATGTGTTGCCGGTCGCAGCTTCGAGTCCGCCCAAGGACACATACTGGCGTATCTATAGGATCCTTTTGGCTGCTTAACTCGTCCTAAATAAAATTACTAATAGTAATATCTATAGCCAGCATTACGAGGGTCATGACCCAGTATTATAATGCCATACAGTATTGCCCGTTCATTCCGTCGTCTGTTAAATTTAAGGAATGATAATTTTTACCCTCGAGCAACTCTTCTTCCTGTGACTGAATGTAGTAACGTTAACCTTCGAGTAAATTTGTAATTGTCGGTGATATAATATTTCTTTAAAAAACACGAACTTGTAAAATAAACATAGTATATTTTCTTCTTTCAAGGGATATTGGTAATGCAATACGTTTTCTCTGTTCGAGTTATGGGTTCGAATTGTCTGAATCATGGAGGGAATAACTTGCTTCATCCTCTTTGTTCGGTTCTTAGGTTTTTAGTACAAATTTTCTATTGAATATTAGGTCGTATGTGATAATTAATTATATTTGTAATAATCATAAATTACTCTAACTAGTGATTACGGAACCCTATGACAAGACACGGAAAAATAACTCGTGCTGTAATACTTGCATATGATAATTGATAACATTAGGTAATGGAATTTATATTTAGATAATCGCATTAATATTTCTGCCATCGTAATACTGGTCAAATACTACATTTCTGTATATTACCAAAAAATTACCGATATCGTTACATCAGCCAATCACCACCATTCTTGCGTACGGAGACAGATGACACACCAAGGGATTCATTTCAAATTACCAAACATTCCATACAATAGACTAATTAAAAGTATTCATACTATTGCAAGGCTGCTATCAAGTGAATTATTGCAGCCTTTATATTTGATATTATCTTAATAAAGTGTTATTAGATAGATACAGTGGATATGGCAGTGTGTGTTATATTGCCACATGCAATATGAAGGTAGGTTATTCATGAAAAGCCTTCTGGTTATTTATTTGTATGCAGTTATTTTGTAAGTATTTTACAGAGTTTAGTGCTTGATGATAACCATTGAATACAATACGAATAAAGTATACAACAATGTTACCTCTGTTGTTTTTGTATTAAGGCTACATCATAATATAAAAGTTCATCTAACCTTTCATGATTGATTTTCGTACTTTTAATAATTATTCAACTTATCTCTCACCTCCTCAAAAACCATTTCCTACCTCTCGTGGACAGGCACCCCCCTACCCTCCTAAAATCTCTCTTACCTCCCTCAACCCCCCCCCCCCCCACTCTATGCCTCTCCCTCCCACAGTGAATGCTTCGACCAGAAAGCTCACTACTTGTGTTTCGGAGTTAATATCTCGGCCAACGTTGACAACGCTGGATGTGATTAAAAGACGCCAAATGCTGCCAACCAAGTTGAGAAACTTTTGTCCGGAGCTGTACACCACAAACATAATTGGTCCCAACACTGAACCCTGTGGTACTCCACTCCTGACTTCTCTCCATGATGATTCAACTCCTTTAACCACTGTGCTCATTTGCCTTTTCGATAAGTATTCCTCCATCCAATACAGAAGCTTCCCTTTAACTCCACCATGATTTTCCAGTTTCCATCCAGTTTCCAGTTTCCAATTTTATCAAACGCTTTTTTCAAGTCTAAGTATACACAATCCACCCACCCTTCCCGTTCCTGGACCACATCAATCACTCTTGAGTAGAAGCTCAGAAGATTTGAAACACATGACTTCCTCTTCCTGAACCCGAATTGGGCTTCAGAAATAACCTTGTTACTTTCCAAATACTTTATCCACTGATCCTTTATTATTCTCTCTCATAGCTTGCTCAGGACACTTGTCAAAGAAACCGGCCTATAGTTTAGAGGATCTTCATTGTTGCCTCCCTTGTAAATTGGAACTACGCGGGCTTTTTTCCATTCCTTCGGTACTTTGCCCTTCTTCAAGCTGGAAGTAATGATGTTGTATACTGGGAGTAATAATTGTTCCCTGCATTCCTTCAGGATCGCTCCTGCGACTCCCGTCTGGTTCCACTGCTTTTCTTCCATCCAATCCTTTCATTCTGGCGAGCAGGTCATTCTTCTCCACTCTTATACGCTCCATCCCAACCGCAACCCCACCTACTCCATCACCCGCAAACTCCCTCTCCTCCGTGAATACTTCTTGAAATCTTTTGTTCATAATTTCACAGATGGATCGTTCATCATCGTACTCTGCCCCGTCCACTTTTAACCTGTTGATGCCAACCTTTTCCTTCAGTTTCCCGTTTATGAGCCTTATCTTCTTATGTGAACATAATTGTTTCTTGCTTTATTTAAGTCATCTCTATTCTTTTGAGTATTTCTCCTCCGCATTTTGTTCCAGGCTTTCTCTTTTATCGTTCTTGCCTCCTCACACCTTATATTGAACCACTCGTTTACTCACGGCCTTCCTTCCTTATACTTTGGTACATACTTAGAAACTCTTTCCATGTATATCCTAAGAAATATCTCATATTTTTCTTGAACGGTGCCGGAGTTTAACAATTCGCTCCAGTCTGTTCTCTCGAAGAATCTTGCGAGGTTTCCAAAATCTGCTTTTCCATAGTTCAGTTTATTTCTCCTATGTGCTTCCTTCCTTTCTTCTGCACCTGTGTGTGTGTGTGTGTGTGTGTGTGTGTGTGTGTGTGTGTGTGTGTGTGTCTATTTGTTTGTGTATACATATAACTCTACTTTCAATATAATTAGATAAAACGCATTTTTAAATCCCTCACTGGCGTGAAGAAAAGCCCCCCTATCCCCATATCACCCCCTTAACCTCTCCCCCTTTACTCCCCTACAGGTTTACTGTAGAGGAGTACCCCTACCCTTCCATATCAACTCCTTAGCCACTACCCCTTCATCTCCCACTTCACGTATCACCACCCTATCTCTCTCCTTTTCCTTCTTTCCTCCCTCCCTTCCCTTTACATATCAACCCCCATAAGTCCCCTATCATACAGTATAATTATCTTGTACGCACAAAATCAAAGACTAGAAGGAACAACAGATCAGATGGCAAAGTCATTAATAACCAGACAGATGTAAGACACTCCAGCACAGCTGTCCTTCCTTCCTTCTCTCTACACACACATACACACATACAGACTTTTTAATTACTTGATCTGACTGAGATTCAAATATATTTTTTTCTTTCTCCAACAAACATACATACACATGTACAGTCACCCTCGCTTGACCAGTCTCCAATAACTCATCCTTGCTTACAGTTATGGTAAGAGGATATAGCAGAAACCATTAACCCTTTCCTCTCTCTCTAGTTTCACAGAGAGAGAGAGAGAGAGAGAGAGAGAGAGAGAGAGAGAGAGAGAGAGAGAGAGAGAGAGAGAGAGTAAACAAATAAGGAATAAATAGGGATCGAGAGAAGAGGACTAAGCAGACAGACCGAGAGAGTCAGACTGACAACTCAAACGCACCAGTTACTCTAGACATTTCTGTCAACTGTTGAGTTTGAAATGTATATAAGCAGAGGACATACACTTGCTTTCAGGAAAACTTAACACTGACTCCAAGGGCTATATACTTGTCTCCATAAAGAGAGACACAATACCATATCAGACAAAGGCACATCAGTATCATTCCCTGTATATATTTAAGTATATAATTATAAATAAATTAAACCTTAAAAAAACTTGTGAAGTCAATTACCTAAGAAAATACCCACGTCTTGCTACGCTACCTAATATATCAGCTACAACAGCACTCCAAGAATCAAACACAGGTATGTTACCAGTTTTTGCCCAGAGTTCAATTGAGCCTTCAGGACTGATATATTTTGGTGGCAGCAGTGTTTTTGCAACAAGGCAATATTGCAAAGGGTAGACTTCAAGGCAGTACAGAGACTAATATACTTCAAGGGCAAGTTGAAGGAATTTACTTGTAAATTCTCTCAAGTAATTTCTTCAGTAGGTATAATCTTATGACCTCTAGCGAGGGAGATAAACCACAATTTTTTCACCTACAAGATCCACCTTCTTCAACATAACTGCAACTAAACCTACAAGGGGACCTCATCTACTTCACAACAAACAATCATCACTAAAACATCGTCATCCCTGTTGCGTAAATTCACTCGTAAGGACAACACCATCACTCCATCACCTACAAGCTGACAACTCGTTACGTTAATTCTCTCGTAAAGGCAAGTCAACATTCATCGTCTTCACTCCAATAACGACTGTTAGTGTGTGAGCTAACTAAGTCATCGCTTCGTCACTTCACCGTTGTAACCTCTTTACCACATTGCAGACAACACCCCAACTAGACTTCATGTCGTCGTCATCGTCGTTGCAACTAAAGTCAACTAAAAGTAGGTACACATTACATGTTACATTACATTACTTTTCACTTGTCCACGAACAAGTTAGGTTCTTCATTAACAGCCCAGAAAGAAAGAAAAGAAGTGCCAAATTAAAACAAAGTAAAGAATTCTCCCCTATTAATCCAAAGGTATCGCAACTAACTTCGAATATCGCTGATAATGATTCATTAGCCTCCGAGCTAGATTTCCCTACCTCCCTAAGTCTCGTCTGTGGTGCCAACACATTCAATTACATTTTCTGTTTCTCCAACCATACCCCCATTAAAAATCTCACTCTGTCATACTATATTACCTGTATTTTCTCCAACAATGGCTACTCCTCCACAATCTCCAACTGTCTCTGCTCATCATACAACTTCATCTGAACCCACTAACCCTTCTACGCAAACAGTGTGCATCTTACCTACCAATAATTATTATTTAAAGCATTATACGGGAGATAATCTAAGATATGAGAGATTTTTGGGATAAACTGAATGGGTGTCTGAGGAAGTTTAACAGTGGAAGGAAGATTGTAATGATGGGTGATATGAATGGGAAAGTAGGAAATGAGAAAGTAGGAAGTATTGTTGGTAAGTGGGGTGTGGAAGGAGTGAATGAGAATGGTGAGTATCTGGTGGACGTCTGTGCTGAGAGGGGGTTGTTCTTAGCCAACAACATTTTTCAGCACAAGATGATCCACCGGTATACATGGAGGAAAAGGGATGATAGAGGAGAACAAAAAAGTTTAATTGATTACATAGCAGTGGATGAGAGACTACGGAAGGATGTGATGGATGCGAAGGTAGTGAGAGGAAGGGTGCAGTGTTCTGACCATTTTGCTGTAATGGTAAAGTTGAAGGTCAGGGTTAAGTGGGAATACTGTAGGAGGGAGGAAGGGGAGAACAAGCAGCAGAAGAAGTGAAAGATGCTGTAGAGGAGAAAAGGAAGGCATATAAGAGAACATTACAGAGGAATGTGTCTGAAGAAGTGAGAGAGAGATGAAAGAGAGATTATAATGTATGTAAGAGACAAGTGAAGAGGATGGTGAGTGAGAGTAAAAGGAGAGTGGATGAGGAGTTTGGTAGTAAACTGAGTGAAAAGTTTAAAGAGAACAAGAAATTATTCTGGAAGGAGGTTAAAAAGAGAGAGAAGGAAAGTCTGGTAGCGTGAGAATGAAGACAGAGGATGGAGTTACTGTGAGTAGAAGTGAGGAAGTGAGAGAAGTGTGGAAGAGACATTTTGATGGTCTGATGAATGGGGGGACGGGAGGGGAGGCCTGTGTCCCTCCGGCAATGAGCGATGCATTGGACTTGCCAGCCACCAGTATTCAGCCCATACACTCTACTGTTATTCAGTAGGTTTTATCGTTTTTGGCCTTATTGCTTCATCGTAAATTGACTGTCAAATGCTTATGGGTGCCATCCCATGTAGGTTTATGTCACAATAATCCAGTTAACAGACTCGCAAAGGAAGCCTGCCATCTGCCTCCTCGTGGTGTTGGACGTCCTCTCTCCCTGACATGTTACCTCTCTGGAGTCCGCTCCGCTGCTCTCCTTCCTATATGGAGACGCAGGGATGCAGAGAGGCCCTTCAGCATCTCCATTACCCATTTACGAGTCTGTCTGCCGTCACAAATATTCCTACCGTCGTCGAGGCCTGCTCGTTTGAGGTTTGGGTTCCGGCCACCATGGCAGGTTGCTGGGATGCAGGGTGAACCTCCCTTCACTGAGTGTCGTTTCTGTCGAGTGCCTCGTGCTAATACTATAGAGGACTATTGCCTGGCCTCCCCCACTGTCCGACACTTGCTGCCCCTGGGGCCTGCCACTTGCTGTGGTTTGTAGACACCTGCGCGTCAGGATTTCACCCTGTAAATTTGTCACTATAATTTTGAATATATATATATATATATATATATATATATATATATATATATATATATATAAAGACAAATTATATATAAAAGTAATATTTCCCCTTAAAAATAGCATTATCCTCTGTTGTGTTGATGAAGGTTTTGTAGTACGGTACTGTAAGTTAATTAATCTAAGAGACAGTAGACCTTTCAGGTCCAATCCAAATCAAATTAATTATTACCAATCAGATTTTTCATAAATAAATTGGGCCTGATTTGGCAATGTTGTGGCTGTTGCCAACCTGCCTCCACTCGTCCCACTATACAGTATACTCAGAGTATGGTAAATATTGAAAGAAATACCGTTATCGCGTACGTTTTTTCTACCTTCATTACCCATTAATTAAGACCATTCTAAGACTATTTTCTTCTATGGCATTTCCTCCGCTAATGCCCCATTTCCAAGATAGGGCATCTTCAAATGGGGCATTTTGAAATTACCCTGACCTTGCATGACCTTACTTAACTTAACCTAGACCACAGCAGACTACCGGGAACTAACCTGGGCAGACTACCGGGCCCTAACCTGGGCAAACTACCGGGAAATAATCGTGATCAAGTACAATAAATGACTGGGACAAACTACTGGGACCCATCCGGATGTGGCAACATTGCTGCAAAACGGTAATCCTTTCAATAAATACCCATAGTATAGTAGCCACAAGGTAGCCGTTTGACACTCTGGCTGTCACGGTGTGAGGATATCGGTACTGCTATTTGCTGACTGAGTCTGACTCCCTCGCACTCTATGCCAGGCTAAATGTCAATCATGTAAACACTGAATGCACTTAAATTGAAATTTAATGCAAATAAATAATTCCCCACTGAATCATTGGATGAATTTGGTGAATCTGATGTAAAGCTATGGTTTTAATAATAGTGTTCACGTTGTCGGCTCTTGTCTCTGACAACATTTTTCACAACAACATATGAATGAATTATAATCATAAATATATCATTAAGGAAGCTACTACAAAATTCTCTCTTTTCTGCTTTACCCTACAAAACACATTCAATATTTTTGTCCATTCATGAAAATTTGAATATTTGTGAAAGAATAATAAGTGATAAAGAGTTATTATTATGTGCAAATAAATTATTATAAAATAATGAAAGTATCTGATTACTTCAAAACTAGAAAAAATTCAAAGAGTAGAGACAAAACTACAGCTTAGGAAAGCACGTCATTCTCCTCCGACTATCAACACCATACTGAGATGCCTGAAGTACGACAGTTCGGCCGTGGCCCATGAGTCACGTATGAGTAGTCAGGAATACCAACACTACATATCCAAGTTCATAAGGACATGTAACGTCAACAAGTATATCAACAACAAGATAATAATAATGATAATAATAATATTCAAAATTAATTCATCCCCTTAATATTATCTAAGGTAAAATATAGCTAAATAAATATATAATGAATAAATGAAATGTGAGATTGTTTAGGTATGAGAGAGAGAGAGAGAGAGAGAGAGAGAGAGAGCGAGAGATTTCTTTTATAAATGTAGTGGTGAGAAATTTCGACCCTTAGAAGGAATTATATACAGTTGGCTCCACTCCCGCGTTTCTCCTCTCTCCATGCCAGTGTTGGGCCAGTCAGAAATTCGAATCACGATTCACAAATTAAAATATTCGAGACATTAATATCTTTCACTCTAAGGTTGGTTATGAGTGTTCGAATTTTTTATCTTGTGGATCAGGATTCGAATTTATGACTGGCCCAACATTGGCAACGCGAGGGGAGAAACGCAGGAATGTAGCCAACTCTACATACAAGGGGAGGGGGTGAACAGGTTGACGGAGACCGGGTATAGGCGGAGCGGGGAGGAGGTTTCTGTACAAGGCAATTATGACCCTCTGGCACTCAATTCAATATAGTACAGCTCCGGACGGATCAATGGACCACAGTCCATCCATGACTGACTTGGTTTGTGTCAGGAGGAAGGAATGAAGCATAAACTGTGAACGGTATCGAATCACCAATAGTATAAAGCAGGGTTCATCAAACCTTTTCAGTCGTGACCCAGTTTTTACTATGACATCATTCTCGCTACCCATACAGAAAGATCTTTTACCTATGACCAGAATTATCAATCTAAGAAAATACAAGGCCAGAAATTGAAGTGCAATAATTATGATTAAAAGGCATTTTAACCAGAATTATTTACAGAATTATAAATAATGACAACAATATAAAGAAATAATCTGTTATTATAGGACAAATATTCAACTGCCTCGGTGCTACTGTCTCATATATATATATATATATATATATATATATATATATATATATATATATATATATATATATATTTGAAAGAGAGTGATCTGGACGGATGAGAAAACCTTCTCACATTTGTATAACAGAAGACGTCACTGCTGGAGGAGGAACAATACTCGGTGACTATAAATTCTGAGGTTATTGTTTCTATAAACTATTTAGTTATACTTGAACATAAGATTATATTGATAATTACTGAAGAGGGACAACCAATAATGTTACAACGTCAGCAACATCAATAAAACAGTTATTAATTAACATTATTCAGAGTAAATTTATAGTCACCGAGTATTATTCCTCCTCCATCAGTGACGCCTTCTGTTACACGAATGTGAGAAGGTTTTCTCATCCGTCCAGACCACTCTCTTCCAAAAATCCTCTTGCTTGTCAACATATTGTTGGGCAAACCGTAACCTTCCTTCGCGATGTTTGTCAGTAAGAAGTTCCTTGTTTGCTGAGGTCTTGTCATGCACCCCAGCTTCATGCAACACTCTTCTGATAGACCTCTTGCTGACATCAAGGTCTGTGTATCGACATCTGCGGTGTGTCGTGTGTAGTGCAACGCAGAGGTCTTCTGCGTGGTAGGTTACCATACCAGACAGCGTCCTCTGTTTTGTCAAACAAAGTTAAATTTCATTCTAACAGTGCTGATCACAGTTGTTAATAAAAAGTGCCATATACACAGATGGGTTGATAGAGAGAGAGACAAAATATGCTTTTGTATTATATATATATATATACGGTAGCACCGAGGCAGTTGAATATTTGTCCAATAATAACAGATTATTTCTTTATATTGTTGTCATTATTTTTTTTTCTTATCATTGTGATACTGAGAACATAATTCTTAAGTGTAGCATAAAACATTGGGTTCAGTAACCAATAGAGAGATATATGAGCATCACGTTGCTCACCATTACTGTCCTTGTGGTCATTATTGTGTCATATGGTGATCTGTGCAGTAATGCTGGAACTAGATAAAAGTAAGGTAATGTATATCGAAACAGATTTAAAAAAAAATACTTATAAGTAACTTAAAAAAAATATATAATATATTTCTCTTTTCTTCAAATGGCTTTAACAAGTTAACATTCTGACTAGCAACAAACTGGCAAATGGCAATGCATGAAACCTATAGTCCTTCAGTTTTATGAAGGCGAAATGCTGTGGCTGGGATAATCCCGTCAATAATGTGTATCTGCCAACACTTTTATTCTAAATAATTTATATATCTTTCCCTATAAATCTCTAGTTGTTTTCTAATTTCTCTACATATTGACCCCGTAGGAGGGTATTGCCTGCATTAGTGATGTGGACAATACTTTTAGGGTTTTGGCGCCCCTTCGGCCCCAGCCACTAGGTTTTAGTTTTTCAACTATCCCTCTTTTCTTTCTATTTCCTTCCTGCTTGTTGTCTCACCTCTCTATCACCGTTTTCTGGCGCAGTTTTTCAAATCATATAATTGGACTATACGTGATAAGGGAGAAAGGCCTATGTCATTAAAACGTTTTAAGAACGAATGAGAAGGTAAAAATGACAAGGTAAACGGTAAGAAAGGAAGGAAGGGCAAGTGAAAAAGGGATAAGACATTAGGGAGGATGTGTAAGGTTGCTAGTTACTTGAGAAATACTGTAATATATAATTATAGCCTATGCATAAAATTATTCCAAGTTTATTGAAAACGCCATTCAAGTTTAAAATCTATTATTTTTAAGAAAATGCATATTTAGAAGAAAAAATCTAGCTTAATGAATTTGTTGACAAATATGATTATTAAAAAAGTTAGAAAATTAAACCGTCTTCTACCGAAAAAATAAACAATAAACAAACAGCTGTGCTTGGGAGAAGGTGATAAATAGGATGGACTACAAGCACGAGGGGTTAGTTTGATATTAAGTGGCGCAACAGTGAGGTCAAATAACACCAGGAAAAGGTGATAGAGAGATGTGACAGCAAGCAAGAAGGAAATAGGAAGAACGGAAGGACAGTTGAAGAAATGTAAGCTAGTGGCTGGGGCCGAAGGGGCGCCACAACCCTTAAGGTATTGCCCACATCATTACAGGCAATACCCCTCTACGGGGTTAAGAACGAGCGATAAAAGGAATACTGGGATAGCTGTCTAATATCCAAAGGATAATATATATTCAGTAGTCTATCCCACTACGATGGTGAACAAAAGACACTGCCTTTATTTAAAGGATATAATATAACATATATAATGTAACAGATGTTTGTTATTACTTTTCAACTAATCACCTTCATTTATCTTCCCCTTCACCCTCGGCTCAAATCATGATCACATTATTTTTTTTTCTCTTTTATATCCACCTACGTTAATGCTGTATGCATATCTTTAAACCCGGGTTCTTCATACTGGGTCGCAGGCTCACAAGAATAAATACATGAATAAAATAGAATAATAATGTTCGTGACAATAAAATAAATATGAAGTTCATACATAAATCCACCTAATATATTTTTATAATCGAATATTCATATATTTAATTATCAATAAAACAAAATCATTGAACAATTATTAGCCTTCTTGAGAGAGAGAGAGAGAGAGAGAGAGAGAGAGGGGGGGGGGTAGGTGAGGCAATGGCCGCAGTGTTTGTAATTCTGTAAATAATTCTGGTTAAAATGCCTTTTAATCATAATTATTGCATTTCATTTTCTGGCCTTGTATTTTCTTAGATTGATAATTCTGGTCATATGTAAAAGATCTTTCTGTATGGGTCGCGAGAATGATGTCATAGTAAAAACTGGGTCACGACTGAAAAAGTTTGATGAACCTTGCTTTATACTATTGGTGATTCGATACCGTTGACAGTTTATGCTTCATTCCTTCCTCCTGACACACCGTCTTCTCTACCTGATCATTCGTTACCCTCCTATAGCCCCGCCCACATTTCTCTCCTTCTCTCCCACTAACATCCCCCCTCCCTCCACCTGCAACTGTTACCAGATCCGACGAGGCACAAACCAAGTCAGTCATGGATGGACTGTGGTCCATTGATCTGTCCGGAGCTGTACACACACACACACACACACACACACACACACACACAAGTAATAGTACAATGTAACATATAATGCACTTACGAGAGTGCAGGAATAGGGTTGCAGGTTTGGGTTGGTCTGGGGGATTTTAGGGGGGTGCGGGAGTAGGGGGACAAGCTTAATTGGGGTGGTAGTTTTTTTTTGTGTGAGGTGAGGGAGTAGGGAGACAGGCTTGGGGAGGGTTAGGGTGGTGCGGGAATAGGGGACGGACTATCTACCCACACCGAGTATGTCCCCCATATTCCCGCACCCCCTCAGTTCCACCCCAAGCCTGTCCCCTACTCCCGCACCCCTCCCCTCCTTAAGGTACAGTCACGAGCACTAATATGTATACAGGTGTTTTTCGAATTCCTAGAGACAGTAAATAAATGCACAAAAAGATCTCCATTGGAATTACTTCGTTTGTAAATTGGACTGTTCAAATCTTCAACCAAATATGTATACTTATTAGTGCTCTTGACTGCACTGTTGACCACACATGAATCTGGTACGCCTCGATACTTGTGATATATCTACAACTGGAAGGAAAGTGAGCCAAAGTTATAGTTTATTGACAAGCAGACAGTAATAATAGTCTACTGTCTGCCTGTCAACAAACTATATCTATTTTCACTTTCCTTTCTTTTGTAGCCAAGCACCTCACAAGTAACAAGCAATACCATCTTCATTTGTGGACAACTGAACATTGGAGCGCCATGAGTCCTCTATAATAAGGCAGGAAACAAACAGTCCAGATTTTTTTTTTTTTTTTTTTTTTTTTTTTTGGTACATTTGAGTTCCTAGACTCCTCCAAAGTATACTAGGAAACAGGACTAAAGAAGAGCAAAAATAATGATGTCCTGTTGCTTGGAATAGTTTGTTGTAGGAATCAGCAGATATATACTCCAGACTTAATGTACCACTAACACTTTATTAATTAACCCCATAAATCAGTATTAGGTATTGTTTTGTTAAATTAGTTATTTTTATTTTTCGAATTATTACTATTATTTATTCATTCTCTCTCTCTCTCTCTCTCTCTCTCTCTCTCTCTCTCTCTTTTCATTCCCACACACCATTCTTATATTCTCTCTCTCTTACTTCCCGATTCGCAAATTTAATTCGACTCTATTACTATCTTCATCATCATCATCATCATCCTATTATTATTATTATTATTATTATTATTATTATTATTATTATTATTATTATTACCTCTTCCCTTCCCCTCATCCTCCTTCTCATTCTCTTCCTCTTTTTCATGTACGGGTTTTCAATAATTGCAAGAATCTGTTTTTGTGTGTTGAGTGTGTGACGTCATAGGTAAACCCGGTGGTCATATGTGTGTGTGTGTGTGTGTGTGTGTGTGTGTGTGTGTGTGTGTGTATGTGTGTATGTGTATGTGTGTGTGGAAGGGGGGACGGTGGGTGTTTGTTTTTATATGGGAGAGTAAGTGTGTGTTTGTATATGTGTGTGTTTGACAAGGAGTAAAGAAGTGAGTGAGAAATAAAAAAGGAACGAAGAAACATGAAAATAAGGAAATAATAATATATGTTCATATATATTTTCTTATCTACCAACACACACACACGCGCGCACACACACAATGTTATTGTACACACACACAAACACACACACACACAACGTCACTGTACACACACACACACACACACGCACGTGCACCTTAACTGTACACAGACACACATGACGTCACTGTACACACACACACACACACACACACAATATCACTGTACACACACACACACACACACACACACACAATGTCAGGGAACTCCAGAATACCTATAAGGTGGTTTCAGTAATGAGAGGGGGAGTGTGGGGGGAGCGAGAAGAAATGTGGGAAAACACGTGAACCAAAGAGGGAGAGAGGGAGATAGGAAGGGTGGGATAACACAAGTAGTAACGAAGGAGGGAGGGAGAGAGAGATAAAGACAGGAATGGATGGAGGGAGGTAGAGACAGGAAGGTAGGTAGGGATGGAGGAAGGGAGGAACGGAGAGAGAAGAAGAGGGAGGATAGGGGAGACAGCTACAGTAGGTAAGGAGAGAGGAGGGAGTACAGGTGAGAGACATACAGACATACAATACAAACAGGTTGTTGAGAAGGGAGGGGGGGGGATAGCTGAGACATACATACATACAGACAGACAGACATGTAGGTAGGTATAAATATTGAGGGTTCAGGTAGGAAGAGTATCACTTCAATATTAACCACGGTAAGTGCATGGTGGTTGAGGTGGTAGTTGCTGTAAGTGTGGTAGAAGGTTGACAGTGGTGGTAGGTGTGGTAGAAGGTTGACAGTGGTGGTAGTTGTGGTAGATATGTATGTGGTAGTTGTGATTGCAGGGGAGGTAGTTGTAGTAGATGTATTGGTAGTGGATGTGGTTATATAGTGATTATAGGGGAGGTAGATGTATTGTTAATTGTTATTGTAGTTGTGGTAGTGTGTGTACGGTTATAATAAATGTGTTTATACAACTTTTGTGTGTGTGCTTGTGTATGTGTTCATGGTAATTACACAGTGATCTTTCACTTCCAAAAATATATATATATATATATATATATATATATATATATATATATATATATATATATATATATATATATATATATATATATATATAAACAGTATAATGAGAGCCATATAGAACACACACACACACACACACACACACACTGCACAACAGTATAGAATGCTTCATAAAACGTTCATTGATTATCACAAACTTTTGTCACTCCCGATCTAATTGTAAATTTTTTCTGACTGTAGTGATCTCCACCAAGGCATAATAATAATAATAATAATAATAATAATAACAACTTCCACAGATGGTGAAGTCCTGTATACAACTATTACTGTTGGTTGGAGTGTCAACGTATTCCCTCGCCTCTCCTTCCCCATCGCGTCGTCGTTATGGAGACGCTTCAGGAGGCTTCGTGTCCTCCCAAGGTGGTTTTGGGGGTAGTCCTGGGATTGGGGGTGTTGGGGGGGGCCCCAGCTATTCCGGGGGTACAATAAACTTCCCTGACCAATTCCTCGGTAGACCTGAAGTAGGAATTGTAAGACCCCTTCCAGGACCTGTTGGAACACCCTCACGTAGACCTGTAGCCCCAATAACAAGACCAGTAGCTCCCATTGGAAGACCTGTGGGTGGTGGTGGTGGCGGGTTCAGGCCTAGTACTGAGTGTTCCTCCAGGGGTTGTCCTGTGGGCCCTGGGGAACCTACCATTACCTTCCTCGATGAATGCTATAACCTCAACACACGAGGAAATGTGAGTATATATTATGTATGTATGTTATGTTGGAGTTATAAGCTTGAGTATAGATGTATGTATGTTATGTTGGAGTTATAAGCTTGAGTATATATTATGTATGTATGTTATGTTGGAGTTATAAGCTTGAGTATAGATGTATGTATGTTATGTTGGAGTTATAAGCTTGAGTATATATTATGTATGTATGTTATGTTGGAGTTACAAGCTTGAGTATATATGTATGTATGTTATGTTGGAGTTATAAGCTTAAGTATATTATGTATGTATGTTATGTTGGAGTTATAAGCTTGAGTATATATGTATGTATGTTATGTTGGAGTTATAAGCTTGAGTATATATTATGTATTTATGTTATGTTGGAGTTATAAGCTTGAGTATATTATTCCCAATTGTTCCATAACCTCAGTGCACGTGGGAATAAGATTATATAATATTATGTATGTAGGTTATGTTTGGGTTATAACAGGGATGACTTGAGTATGTTGGGTCTATAAGTAAGTAAGGATATCTTTGGGGAAGTGTGTATATTTGTTTCTATAATGGGTTATGATGTTGGCTGGGGTTATATTGGGGTTATATTCCAAACTTTACCTTAATAATTAAACACGTCTTAATATAAATATATGTATGTATGTTATATTGTGGCTATATTTTGAATGATAATGCTAGAGTATATTATGCCTAACTTACTTTAAACATTATAATCACTAACCCACTCCCTCCTTCTCACACTACTAACAGTTATTATAGCCTACGATACCTCTTACCTCACCACCTCCCTCCTTCTCTCAATACCTCTTACCTCACCACCTCCCTCCTTCTCTCAATACCTCTTACCTCACCACCTCACTCCTTCTCTCAATACCTCTTACCTCACCACCTTCCTCCATCTCTCAATACCTCTTACCTCACCACCTCCCTCCTTCTCCCAATATCACAAACTGTACCAACACCACTGACCTACTCCCTATACCAACACCATATCTCATCCACCCCATACTCACTAACCCTCATTCACCCACACCCTCCTTCTCCCACTATACACTATACCACCATCACCAACCCACTACACACACTCTCACACTCACTATCTCGCACTATCCACTATACCACCATCACCAACCCACTACACACAATCTTACACTCACTTCATCTCGCACTATCCACTATACCACCATCACCAACCCACTACACACACTCTTACACTCACTTCATCTCTCACTATACACTATACCACCATCACCAACCCACTACACACTCTTACACTCATTTCATCTCTCACTATACACTATACCACCATCACTAACCCACTACACACACTCTCACACTCACTTCATCTCTCACTATACACTATACCACCATCACTAACTCACTAACCCTCATTCACCCACTCCCTCCTTCTCCCACTACCACGTATACCTCCTTTACCAACCCACTACACACACTCTCACACTCACTTCATCTCGCACTATACACTATACCACCATCACTAACCCACTCCATCCCTCTCCTTCTATAATTTACTGTACCTCTCACCTTACCACCCATTTGTACCACTCCCTCTCCCATTCACCTTATGTTACCATACTCCCACCACTCACACACACACACACCCACTTCCTGTACTCAACAGATCCACGAATCCTACGGCAGTAAGGTGTACCATTACTCCTGGTGTGCTGACGGAGGTGTAAAGTACAACTGGCAACGAGCACAACACTACTGCAACGCAACACTTGAAGGAGGGCTATGGAGGCCACTTAGTATTGAAGATGCCAGAGAGAACCACTTTATTACAAGGGTGGTGGAAACACGTGAGTAAAAAATAGGTGGTGTGTGTGTGTGTGCGTGTATGTGCTAAAATGAGGTGGTGCTTTGTTTGTTTGTGTTTGTTTGTTTGTGTGTATGTGTGTGTGTTATTATCTTGTGTGTGTGTATTAAAATTAGGTGATGCTGTTGTCTTTGTTTGTTTGTGTGTGTGTGTGTGTTATTATCTTGTGTGTGTGTGTGTGTGTCAAAATTAGGTGGTGCTGTTGTGTTTGTTTGTGTGTTTCTTTTTTATTTATTTGGTGTTGTTGGTGTGCCTGACGTGAGTACATACTGGGTGTTGTTGTTAGTGTGTGTGTGTGTGTGTGTGTGTGTGTGTGTGTGTGAGGTGAGTAAAAATTGGGTATTGTTTGTGTGTGTGTGTGTGTGTGTGTGTGCGTGTGTGTGTGTGTGTGAGGTGAGTAAAAATTGGGTATTGTTTGTGTGTGTGTGTGTGTGTGTGTGTGTGTGTGTGTGTTTCACGTTGTATTGTTTCTGTGTTTTATTTTAATGTTTTTTAACGTAAGATTATGCGGTGTTTCTCTCATTCTATGTGTTTAGTTTTCGGTGTTTTTTCTCTGTGCGTTTCTTTCTTTCTGTGTGTCTCATCAACATTTTTCTTACTTTTTACTTACTATTCTTCTTTCTATATAAATACCTCTTTTTTCCTCCTTTCCATATCTCATTTCCTTCCTTACTTACCCTTTTCCTCTCTATGTCTTTTTCTTGTTGTTTCTACCTTCCTTCCTTACTTTCCCTCCTTCTCTCCACTATGTATCTCCTCTCCTCTTCTGCCCACCCCTCAATAACCACCTTGCCTTCCCTCCAACCCCTTCCAATCCCTTTCTTCCTTCTCTCCATTATCTCACCCCAACCTCCTATGTCCTTCTCTCCACTATTCCTCACTCCAATCCCGCTCTCTTCTTTCTTACTACTAACTTAGCTTCCCTTCATTCCTTCTCTCTGTAACTTTTGCCTCCCCTTATCACTCTAACCCTTACCTCCCCCTCCCCACCTACAGATCGCCTCCCGTACATCTGGACCAGTGGAAGGAGAGCTCCGTATGTCACCTCACCCTTCCAGTGGACTGCATACACTTATCCTGTTGATATTACATTCTCCAACTGGGGACAAACTGGCAGGTTAGTACAAAGACAACAGGCTATTGATTCCTCAAATTCACCCACATAAACTACCATTCATTTCTGAATATTGAAAGGCAACTGATTCATCGAAACTTTGCTGCAAAGCGGATCTCATTAATTAAGCTGTCACAAAAGGTGATTATTTGTCACCGGCGACTAGCGAAAAAAAAAAAGTTGCCGGTCTCCCCTTGCACACGGTGCTGTCTCCTGTACAGACGTGGACTAAATTCATGATTGGAGCCACTAAGGTGTGACTCCAAAACACCAGAGGATTGAGCAGTAGAAGCATCCCATCCTCCTTCCACAAACACACTCTTCACATGTGCAATCTCTTTGAATGGTGCTTTGTTTTATTCAACTCAGGAGTTTCGGTTTCACACTGGGGTGGCTCCGACGAACGACTTTTGTCCACAACTGTACATCCTTGTGGTTTTAATTTCCGGCTAATTTCTGTCTCTAGTTGCCGGAGACAAAAAATTACTCCCGTGTAGGCAGTTTAAAGCGATCTGTATTACAGCATAATTGGAAGGAATTGCTGTCATTCCATTAATTAACTTATCCACAAAATTTGATCCTCAAACGACAAATTAAACTACAATTATAGTATTTTTCTTTTATTTCACACACTTTCTTTCTTACAAGCTGCCACTCATTGATTCATTCACCCCTTAATACTCTACCCCAACTTTCCACCCACTCCCCTTCTCTCCCATTCACCCCTTTATACGTTCCCTCACTGACCTCATCTCTCCCCCTCCCTCACTTCATGAACCCATCTCTCTCCCACTCATTGACCAACTCTCCCCCTCCCTTTCTAATATACTCCCTCCTGCATTCCCTCCCTCACTGATCCCCTATCTCACTCTCATTCTCCCCTTCATACTCTTCCCTAATGACTCCTTCTCCTTTCCCTCCCCTCACTGATCCCCTATTTCCCTCTATGTCATTCACTCCTTCATACTCTCCCCCACTCATTAACTCTTCCCCTCTGACTCCCTCTCTCCAATCAACCCACCCATTTAAACCCTTCATACTCTCCTTTACCAACTGACCCCGTATTTCTCTCTCCGTCCCTGTACAGACAACTGCGCCCCCAGCCTGACAACAACGAGGAGCCAGGAGAGGAATGCTTAGCTATACTCAACTACTTCTACCCACACGACACAACTACATGGCATGATATACACTGTAGGCACCTTAAACCCATTATATGTGAGAGGGAGGCACCTTATACCTATACTGGATAAGAGAGAGAGAGAGAGAGAGAGAGAGAGAGAGAGAGAGAGAGAGAGAGAGAGAGAGAGAGAGAGAGAGAGAGAGAGAGAGAGAGAGAGAGAGATAAGGAGGGGTTTTATATATGAGAGGGAGTCACCTTATACTAATAGTGGGTAAAGGGTGATAATGATTGATTGATATTAGGCGCCCAACAGCGAGGTCAAATAGCGCCAGAGAAAAGCGATAGAGAAGTGTTACAGCAGGCAGGAATAAAGGAAATAAAATGAAAAGAGGGACAGTTGAAGAGCTTAATTAATGGGAGTGGCGTAAAGGGTGATAGGTATTGTGGCATCATAGGAAGGGTAGAGAGGGAAAGAGGGGGATAGAGAGAGGGTAAGGGTGATGGAGAGGCTTAGGGGGATTTAAGGATTATATAGAGATATATAGAGAGTGATACAGGGAGATAGAGAGAGATACAGGAAGATAGAGAGAATTACAGGGAGATAGAGAGAGATACAGGAATATAGAGAGAATTACATGGAGATAGATAATTACAGGAAGATTGAGAGAGATACCGTAGGGAAATAGAAAGAATTATTGAGAGATACAGATAATGAATAACAGAAAAATCAATATATAAAAATAAAAATGGTAAAGAAAGGATAGAAAAGGTGTATAGAAAGAATATGTTGGTCAATTATTTGGAATTCACATTTTCCTTCAAACTATTCCAGGCAACAGGTTACCTCGGTTTAGTTGGTGTTTAATCTGTTTCGTGGAACACTTTGGAGGAATCTGTACTCTCCATATTCCCGACATTTTTCTTTTATCAGGACTCATTATTATAGAAAACAAAATGCTGTAATATAATAATAAATAATATAGAACACTGATTAATTTGCAAGAAGAGGGACGAGGGAGAAGGTGATAGAGAAGTGGGACTGTGAAAAGGAAATATAGAAGGAAAGGAGGAACAGGGAGGTGACATATAGAGAGGTGGGACAGCAAGAATGAAGGAAAAAATAGCGGGACCGAACAATACTACAATAATGATCAAAATAAATAATTGTGATTATGGTTGTGATAACTTATGATAAAAGTCTTCCATATCAATGAAAATAAAATAAATATATAACGAAATACTGTATTTTTTATTCTGCCTTTTTTTTAAGATAGATAGATAGATTGACAGACTGATTGATAGATAAATAGATAGATAGACATCACGGATTTTGTAGTGATGAATGTAAAGTCAGGAGCCTCATATATGTCATACATATATGCAGGAATACATTCATACAGTCACAAGCCATAATAATAATAATTTACGAGGTGTTCTTGTTGTTGCTGCAGTATAATATCATGTGGCATCTCAGTGAACTAATAATTCAACCCATATTAGGAGTCACCTTATACTAATAGTGGGTAAAGGGGGTATCACACTAGCACCGCGTACGAGGTACACGCGGGATTGCCTCCATATCGTCCCGTGAACGAGGAGCCGCGGCGGCATTCGCGGGACGAAGCTGGAATGGATCCCTAGCCAAGACCGTTCCTCGTATACAGCACCAAGTCAATAAATAATGTACTTATATAAATTAATTCTAAATAAAAAAGGTGGATTAATATAAGAAAACATTTTTGCAATACAAATATTTTCTTGTACAACATGAAACACCACAATGTTAACTAAGTATACCAGCATTTTTGCCAATGTTGTACATTCATATCTTCATGACTCTATTATCAAAGACATACAACACAGGCCATTTTCTCTTATCATTGATGAGGCAACGGACATGTCAGTTTCCAAGCACTTATGTATGTGTGTAAGATATTTTAAAGAGGAGACTACATCCATTGTAACAAACTTCTTGACTTTACTTCCAGTTACCTCATGTACAGCATTAGCCCTATTTTCAGACATAAAGTCCTACTTTGATGAACAAAGTGTCCCACTAAGTAATAGTATTGGGCTACGTACTGATGGTCCATCCAATCTTTGTAGAAGGTTCAATGTAGCTTATGCTTCGATAATTCCATGATTGACTGAATAAGTTTCCGACTGATGTAAATTATGATTTTAGAAACGCACGTCTAATTAAATATATACAGTATGTCACGAATGGAATGATCTAACATCTGGAAATGGTCATGAATACAATTTTCTTTTTATAACAGTTATTTATAATATGGATGTTGAGATCATCTTTACACTTGTATCCTATTAGTAAAAAGAAAGTCTTGCTGTGCTTGACAATAATAGGTTAATAATTAACTCTAACATATTAAAAACATAATCAAAACCAACTCAGGCTAATATCAAAACCAGCTTCTATACACACTGATGTCACACTCTGGCTAATACCAATTAAGTGGGTAATGAAGGTAGAAAAACCGTACGCGATAACGGTAATTCTTTCAATATTTATCGATAGAACTAATAGAAATTAAATGTAATGTTTAATATATATGATTTGGATGCTTACTAGAAATTAAAATACTAAATTATGTTTACCATGTTTAAGGGGGTGCGGGAGTGGGGGGGAGGACTGGGGGGTGCGGGAATAGGGAGACTGGCATGGGGAAGAGCAGGTGTAGGGAGACAGGCATGCGGGGGGGGGGGGGGGTTAGGGGGTTGCAGGAATAGGGGAAAGGGTTTCTACCATTCTACTATTCTCGCACCACCCCCGAGCCTCTCCCCTATTCCTACACCCCCAACCCCCCCCAAGCCTGTCCTCCTATTCCTGAACCCCCAAAACACCCCTAACCTCCTCCCCCAAGCCTGTCCCCCTATTCCTACACCCCCAAACCCCCCCAAGCCTGTCCCCCCTATTCCTACACCCTCAAACCCCCCAAGCCTGTCCTCCCTATTCCTACACCTTCAAACCCCTCAAGCCTGTCCCCTTATTCCCGCAACCCCCCCCCCTTCAAGTCTTTTTCCCTATTTCCATATCCTTTTAAGACTGTAATAAGGTAGATGAATATAAGTATGGTTTTTCTACCTTCATTACCCACTATTTAGAACATTCTAAGACTATTTTCTATGGCATTTCCTCAGCAAATGCCCCATTTCCAAGATATTCAAATGGGGCATTTTGAAATTAGCCTGAGATTACCTAACCTAACCTAGACAGCATCAGACTACCCAGACCTAACCTAACCAGGGCAGACTACCGGGACGTAGCCTGGGCAAACTACCGGGAAATAACCATGATAAAGTACAGTAAATGACCAGGGCAAAATACTGGGACCCAGCCGGATCTGGCAACACTGCTACAAAATGGTAATTCTTTCAATAAATACCATCTCACAGATCATATAATTTGCCAGTCACTCCATCTCTGCCAAGATTGTTACGGTGCCTGTCTCTCTTCACCACACTCTAGTGACATGTTCCCGATAGGCTTAAGGGGATGTGGGAGTAGGTATCGTTATTTTTTGTAGCAGGTTATGCTGTAATAGAATAGGTAGAGTTAGAATGGGTAGAGTTAGAATGGGTTGGGTTCAGATGTCATTTTGTTATCATGTTTTATTGGTTTGGATTTGGCTAGATTGGGTTAGGCTATATTACGTTTTGGGTCAGGCTTGGTTGGGTTAGGTTGGGTTTGACTTGATTGGGTTAGGTCGGGCTAGTTCGGGATCAGCTGGGTTGGGTAAGGTTACGTGAGGTTTGGTTAGTTTAGTTTAAATTGGGTTAGGGTTGGGAAGGGTTGTATGAGGTAGGTTAAGTTAGATTATTTCCTTGGGTTAGGTTAAGTTAGGTTAGGTTAGGCTAGGCTAGGTTGGGTTAGATTAGGTTAAGTTAGATTATGTTGGATCTGGTTATTTCGTTGGGTTAGGTTAGGTTAGGTTACGCTAGTTGAGTTAGATTAGGTTAAGTTAGATTATGTTGGATCTGGTTATTTCGTTTTTATGTTGTGTTTGATTAGGTCAGGTTAAATTACTTTTGATTTGTTTGGTTGGGTTTGGTTAGGTTAGGCTAGGTTGGGTTAAATGAGGATTGGTTATGTTAGATTAGGTTAGGTTAGGCTTGGTTAGGTTATTTTAGGTTAGGTTAGATAATTTGACTTGAAGAGAAGGAGAGAGAGAGCACAGAGCTTGAAGTGACAATGTCAGAGGAGATTTCCAACCACAAACTCGATTGAAGGGGAGGGAAAAAGGGGAGAAAAAGTGGGAGGAAAAAAGGGGAGATGGGAGGGGAAGGGAAAGATGGAAGCTGAGAATGAAGGAGGCGGAGATGGCAAGGAGTAGAGGAATGAAATAGGAAAGGGAGGGAGAGAGAAAAGGGAGATGGGAAGGATGAGAAATAATAGGAGACATCCACACACGACGTTAACAAAACGACCTTAACACCAAACTCAGAGGCCGATCTGTGGGTAGTTCCTATGACCTGGTGGACCACACTGATACAGCATCAAGGCTTGACATCGGATGATGATGTACCACCCTTACACAAGTCTGATGGTACAGTAGCCACCCAAAACAAGGACAAGGCAGAGGTACTCGCATCTTTTTTCTCCAACAAGATGTCAGTACCCAATCCTGAGCGCCCCACTCCGAATGTGCCAGTCCTCACAAACGCGAGCCTTTCCACCCTCACCATCACTACTGAGGATGTGCAGCAACGCTTGTCCCTAGTTGACACAAACAAGGCCTTCCACCCGTAGTTTTAAAACATTTGAGGGCCCTTACTGGAGCTTTATGAACCCTCCAAACTACTCCAGGCAACAAATTCCCTATTCGAAACACTGAAGCGTTTTGTGGCCTGGATTATTTGGAGGGTTCATAGAGCTCCAGTAAGGGCCCTCAAATGTTTTAAAACTACGGACCTTAGGCCCAGACAACCTAAGTCCTCACATCCTCTCAGCTGGCAATGCCCCTCACCACCATCTTCCAGCAATGTATTACCACTGGAGAGTGGCCCACCCTCTGGAAGGGCGCCAGAGTGGTGGCAATCCACAAAAAGGGCAAGAGGACTGATCCCAAGAACTACAGACCTATCTCCCTTCTCTCAGTTCTTGGCAAAATACTCGAAGCCATCATAGCTGACAAAATATCATGCTTTCTTGCCTCACACCATCTACTTAACAATAAACAGTTTGGCTTCCGAACAAACAGGTCAGCAGAAGACATATAACTTCAATTATCCACCACTTGGCACAAGTCCCTAGACCAGGGAAGGGACACAAACATCATTGTTCTCGGCATAGCAAGAGCATTTGACAGGGTGTGGCATCACGGCCTCATCATCAAATTGAACAGCTTGGGTGTCCGCGGTCATCTGCTCCTCCTGCTGCAAGACTACCTGCGAGGCAGGTACAGTCGGCTCCACTCCCGCGTTGACCACTGCGCGTTGCCAATGTTGAGCCACCCAGATATTCGAATCCAAAACGAAGCGAAGCACTCAGTTGTACGTCGCGAGCTGATGGGATGGAGACACGAGCACACTCATGATGGGGTCGCTTCTACCTGACGAGTTATGGGGAAATGAGAGATAAAGAAGGGGGGGGGGGTATGGAGGGGCTGGTGGAGGAAGAAAGAACAAGAGAGACGCCAATAACCGTGGCTGTAGAGACGTTTTCTTGAAGATTTGTGGTTGACTTTGGGCGAAGGGACTAATGGAGATGGAGTTCACATTAACAAACCTATATAATTAAGTATTGAATTTTATCATTGTCATCATAATATTATTATTTTCTTCTCTCATCTGTAGGCTAAGTATTGTTCGATATCAGCAGAACTGTAATGACATCAGATGGGATGGGTGTCTATAAAACTTGGACATATGTAATGAAATGGCTATACTCAATGATAAATGTGTTTCAACAATAACGAATATATTAAACATAATTATGAGAACCACAATTATCCATATATTACTGTATATTTTATTGTGAAAAGAATATTCAGTGGAACGGAATGAGACAATCGAATCTCTTATTTCTGATGAAGTGAGGGTTCGAGTCATGTGAACCACAGTTCCCTTTACACACACACACACACACACACACCAATCCCACATCTTGTAGCTTACGCAGGCTTACCAACTGAACACATGGGGGGAAAATAATTTGTTCTACATTACATATAGTGTATTATTGGATTACAAGTAAATTTCTGGCCATAACAAGGAAATCATTAACACGTAGACAAAGCAGAATAAAGCTAGTTACTATTTGTGAAACATATGATAATCAGTATTGACAACCTTTGAGATGTCAGCCTTCATAACCCTACACATTTATAATTTCGAGGATTTATGTGCACACAATAATATAAAGGATTAATTCAATAGAAGACTACCATCAGCATCTTGCTATTACTTTTAATACTAACTTTATAAAGATATTATTGCACATTGTATTCCACAATATTTATATAATAAAACTCTTAATAGTGACAACATTAAAGTAAAATACAATATACAGAAATACAAATTCCAGTTTCATTTCTATAAAACATTACATATTTGTCTTCCATTCTTCTTATTGTTTATAATTATGAATTTAGATGCGGCCTATAGGCCTATATATTACGTCTAGTTATCACCCACAAGACTTAATTATTAATGTTGGCAATCTAGCAAACCAATGTATTTTGAGGGCCAGAACTGTTACATATTATTCTCCCGACAAAGAGAATATATATGTTTGTCACCTTTGATTCTCCAGGTTTAATAAAAACAGTGGATTATCGATAAATTTTTACTTAATAATTTGGTTATGTAATTATTGATTCATGTTAATTTGCAATGGATAACAATATTTTTATTACTTGAACATTTTGAGATAACTATCACACAGTTCACAATGTGGCGAAATAATATCAGTTATATATCCAACTCGAAAACATTAATCAGTTATTACATACCATTATCTCCGTCTAACTCGTAGACACAACTAATTCAATTCATCCTGCCATATCTTCACTCACGTCGCTCATATTATATTCATTCCCCAACCACCATCATTTTTCCTTCCCATTTCTCCTTTCCACCAGTGAATGCTTCCACCAGCCCCTCCATAACCTGCCCCCATCTCTTCCTCTCTCCCTCCCTCACCCCCCCCTTCCATAACTCGTGAGGTAGAAGCGACCCCATGATGAGTGTGCTCGTGTCTCCATCCCATCAGCTCGCGACGTACAACTGAGTTGGGGAGATGGAGGTCATGAGTGCTTCGCTTCGTTCGGGATTCGAATATCTGGGTGGCTCAACATTGGCAACGCGCAGTGGTCAACGCGGGAGTGGAGCCAACTGTACCTCAGAGTGGTGATGAATGGACAAATATCAGATGAATATCCCATTTCTGCCAGCGTACCACAGGGTAGTGTTCTCGGCCCTCTCCTCTGGAATGCATATTTTAATTACTTGCTTCAGCTCATTCCATAGGCACATGCATATGCCGATGACTGCACCCTGACATTTCCCTGTGACAGTGGTGATCACCGCACGACTGTCGCATACATCGACCAGGTCCTACAAACCATCGTTTTATGGGGTCGCCGATGGCAAGTGGATCTCACTCCCGAGAAAACACAGGTGATGCTGGTCTCCGAAGACAGTATCCCTCTAACACTCATACCCCCATCATCTCGCTTTATAGGAGGTCGCTGCCCTTGCAAGTCTCCATATCAGTACTGGAAGTGAAAATTAACAGTGCCCTGACTTTCACTGGCCACGTCAAGACTATAGCCACAAGAGCCGCCTGGAAACTTAGCTGTGTCCGGCGGGTATCACATCTCCTCGACTCTCAGGTAATCTACACATTATATGCAGCTCAAGTCCTCCCCCTCATGGAGTATGCCCCTCTCACCTGGTCGTCTTGCCCTCCTTCATATTTGAGTCTTCTTGGCAAGATCCAACGTCCAGCACAACGCTCCGTTCCTTCCATCCACGATATACACGAATGTGGAATAATCTGGTACAGCAGACACAGCTTCACTACACCACTTCACTACACACCTTTAAGTCGGCTGTAAATAAATGGATTAAACAGCCATAATATGTATATAGATTTGTATAATGC